>VZRF01014365.1:193130-391963 GCA_013396875.1 Vireo altiloquus | reverse complement strand
AGAAGCCGCCGGGGGCGCCGGCGTGGAGAGAGCGTCCCGGGAATGCTGCCGCTCCCGCCGCCGCCGAGGAGCCGGATCCCGACGGCGCGAGGTGAGGGGAGGAATGTGGTCCCGTGGGAGCCGGCCCGGCCTGAAGCGGGGCGGCCGGCCCGGCAGGCGGAAGGGGAGCGGGGGGAGGAGGCGGCTGCAGCCGGGCGAGCCGGCGCGGCGGCCGCTGGCTGTAACCAGTTCGGAGGGCTGGGGCCGCGTGGGGAGCGGGCACCGGCCCCGCGCCCCCCGCCCGGCCCCCTCGGCCCCGCCGCGACACGGAGGGCAGGCGGGAAGGGCAGGGAGCGGAGTGCCTGGTCCCAGACAGGTGATGAAGGCCTGAGCTATGGGAGGGTCTGAGCCTGCTGTACGAGGCTGCCAGCTGGTCACGGCTCTCTAGGGAGGGAGGAAGGCAGGAAGGGGAGCTTCCCTGCTCCTCTCTTCTTCCTTCCTCATTCCCTTCTTTTGCCTACTCCTTTAGCTTCCTCCCTTCTTCCATTCCCACTGCCTTTCCTTCCTTTTCTCCGTTCTCTGTACTTATTTTCCTCCTCGTTACCCCCTAATACTCATTCACGCCTTGTCTGTTCTTTTTCTCCTCTACTAAATTCGAACAGTTGTCCATTTCCCCTCCTCCTTCCTTTCACCTTCAAATATTGCTCGATATTAAATTTCAGAAAACTTCACTCTCCTAATGATGTGTGTGCATTTCTGTTTTTCCACCAGGTGGATTTTAAGGCTTTGGAATAGGGTAGCCAGTTGCAGTGTTGCAGCTTTCAAGCATTTTGAATCCCTTCAACCAGCATAACCTTTAGACTCTCCACCCAAGGGAATCACCAGAGACATACAGATGTAATGCCATGGTGCTGTAGCTATAAGACATAAGGAATATGAAACACTGCTTTAATTAAAAAGAGAAGTAGGACTATATAGTTATAAAAGGAAGGCATACTTGTCACCTTCTCCCCATAATACACCCCACCCCTCTGTAACCCCTTCTTTTGCTCTCTCCAGTATCGCTTTTGATATCATTGTGGAATATTTCCTTAATAAGTAGCAGGGGAACGTTTTTAACCTAGACCAAAATAGGCCTGTGGGGGTATGTGTGTATCCTTTAGTTTAGTGTCATGCAGATAAACTGGAGGATTTTTTTTCCTTAATAAAGATCATTGACAGAAATTTGAAAACTCTACACTGCAGAGTAAAAGCAGTAGAGAGAAAACAGCATTTGCTGGTCAATTGGACGTCCATTTTAAACCTGTGCATTGAAGCCAGTTGCAGCTCTGATGCTTATATACTTATTTCATAAAGAATGAGGAGTTAATAGGTGGCTTTTTCTGTCAGTTGTGCTGCCTTACCTTCTGAAGGGTCTTCCGCATGACAGTTGTTTTCAGCAGTGACATCAGTGACCAGAGGTAACTGCCTTCTGATAAAACCCACACTTATTTATAGTACATATTTAAAGTAAGGGTATTACAAATATTCATCCAGGTGCATTTTTGTAAGGGTTACTTTCATTTTTGTGCTGCTTTGAAAATTATTTTTAAGAAATGCTAAAATTCTTAAAATTCTATTTATAGTCCTCTACTAAAACTCAGTGTTTCTAGAGCTTAGGAAGTATGATGCAAATGTAGGGGGTTTTTTTTAAAGTCTATAGTACTTAAAGTATGGGAAGTTGTTTAAGCATTTGTTACATTATCACTAACTTGTTTTAGTATAAGTTGCTTTTAAGCATGGAACATACTGAACTGAAATTGCATTTTTTTTCTAAAGTATCCCTATCTAAAGCAGCTGCCATTGTTGTAAAATTGTAAATAATTGCAACCAAATGCCTACCACTCCCTGGTATTGGACTTTACTTTAGCTAAGGTGTTGCATGTGTAACATAATCCAATTAAATACTTCAGGGCTGGACTAAATTGTTTTAAAATGCTATATTTAGCACTAACAGAACCAAATGCTCCACATGTTTTTCAAGCTATGTGCTTTCCTAAAGCTGTAGGTGTTTTTTCCGTGTGCAGACTTTGTAGAAAAGAAAAGCTCTGATCATAATAATAGATTGTTCTGTAAGTTTCCCTGTTGGGACTTGTTATTTGAGGATATGGTGGAAAAATAATTCCTTTATGTTTAGTAAAGATATTAAAAGGACGCTGACGCTATCTTAAGGCTTCCAAAAGTACTCTCTTGACACAACATAAATCCCATGTACTGGCATCCTTCAGGAATATGTCGCATAAAACTTCACAAAGCACTCCACATCACCCCGTTTAGTAGACTGCTTCCGCGGTGTGTCCTCGGATTCTGTGCAGAAGGCGTTCTTGGGGGGCGACACTCCTGACCTCCGAGAGAGGGGCAGTTCGGAAGCCAAGCACCCATCGCTAAGTTCTGCTGGCACGGTTACGTCGGGCGAGCTGAGAACGGCCCCATTCGTGGCCATGACGTAGCTGTGCGAGCGAGCCCGTGGCGCATTCCTGCTCGGTGATAAGGAAGGAATGCTTTCCAGAGGGGCCTGCGTCCCGCGGCCAGCGAGGGCTCGCGCCGCCAGGGGGCTTTGTCCGCGCGGCGCTGGCGGGCGCGGGGCTGCCCCGCGCGGTGCCCGCGCCCCCCCTGCCCTCAGGGCCCGCCCGGGAGCTGCGCACTTCAGGGGGGTCCCGGTCACACCAGGAGCTCCGGATTAGCGCTCCCGGGGCTTTTTCCTCTCCTGTATCTGTGTTACGTCTCTCCTAATGGGCACGCAAAATACTTAATCGCTCTTTAATCACTCTTTGTTTGGTTGTTTGGTTCTTTTTTCTTTACTCTGAGAATTTTTACCCTAAAGGTCAGTGTAAGTGAGCTGGAAGAGTATTGCATTTTACAGATTATTATTTGAACCATCTCATTATTTCCTTATATTTATGGATTTGGTGAAATATTTAAAGAAAAGTGAGTTCATAATTCCTTGCAAGAAAATCTGGGACAATTGTGAAGTTATTTTGAATTTGCATGATAACTGTGTTTTTCTAGTAACTAACATCTATTGGAAAACAAAATAATTAATCTGTGGCTAGTTCTGCACATTACATTTTGTGGTAAATAAGAGTTGTTTCTTTGGCTTTGAGTTGAAATTCCCACGCATTTTTGCAGTTCTGCATCAGTTGACATTCAAACATTACAGAAGAATGTTTGCATTTAAAAAAGCAAAACCAATACCTGCATGCACAATTTTTGGAGAAGTGCATGTTGTTGCATTTGGCATTTATTTATTTAAGTTGATTAATTTTTATGCAGAATATTATTTGCTGCTTGTATATGCCATTTCTCTTTCTCATTTTGTAATTTTAAAAGGCATAACCAGTGTTGTTTTACACAGGTAGAAATGACACATATAGCTTGTACAAGGTCAAACAACAAACTAAGCTTTATGGTGTCGAGTCCTGGATTCTATACTGCAGTTGCTCATGAAGCAAAATAATCCAGATCTGGTGATCAGTGAAATTAGTTGTAGTTGCTGATACTAGGATGTAAATTTGTCTTGTTTTTTTTCTTCCAGGAAATGCATTTTAGCCCTTTTTCTGTCCTTACTTTGATCCCTCCTTCTTTGTCTGCTTCTTTTTGTTTCTTCTATTTTTATAAGTTTTTTGATGGATCCCCTTTGTGAGATTTCTCCATTAGTTCTTTTGGGTTTTTCCTGTGTACTTCCGTAAATAAGCCTGATCTGGAGACTTGCCCTGAGAAACTTCTCTGACCACTCTGCATGATTTCGGTTGAAGCTTATCCTGTGCAAAAAGAATTAAGAATTTATTATTTCTGTAAACTTGCACTTTCTTTCCCTGTTAAAATACAGGCTTGGAAACTATATTGAATACTTTCAGATATTGAAAAATCTGAAGATAAGTAACTTGAGAGGCCTAAGTTCAGAATACTGCAGTGCTGGTAATTTGAACCTTTGCAGTTTACCTGTTCATTGTACCTTGATTTAATTTATGTAGGTTGGTCTGGTTTTTCTCTTGTTTCTTTGAAGGGTTTTTTTTGTGGAGAGCAGTAATGATAATAGATGCCCCAGGACTGCTAGATTCCACCCAAAGAATGATGTTTTGTTTTGAATTCAGAAATAATTTTTTGGCTCTTGATTTAATTTTGAGTAATACACAGGCAGTCTTCAGTGTATTATTATTAATAGAAGACATTTATTGAACGTAGTAGGAACTAAGAGCTTTGAACTTGTGTTTTTTAACAGTTTTTTGTTGCTTTGTGATATGAAGTTGGGCAGTTGGAGTTTCTCTTTTTTTTTTTTTTTAATACATTGATTACTTTGCTTTTGTATGGAAAGAATTATCTAGGCTACAGAACTTCTTTAGGGATAGTAGTTGGCCATCATACTAACCAAATGTGAAATGAACAGTGGTTGGAGTCATCCATTCTCATCCTTCATTTCGCTAGCATGATTAATCAGCATACCACTCAAACTATATTCCTTTTCAGCCGGAGGATCACTCTAGAGGGCATTGCCAGATACTGTCCTTTAGTGTCTGGCTGTTGCTTGATTGAGCTTACTTTCTGATAAGCAATCTGGATGTTTTTTGTCATGTTGGCTGATACTTGGGTAATTGTTGTATTTACCATTATTTATAAATAAGAATTCAAGTATGATTAATTAAGGTTACCAGCACTTGTGAAAGCAAGAATATTGATGTGTTTGTAAAGTAGACAGGACACACTAAGTGTTAGGACCTCAACAGACTCAGGTGATTTGAAATTGTTGATAAGGTAACATCAGTATACTCTGGTTTCATTTCTAAAAAGGATTTGCACTTGAAGGGAAGATTTCTTATGCTTGCTTGGGTGAAAAAGATAACTCCTGGTAAATTCTGAATGAGAAATGACAACATTACATTAAGATACATCAACTTTTTTTTTTTACTGATTGTAGAAGGAAAAACAGTTGAATTCTTATTCTGTTTTGGGTAGGGCTGTAGTTACTGTTGTGCTGATAGATTTTGGACATCGGGTACTGTAGTAAATGTTTTCCAATGCCAAGTTTTGGTTCTCAAAAAGTATGAAGTAAGGAATGACTCTGTATAAAAACTTGGTGTCTGTAGTAATTTGAGTCTGGAATTGTAACTTTCTTGCAATCATGGTGTGTGATATTTTGAATGCACAACACTTTCAAACTCATCCTCTAAACCATTTCAGTGATACCTAATGTGTTTGAATTTACTTTGTGATCTGCTCTAGAGGTTACAGTAAGTTTCTGTTGGTGTATTTGTGTACCTGGTAAAGCAGACTAGGCTGTTCATGTATGCTTTTCTTTGCCTGGCCAGATGATTTACAAACAGAGTTCCAAGACTATGGTAATTGAAACTAATCCCAGAAGATACTAATCCATAAATGATTGTGTCTACACAACACTACAGAGTGAGTAAAGGACTTGGGGAAAAAAACTCCTTGTTTTCCCTGTTGTCAGCTGCTTAAATAGTCAATGGTCATAAGCAGTTCTGTAGACTCTTTAAGACAACATTTTTGCTTCAGCCATGTTAGGTCTAAAACCTTTTTAGGTTCAGAAAGCAATTTTGGAGGGTACTGAGAAATACTTGAGTATTTATCTGTAAATGATTTTCCTGACTTTGGACTCATCTACTAAGTTCCTGTGCTGCCACAATTACTAAATAATGATAGGGGATTAACTCTTCAAGTATTTATTACTTGCTAATAATATGATATTCTATTATAGTGTTTAGAATTCAGCTCAGAAGACTTTGGAAAACATGTATTTGTAAATAGGGCTTTCTCTGGCCTCTTTAACATTTCTGACTGATGGTGTGGAGGCCTGTTTTTGAGCTTTCTCTTGTGGCAGCATCCCTGCAGCTTCAGATGCATTCTTTCAGAGACACTTTTCTCTCAATCTATCTGCTCTTCCACATACTCATTTCTTCAGAGTCCCATTGTCTTTTTCCTCATGAGCAACTATCTGCTCTGCTCAGCCAGCTGTGGCTGTAGGGGAGTGCCACAGCTTGGAGGTAAGGGCAGGGAACAGGACTTACTGCCTGTCTTCTCTTTCAAGTGATAGAATTTAGCACTGAAGCTCAGCCAGGCTTAATACAGGACTGGATAGACTGCTGCCTATTGATTTAGGTGTTGTTTGGTACTGCAAGCTTAGTTACTGTTGTAGTATTGGTAAATTGTTTATCAGTATTGACAAGCCTTTTTTGTCCAGAAGAAAATTTACTAGAGCTTGGGCCTGTGTTATTCCCAAAGTGAAGTGAAATTACTAAGAATATAATTATAAATGGCAAAACAAGAAAAAAGCTCTGCTGTTTTGATATTTAGCATATATACAGTGTGGTGCTGCATCTTGCTTAACACTGACACATTTCCTTAGTTAAAAATGGCTCACATAATATTCCAGTGCAAGTGCCTCAAGTTCCTTTCCTTTTCTGCATCATAATGTATGGATCAACTGGCCTGGCAAAGTCTGGGTTTTGTGTGAATGCAAAGGGAAGAACAATGGAAGAGAGTTCCATTTTTGATTACTCTATAGTAGCATCCTTGCAGTGACATGAGCACTTAAGAGGGTTATATTAATAATTTGTACCCTAGTTGAGAATTCAAAATCTTCAAATATAATTATACTTCCAATTTCTAATTTGTCGTAGTTTGTAAGGCCTTTTAATTTAGAGGTGGTGTGCTATAGGTAAAAAGGTTCTGAGGTAGACTCTGCTTTTTTCCTAGTATTAAAATATGTGTACATATGCATACATTTGTTTTGTGTACTTTATACTTATGACTATACCAACTTCATCTGACAAAGCTGTGTTCTAAATACTGTAGAATTCCAAATTATTCCACAAGTGATTAGTGATTTTTATAGCTCACATTTTATATGTTATCTGAGAAACTACATTACTTTTTTTCAGAACAGACTTCTGCAACCTAGGTGTTGTTAAAATTCAAATCACAGTCACATAAGAACTCCCCCCTTAAGAGGTATGCTCACTGGATTTAAACCCTCTAAACTTAGATAAATACCTGCTTCAGCTCTTGAGTTTTATTTATGGGTTTAAAATAAGGAAAACAATCCTCATGCATAGGTGAAGTTGTACCTTCTCTGTCTGCTCCTTCTTCCTTCATAAACTTGAAACTTTTAATGGTTCTTATTTTTTGTTTTCAGACCCCTCAGGGAAGGACTTACTGAAGGGCATTGTTTAAATGTGTGACATTACTGCAGGAAGATCACAGCAGGATAGTCATGTTGCTTTGCACCTTGTTTTCCTAAGGGTAAGTTTGGACTTTAGGCCTTTATAATGTGTTTAGGGGGGAAGATGGGTAAATAAGTACAAGATGCTACCTTATTTTCTTTATAACTACACTTGGAAATCTAAAAGTCTGTAGAGACAAGGTCCTACAGCCCTACAGATGGTCAGAGATTATTCCTGCAGTGGTCAGACACTTCGTATCTTCTGAATGCCTCAGAATTTTCTGTTTAATCATAGATGTATTATTTTCAATCCTAAGACTGAAATTAGTTGGGGAAATCAAAACAACCCCTCCTTTGAAACCCTAAGGTGGGGAGGAGGGTTAGAGGAATAGCAGTGTTTAAAATTTGTTATAATTGAATTAGGCAGATTGGACTAAGATAATGGAACTAACTTACAGTGAGTTTCCAGTGTGCATGCTTTAAAACAGTACAAAACTATAAAGTATCTTTACATTAGTGGTATAGTGAAGTGAAAAATCTTCTATTTGGAGAGCAATTTAATGATGATTACATATTAAGTGTAAAGCTATTATAATGTCATATTTTTACCACTTGTAGTACTTAATTAACATAGATTTTGTTTTGTGACTTTGTACAATCAGTGCAAAGTAGGAAATGTATGTTAAAAAAAAAAAAAACAAAACAAAACAAAAAACCCAAACCCAGACTGGTTTTAAATCTCTTTAGTGATTCAGCTTCTACTATGGTTAATATCTTCCATGTCAGAACTTTAATGAGAGACTGATGTGTTTATTCTCCCTTTCTCAGTGTCCCCTTTCACCTTACCCTTTGTACTTACTCGCTTAAAAATGTATTGATTTAACAAAACATTTTATAGATGGAGGAGGAACAGCCTTTGCTACTGAGGATGTAGAGTATCTGAAAGTATTGATTGTTTCTTATAAACTAATTGCAAATTGACAGTGTCTTCCTGATGAAATAAAGTAATTCTGTGGATGAAGATTTTTGTGTTCTAGTTTAGTCCACATGAAATCTGTATTGTGCTGTGGCAAACAGAAAACATTTTATAGTGAAAGTGCTGACTAAATTTCTCATTCTAACAGTTTGAATGGTGCTACTATGATAAGCTTTGCTTTACAAAGAAAACACTAGGTTTATTTGTAGTAATATAAATACTGCTTGTAAAGGATGTTACTTTTGCTAAGTATTTTTATTCCTGGAGCCATTTTCTGTTAGCTCCAAATTCTGTGTTTTAAGAATATAATAAACACAGTGGAAACAGTGAAAAGCAAAATTCAAAATACAAGTTGTCTTTCTGAATGTGTCTTTGAGTAATCTGATTTAAACAAAAGAGAATTATAAAATCTGGCATAAAGTTTCAGTTTTTGCAATAGAAAAGCACTCAAGTATGAAAATTAGATGTTTCTATTAATTTTGTAATGAAGTTGATACTTTTTTCTGAAAAAAAATACTTTCCTTTTTCTATGATTTCTATAACTAATAGCTGGTTTTATGTATGTAGTTTGTATTTTATATTTTGTTAGTTAAGTGATGCTAAGAGGGACAAAGTATATAACACTAAAATTTCAGTATTGATGCTTGTTATACTTGTGTTTTTATGAGGGCTATTTACAGGTTTGTTTAAGTACATTTATGTTGTTACTTTGTACTCTACAAATGTAAAAGCATTAATAAATATGTAAAGTACAGCGGTATCTACCTTTCATTTATAGTGCCATGTAATAGTTGTCTTTTTACCAAGAAAATGAGAAGTATTTTTATGAAAGTATTTTCACAGAGTATAGAGCAGTGTAGATTTAAAGAGACTTCTGAATGTCATCTTGTCCAGCCTCCCTGCTCAAGCAGAGTCACCTAAGGCAGGTTTCCCAGGTCTGCGTCCAGGTGTCTTTTGAATATCTTTGGTGCAGGAGTCTTTACTGGCCTGGTTTGCCGAGAGAGGTTGTACTCAGTCACCCTCACAATAAAAAAAGTGTTTCCTGATGTTCATGTGGCATCTTCTGTATTTTAGTAGGTGCCCATTGCCTCCTGTCCTGTCCCTGGGCACCACTGAAAAGAGTCTAGCTCTGCCTTCTTTGCACCTTTCCTCCCAGTATTTGTACACATTGATGAGATCTTCCCCTGAGTCTTCTCTTCACCAGATTAAACAGTCCTATCTCTCCTAGCCTTTCCTTAAATGAGAGATGCTTTAACTCCCTGCTGCATTCTCCAATAGTTCTGTATCTCTCCTGTACTGTAGAACTGGGCACAGTGCATCGGGTGTGGCCTTACCAGTGCTGCAAAGGGGGGAAAGTTCACCTGCCTTGATCTGCTGGCTGTAAATTGACTTATGCTGCCCAGGGTACTTTTAGCCTTGTTTGCTGTGAGTGCACACTAATGGGTGTGTTCATGTCCACTGGGATCCCCAGGGCCCCTTCTGTACAGCTGCTCTTCAGGCAGCTGGCTCCCAGCACATCCTGGTTCGTGGGGTTATTCCTCCCTGCATGCAGGCCTGTATCACCTGCACCTCCTAATTTTGTCATCAGCAAACTTGCTGAGGATACATTCTCCCCCATCATCCAAGTTATTGATGAAGATATTGAACAATGTTGGACCCAGTACTGGCCTGTGGAGTGCACTGCTGGTTACTGGTCCCCAACTAGATTTCATGCCACTCGTCACTATCTGCTGGGACCAGTCATTTGGGTATTGAGTTTTTTCTGTCTTCCTCATAATGCAATTGATTTAAAACCAGCAAATACATTTCCATTTGCAGTATGCATGCAAGCAAAGTCTTCTTATTAATAACTGAGACTTAGTGGTAATTGTTATACTTGATGACAACTTCTTCATAATAATAAAGCCCCTGGAACCTTATAGTAATTCTCTCAACATCCGAATGTAGATAGAGTAGTTTTTGTTTCCAATTAATAAAAGTTTGGTTTTTTAAATAGAGACAGAAGGAATCACACAACATTGTATTCTTAATACATAAGTCCTACTCTTAGTATTTGTATGACATTTGTGTTTTTCTGTAGTATTCAGGTTTGAAACATCTCCTTAAAGGCAGTTTGCTGTTAGTGTGCAAATAAAGTAATCCACTTTGGCAGATAGGTAGCAGCTGAGCTGTGTGGCCAACTGCCTGCTTTTACAGCTACTTATTTTAAAATTGTCTTTACTGCAACCTAAGCTCAAAACTGCAAATGCACATATAAGTAGTGTTATTTGTGTAGATGAGCATGATATTTAGTGAAAATGAGAGTGTGAATAGAAGTACATGAATATTGAGTTGGGTTTAGGGCTTTTATGTTGTATATTTGCTTTTTAATGCCCAGTATCCATAAGCTAAGGAGGAAAAGAGTAATCTGGGGACTTGGGTGTGGGTTTTCTTTTTTTTAGAAGTATGCCGATCAGCTCTCAAAACAGCTGACAAACTATTACTAAACTGTGCCTAAAATCTGTTTATTTTTAAATTTGTAGTATAAATAGCAGTAACTACAGTTCATACTGAACTATGAATTTAAGATCTCATTCAAAGAAGTTGTAGAATTTTCATATACACAGAAAATCAGGGGGATCAAGCAAAAGTGCTTCTTAAAATCTCTTTTTCATGATATTTTAAAGAAATACCTGCAATCTTGAAAATTTTTTTTTCTGTATTTTTCAGGAAGATGATCCTTCTTGTCCTGGTTGTCTGAGGTTCTCTTAATCACAAGCTGAAGCAGAAATGACTGAAAGCGATTTCTGGAACCCTGGATATACAGTTTAAGTTTGTAGGAACCTTTTCCAGAATGAAAACCATATACAGTTACCTTGATAATTGCAAAAGGATGAGAGGAAAGTTATGATGGCAAAAAACAAAGAGCCACGTCCCCCATCTTATGCTGTTAGTGTTGTTGGACTGTCTGGAACTGAAAAGGATAAAGGTAATTGTGGAGTCGGAAAGTCATGTTTGTGCAATAGATTCGTTCGATCAAAAGCAGATGAATATTATCCTGAGCATACCTCTGTGCTTAGCACAATTGACTTTGGAGGAAGAGTTGTTAACAATGATCACTTTTTGTACTGGGGTGACGTAACACAAAGTGGTGAAGATGGAATTGAGTGCAGAATTCATGTAATTGAACAGACTGAGTTCATTGATGATCAGACTTTCTTGCCTCATCGGAGTACGAATTTACAACCGTACATAAAACGTGCAGCTGCCTCCAAACTGCAGTCCGCAGAAAAACTAATGTACATTTGCACAGATCAACTAGGCTTGGAGCAAGACTTTGAGCAAAAACAAATGCCTGAAGGGAAATTAAACATAGATGGGTTTTTATTGTGCATTGACGTAAGCCAAGGATGCAATAGGAAATTTGATGATCAACTTAAATTTGTGAATAATCTTTACATCCAGCTCTCAAAATCTAAAAAACCCATAATAATAGCA
This sequence comes from Vireo altiloquus, assembly GCA_013396875.1. Classification (NCBI taxonomy): domain Eukaryota; kingdom Metazoa; phylum Chordata; class Aves; order Passeriformes; family Vireonidae; genus Vireo; species Vireo altiloquus. The sequence continues at coordinate 380,312 of VZRF01014365.1, read as the reverse complement.
GCAACAAAGTGTGATGAATGTGTGGATCATTATCTACGAGAGGTTCAGGCCTTTGCTTCAAATAAGAAGAACCTTGTGGTCGTGGAAACATCGGCAAGATTCAATGTCAATGTTGAAACATGTTTTACTGCACTGGTACAAATGATGGATAAAACTCGTGGTAAACCTAAAATAATCCCCTATCTGGATGCCTATAAAACTCAAAGACAATTAGTTGTTACAGCAACAGATAAGTTTGAAAAACTGGTCCAAACTGTGAGAGACTATCATGCAACTTGGAAAACTGTTAGTAACAAACTGAAAAACCACCCTGATTATGAAGAGTACATAAATTTGGAAGGAACAAAGAAGGCCAAAAATACATTTTCAAAACACATAGAGCAACTTAAACAGGAACATATTAGAAAGAGAAAAGAGGAATACATTAATGCATTGCCAAGAGCTCTTAATACTCTTCTATCAAATCTTGATGAGATTGAACTTTTGAGCTGGTCAGAAGCCTTGAAGGTAATGGAGAAAAGGCCTGACTTCCAGTCCTGTTTTGTAGTGCTTGAAAAAACACCCTGGGATGAAACTGACCACATAGATAAAGTGAATGACAGAAGGATTCCATTTGACCTTCTCACTACCCTAGAGGCAGAAAAAGTTTATCAAAACCATGTGCAGCATCTTATATCCGAAAAAAGGAGGGTTGAAATGAAAGAGAAATTCAAAAAAACCCTTGAGAAAATCCAATTCATTTCACCCGGACAGCCATGGGAAGAAGTTATATGTTTTGTGGTGGATGATGAAGCGTTCAAATACATCACTGATGCAGATAGTAAGGAAGTGTATGGTAGGCATCAGAGGGAGATTGTTGAAAAAGCCAAAGAGGAGTTTCAGGAAATGCTTTTTGAACATTCAGAGCTATTTTATGATCTGGATCTTAATGCAACACCAAGTACAGATAAAATGAGTGAAATTCATGCAGTTCTGAGTGAAGAACCTAGATACAAAGCTTTACAGAAACTTGCACCTGATAGAGAATCTCTTCTGCTCAAACACATAGGATTTGTTTATCACCCAACTAAAGAAACTTGTCTCAGTGGCCAAAACTGCATGGACATAAAAGTAGAAGAGTTGCTTGCCAGCAGTCTTCTGCAGCTAGACCATGGACGCTCAAATTTATACCATGATAGTGCCAACATCGATAAAATCAATCTTTTCATTTTGGGCAAAGATGGCCTTGCACAAGAATTGGCAAATGAAATTCGGACACAATCCACTGATGATGAATATGCATTAGATGGAAAAATATATGAACTAGATCTTAGGCCAGTTGATGCCAAATCCCCGTACCTGCTGACTCAGTTGTGGACCTCAGCCTTCAAACCACATGGTTGTTTCTGTGTATTTAACTCTATTGAATCACTGACTTTTATCGGGGAGTGCATTGCAAAAATAAGGGCTGAAGCATCTCAGATAAGGAGAGACAAGTATATGGCTAATCTTTCATTTACATTAATATTGGCTAACCAAAGGGACAGTGTTAGCAAGAATCTACCTATTCTGAGGCATCAGGGACAGCAATTGGCTAACAAGTTACAGTGTCCTTTTGTAGATGTGCCTACTGGTACATATCCACGCAAATTTAATGAGGCCCAAATAAAACAAGCTCTGAGGGGAGTACTGGAAGCAGTTAAACACAATTTTGATGTTGTAAGTCCAGTTCCCACCATTAAAGATCTGTCAGAAGCTGACTTAAGGATTGTCATGTGTGCCATGTGTGGTGATCCATTCAGTGTGGATCTTATTCTTTCACCTTTCCTTGATTCTCACTCCTGTAGTGCTGCTCAGGCTGGCCAGAATAATTCTTTGATGCTTGATAAAATAATAGGTGAAAAGAGACGTCGAATACAGATAACTATATTATCATATCATTCTTCAATTGGTGTAAGGAAAGATGAACTTGTTCATGGATATATACTGGTCTATTCTGCGAAGCGAAAGGCATCCATGGGAATGCTTCGGGCATTTCTTTCTGAAGTTCAGGATACGATTCCTGTCCAGTTGGTGGCTGTTACTGATAGCCAGGCAGACTTCTTCGAGAATGAAGCAATCAAGGAACTCATGACTGAAGGAGAACACATAGCAACAGAAATTACTGCTAAGTTTACAGCTTTGTATTCGTTATCTCAGTATCATCGTCAAACTGAGGTTTTCACATTGTTCTTCAGTGATGTATTAGAAAAGAAAAACATGATTGAAAGTTCCTACATGTCAGACAGCACAAGGGAATCAACACATACAAGTGAAGATGTTTTTCCAAGATCTCCGAGAGGAAGTTCCCTTGACTATAATTACCCAGATTCAGAGGATGATGCTGAAGGACCACCGCCTTACAGTCCAATTGGTGATGATGTAAGGTTACTCCCAGCACCTAGTGATCGTTCAAAGTACCGACTGGATTTGGAAGGAAATGAGTATCCTATTCACAGTACACCAATCAATTGTCACGACCATGAACGCAACCATAAAGTGCCTCCTCCGATAAAACCGAAACCACTTGTTCCAAGAACAAATGTGAAAAAACTGGATCCTAACCTCCTGAAAACAATTGAGGCAGGTATTGGCAAAAACCCCAGGAAACAGCCTTCTCGAATGCCTGCAGCACCACCAGAAGATACAGACCAATCTGACAACTATGCTGAACCTATTGACACGATTTACAAACACAAAGGCTTTGCAGATGATATCTATGCGGTTCCAGAGGATAGTCAGAATCGTATTATTAAAGTTCGAAACTCAATTGTTATAAATACCCAAGGTGAGGAAGAAAATGGGTTTTCTGATAGAGTAGCCAAAAGTCATGGGGAAAGAAGGCCTTCAAAATACAAATACAAGTCTAAGACACTGTTCAGCAAAGCCAAGTCTTACTATAGAAGAACACATTCGGATGCAAGTGATGATGAGGCTTTTACCACCTCTAAACCTAAAAAAAAAGGAAGACATCGTGGAAGTGAAGAAGACCCACTTCTTTCACCTGTTGAAACATGGAAGGGTGGCATAGATAATCCTGCTATTACATCGGATCAAGAATTGGATGACAAAAAAATGAAGAAGAAACCCCACAAAGTAAAAGAAGATAAAAAGGTAAGTCAATTAATTTAAATTTTATTTACAATTTCTGCTGCATTGTAAAAAGGGGAGACACAAAATACTCAAGAATTGCCCCCTGTTTTGGAACAGGTGCTTTAAAATTTTTGGACAATATTTGTTTGATTTTTTTGTCTTAAGTTCCTATTAAGTTGCTTGGAACTAGAAAACCTTAGGGAATGAGATGGTTTGTCTGCCTTATCACCTGTTTAATAAATGTCAGTTATTTTTGTCTCTGTACTTAGATGTGGAGGCTTCCTTTCATTTAAGTTAAGGTGGTGGGGTTTTTTTAAGGAAAAACCTGCTTTATAACTTCTTGAGTAGAACCGGTTCTTTCAGTTCTTGCAGTTTTTGCTGTTGGAATGAGGTTTAGGGCTGGTGAATGAGAGGAGTGATTTCTTTTTAATTCTTAGTTATCTACCTGGAACTCTAGAACAAAGTGCATGAAAAGGAAACTTTGTATAGTAGTAGTTCTACTGATTGCTGCATTTTCCTAGTGTGGGCAAACAGCTAATCAAGTTGTAAGTTGTACTACCTGTACAGTTCTCTATTCAAGCAGAACAAAGGGAACAAAATAGGGAAATAAAAGGAAAATAATGATGTTGCAGTTTACTTGAAAAATGTTTCATTTTAGTCTTTATGCCTGAGATTTATTATTTTTTGACTTGCTCTCTGAGAAGTTGGATCATCAAGGTAGTGTTGTGGTGTGGATTTTAGATGTACATCCTATATAGTTTAATTTTAGGCCAGCAGTCATTGTGTTGGGTATAGTTTTGACGTGAAATCAGGAGTGTTCCAGATCAGTTAGGTACTTTCTTGTCTCAAAATCAGCTGACCTTTTTAATATTATCTTTTGTAGCATTTTCAAAATGTCACTTTTTTAGCTTAAATCTTAAGTCTTGAATATGAGTTGGAAATAAGTTTTGTTAAAGTAAAGCATACTTACATTTTCATAATAGATGAAATTCTTCCTGGTATGCAGCTGTGATTTGAATTACCCATGACTGATTTAAAGGGCTCTAAATTTTCTTAGGGCTTACTCATAAGCATGGATAATGATGTCTTGTGGGTATAAAATCATACGGTTAAAAATACTTTGAAGTTATTCTTGTGGAGAAACTTAGATTTTTAAAAAAACAATAATTTATATACGTTTCATAGAGTCATTGAATATCCTGAGTTGAAAGGAGCCCACAAAGATCATTGAGTCCAACTTCTGGACTCCTTTTGCTTGAAATAATCTTGCTACATAGAAATCGAAATGCAGTTTCATTATCTTCCTACTGTTCCAGCTGTGTTGACAGAAAGTTACTTTGTGTTGAATATTTGTGTTTTAAACTGAGTAGATCTATTAGAGTGGAGTCTTCTCTTTCTGGAATTGTGTCAGGAAACCCCCTGATGCCTCTACCAAAGCCTCCACTTTTGGCTTTGGCCTGTTGAGAAGAAGCCTGAGTTGAAAGTTTCTGGCTGTTTAAATTTTTGTAGTGGATAAGTTTCTTGAAGAGTAGAATTGTTTTAAGTTTTGGTTGGTTGGTTTTGCTTTGGTTTGTGGTTTGTTCGTTATGTGGGGTTTTTTTTGGGGGGGGGTTGTATATGTTGTGTTTTTTTTTTTTTCTCACAAGTAGCAAAGCTGCTACTGTTAAATTAGAGAAAACTTTTAATAATTGTTGAAATTATTGTAATGATTGAGAAAACAAATTTAACTTGATAGCTCAAATGTTTGCAAGTTTTCCAAGTATATTTAGTGCTATTGTGAGTGCTCAGTGCTTTTGATAAGTAGTGACTTCTCTGTGTGTTGAACTGAGTGAAATTGAAGTGAGAGTAGTTCCAGTTCAAGTTAGTCATTCTAGTTCATTATCTGTTCCTTTAGGTTTTTAATGCTTAATTTTATTTCAGAGGAGGTGCAGTTTTATTAGTCTTGGAAATTTTTACACATGTTTTCCTGTGTTGTTTTGGATGATAAAAGCACTCTTTTATTACAGAAACAAAAAATTATTAAAATTCAGTTTTCCTTGTCATGTATTATTTGATCCATGCGAGAGATGTTAGTGCACCACTATTTAGAGATTACTTGCTGGGGTTTTTTGAGAATTTTGACTCCTTGAATGTGAAAGAGATAAATAGAACTTGTGTACTTCTTTCTGACTATTTCTTAAATCTCTTACTTTTTCTGAATTGTTCAGCTCTTTGTAAAGGGAACGTAGGATACATGTGCAACAATTCTTGCTTTAATTATAGTGTTTCTGGAATACGGAAGTCCTATGAACAAAATGAATTTGTTTGGAAAAACTTGAACTTTGAAGTCTGAGGTCCTAATTGCCTTTTTCAAAGATTGATTTTTTTATTTTAAGACCAAGTAGGATGTAACATTCTTGATACTCCTTGCTTTTTTGTTTGAGATGTGGTGCTTCTGGGTGGCTTTGTTGTAAAGTGTTGCAGGAGAGACATGACTGCTGAGGGATGCTCATTCTGTCCTGATGCTTTCAGGACCCTAGTCTCCCAACTCACAAGATAAAATCACATAAAAATATGGGTACTAGGACAGATACAGGGAGACAGAGAATGAATGTAGAGTGATTGTAGGGTTCAGATTAAAAAACTGAAGGCAAAAAGGCAAGAGTTGAGTGAGTAGGAAGAAGGAATAAAGATTTGACAAACAGTAGAGTGGGCAAATGAACAGCTGTAGTTTGGCTAACACATATGTATCAAACTTTAAAAATCTGTTGTGAACACATGTTATTAAAGGCAGAAGTAAATACTCAGAGTTGTGCTACTTGTTGCTATTTGGAAGCATAAATTAAAATGTTTTACTGTGGAAATTATAGCAATGACAAATCTGTGGCAAGCAGGTAACCTTACTTGCAAGGTCATGTAACATTTCTTATTACCAAAAGAAACAATTTAAAATTCAGGCCAGCTAAGCAAGTGTGCTTTGGTCTGAATTGTTTACCCATTATTTTTGTCCAGAACCCTGTGCTAGTGTTCTTAGGTCTTCTTTCGGTATACTGGTAATCAGAACTAGAAGAGAATCATCCTTGAGCTCTTCTTTCAATTAGCACAGAAATAATTTCTCTGAAAACTTTTATCCCCTCATTCTTACTATTCTGAAAAACTCATCCAGAGGTTCTGTTTCCTCCGTATTGGTGAACAATCTTACAATTCCTAGTTTTCACCCTTCTTGTGGTATCCTTTCTCCGAAATGTTTTTCTTTTCTGTCTGGTCACCTCCAGACTGCTGAAGAGAAAATGGCTACTTCTTGACCTGAGTTTTAGCAGATTTAAAGAAAAATTGGAATTGTCTTCTAAACCTGTGTTTTTGAATGAGGGTGACTGAAACTGTGCATAGTATTGCAAGGAATGTCATAACAGTGCATCATATAACCTTAATGTTTGCTGGTGTCTACTAGAAATTACTACCCGACACAGTTGTATGATTGCCCCCAACCTTTGCTTAGCTGCAGTTGCTCTCACTTAAGGTACCTTTGGCTTGCTCTTGTCCTTGATAATTTCTGGGTAATGACTTCACACTGCATAGTACAGGTGATTTATTGTACATGCACACATGTATAGTACGTACACATAGTACCTGTACATTAGAGCTTGTGCTACATGTACAGTACAGTGCATAACTTTTATTAGTTGTGCTTTCCAGTGCATGAAGTTTTCCATTACTCTGTGACTTTGTCCTTCTTATTTTTGGATATCATCTTTTTTCTGCTCCTCCAGTTGTCACTGTAGTTTCCTATATGCCATCACCAAATGTCTTACTTAAGTCCAAAATTGCTAAAACCAACAGATGGTGGTTCTATCTTTGCCTCTAGAAAAGAAAAAGTGGAAAAGGTTGAATCTGTATAGTCTAATCTGTGATACACCCACCTTTATCCTATTTTATTTTATTAGCATATGTCTAAATGCTCTGAAAAAATCTATTATATGGCCTTGGATGCGCTATTAACAAATCAACCTTTGAACATTTTGTGGTAGAGGTAAATATGAAGAGAAGTGAGGAAGAGAAGAAAGCAAGCGGACTGGCTGCAATCACAGGACTTTTTAGCCACGTTCATGTGGAGTTGTGTGTGCACACTGAGCTTGAAATATTTCAAATGCATGTTTTTCAATATTTGAAGTGCATGTTGTGTGCCAGTATTTGTTAAGCTGTAGTGGCCTTTTTTCTTCACCTACAGAACTTCTGTAAAGTTTCTCTTATGAGAAAAGCACCTTGTCCTTTCTGCTGTTGCTAAACAAAATAGCAAAAATATGTATTTTGCGGAGTAAATTTTCCCCTATATTGGCATGCTTTCTATGTTTGATTATTTATTTTGATCATGATGCTCACAAACTTAGAGGAACTAAGCACAGACTAAAATGTTAAAATGCAGCTTTTCCCTGTTTCTTCTTTGCCAAGTTAGACCTCTCCAGCTGAGAGAGGTATGCTCACTCATCTCCATGTCTTTATCAAAAATTGGAAGTGGGAATTGCAAGCAGGTGCTTGTCTCAATTAGAATTTTTAACATTAAGGTCTTGTATAAACGTTATTGGTATTGATACACATGAAAAGCAGAAGCCTTGCAAGCTCTGTCATAAATTATTTTTGTCTTCAGTTTAGCTTACTGAGTTTGGAGATGCAACCCAAAAGAAACTACAGAAAATTTCAGGTCATGAAGGGGCATGAACATACCTAGAGGAAAAGAGCCTTGCCTGAGGGAAGCCTTCTAATATCTTAGATAGGAAGAACCACTTCATGTGTGTGCAATAACCTTAAAGCTGCAACTGATGCATTTTTTGCGTTAATATAAAGCCCAAACCACAGTAGTCCTTGGCTTTCCATTGTTCTCACTGTGTATACAAGCTCAGTGTAAATATTTTAAAAACTAGTCATCAATTATTATTGATGATTTTTTATTTTTATTGTTATTGTTACTGTGAAATAATAGCAAGTTGTTTTTGATCCTTGTCTTAATTTAGTAGTTCCCTCTTCAGCAGGAAGCTTGCCTGATGTGGAAACCTGTAGCTATTCCATATAGTGACAATGAATAACCTTATTATTTATTTTTACAATGGAATTGATGTATATTAAAACTTTACCCACCTACTTTAGAGCTCTTATCTTTGTCAACACTTTGAGATATGTTCAGTGTCTTAATTTAGGCTGTGGTTTTTTTCTCCTCTTATAGATTATAGTTGTTCAGGTTTTTATCCTCCACAACATATAAAGAACAGCAAATACCCTGAGTAAATTTTTGCAAAGGGAAAGGCAGAGCCTTGTCTTGAGTTTTTTAAGTACTTCTGAAAACAAATCCTAACTAGAGAGATCTTATAAACAATATAGTAAATTAACTGTTCAGTGATAATTCTTTAGCATGTCATCGTTGAAATCTGAAAAAGTTTCACTATTTGTGTTCTTTGACCAATGGTGAATAGCTTGGTTATTCAAGGTCTGATTTTTTTTTTTTGGTGGATGGAGTTTCCATCTGTATTGCTAAATTAAATATGAGAAGCACTGTTTTAAAACAACATTCTGCCTGTTTGCAAACAATGCTCGTTGCTACTAGAGAAGTTTGTGAATTACTTCTTTCCATTTTCCTTTATACCAAGATGATTGACTTTAAATGAATCTGAACACTTTCCTCAGTATTTCAGCAAGAAAAATCCACTAGCACCTTGATGAATTCTCACATACTTTTCTTTGACTTTTTAGAATCCCATATAAGCAGTATGTTTCTCATCTGTTTTTCTGTGCTTAAACTTGATTGCTGCCATTACAATGTCAAAACTATATGAAATTCTGTGTTAAAACTATTACGGAAGTAGTGTGAGGAACTGTAGAGCCCATGTGTGTTGATCTCAGTTTAATAAGACTATGGGAAACGTGTGAGCAATGGGAGATCAACTTAGATTTTTATTCAGTTGCTCTTGTGTAAATTCAGTGGTTAATCTAGCAAAATACTGTCTACTTCTACTAGACTAGAATGTACAGTAGACTTTTTTTTTTCCTGAGGAGTATGAGAAGTATCAGAATCTATACTTTCAGGTTTCGTCTGTTCAAATTTAACACTCTTAATATGCATATTTAGAGCCATATGCCTTCTTGAGCCTCTGTAGTTTAAAACAGTGTAACAAGCTGGAATTCTAAAAGTAGCAGAAGGCATGAAGGGAAGAAAGAGCATATTAGGGACAATGATCTGCATTTTTCATATATCATATAGTTTCTGAAGAGCTAGCTGTGAATTAGCGATTACAAATACTTTATTAAACGTATAAAATGAATGCTGTTCATGCTGCATGGTTTTATGAAGTATTTTACTAGTCCTGAAAATACTGATTTTGCCCCTAGGGCTGACTGCAGACAATGTGGGCAGAAAATTTCTTTTGCATCAAAAGTAGTAGTGAAGTCTTTTAGAGGTAAAGAAGTGGTTGAATTTCTTCTTTAATAAATTATTGATGGTAGTTCTACTGAGATGGGAGTGAGAGGAAAAAAAAAGCGTGTCTTGAACAGAGAGCTTGCTAGAGTAAGCAGCCCATCCATAAAGGGGCTTGATAGGATTTTGGCAGTTTTTAGTTTTCTAGGTTAATTTTAAAAGGTTGTATTTAAGTGTGTTGTATCCTCAAGACTCACAGCTTGCTGAAGCCTTAGCCTAGTTTCTCTCTAGACGATGAGGGCTGCTTAGCTGGTTCCCTAGTACCTACAGTCAAGAGGGTTAAGCTTGAGTATTCTTTACATCTATGTTTTCAAAGTTTATGATCTTTGTAATAATATTTCTGGTTTTGAAATCAAGAATTGGATACTAGTACCATGCTAGAGTATGTTTTTGTGTTTACCTTGTCTTATAATAAGAGGACTTTAGCTAATCTTTTGCAACATGTCTTTTGAAGTACTGCAAAATAAATCAATATTGCAAGTAAGTGCAATGCAAGGCAAGTTTGGAATTCTCAGAGTCAAAATGCTTTCCTGCCAAAATATTTAAGGATCAGTTGGAGGTTTGGCATTAACCTCTGTCAGGGTATGAAGAGAAGTTGTCTTTGGCAAGAAGCAAGTGGTGAAACCCATGCTGAAAGCTCAACATAAGTGCAGCAATCAATTATACAAAGCTCCACAGATCTATATGAAAATTAAGTTTTTCAACTTTATGGTCTTGGACTAGTGTTTTAATTACTAACATGAAAACGGTGGTATGTGAAACAATGAGCTTTTTGCTAGGCTTAAGTCACAAAACTTCTGTGCTGGTTCTTGTCTTCTTTAACTTGGTGCCTGTTCTTTTTTATGATGATGTAGGAGAAGCATACAAAATTGGTTTTGGCTGTGCCTAGATTAGTACTTGCTACATGCAGTATTACGTGACTGCTGCATTGTGGGGCGTAGGTATTTTGGGGAGAATGATTGAACTAAAAATGCCTGGGGCGAAAGCATAATCTCTCTGTCAAAATCTAGGAATTTTGAAATGGTTCACCTTACTCAGACGCTGTTTAACTAAATGAATAATTTAATGTTTAACAGTTTCTCTTCATTGTTGCATTAGAGATATTTTAGAAGTTAATTTTACAGAGAAAAAGTTATGGTAGTTGCTATCTTGACTAGCAAATCTAAAAGTTCCATTCTGTGTCTGATGGATCAGAAAAAAATGCTGTTTTCTCGAGAGTAGGGAACAAGGATTAAAGAAAAGCTTCCACTAAGATTTAATTTTGTTGGAAATAAGACTTATATTTTTTTTCCCTGAAGTCAGTTGGTCTTTTGGCAAAGATCAGGTCTTGCACAGTACACGTTTTTGTTCAGAACAAATTCTCCACTTAAGAAATCTAGACCAACAACTTCAGGAAAGTATGGAAGTCTAAAATCAGGAAATAGCATGTTGTTTTTTCTTACTGCCTTGAAGTTTTGTTTTTAATTTACAGAAGTATTTTTTGTAAAGATCATGTAGATAGTGTTATTTGCATAGGAAGATTTGATATATGCTGTCAGTGGAGAGTTTATGCACTCACATATCCCAAAAGAAAGGAAAATACTGAGAGAGATATTTTGATAAATATTGGACAGGAGAGGTACAAAATACATAATGATACATAATGAGAAATAGCTGATAAACTTACTGTTGTAACTGCCTTGTGAAATTGTAATTTCATATTTATGGCGTAGTCTTGCAGTGATCGTCTCTTCTGCTCTGCCTTTAGACCAGTTTGCAAAGGACTTCAGGGTTGGGGTTTTCTCTTTCTTTTTTCTCTTTATTCTTTCATTCATTAAGTTCTTTAGACAAATTCTCACTTTACAAATTGGAGATTAAACTGTTTTCAGGTAAAAAGTTCATCTAAGAAACCTTTCTGCATTTCTGTGTGCATGATATGAAACATGATAGTGCAGTCACTTGCAACCTTTCTTCTAAAAACAGGAAAATTATTAGAAAAGAACACTCTTTACTCCAGTTTTATGGCAGTGTCTGGTATTTCATACTATGTCCAGGTATTCTACACAGATAATATTTGTTATTTCCATAAAATTTCTGTAGAGTCCTAGTTTATTATTCCATTTACCTGACTGCTTTCCAAGAGACACAGAGTCTTTTTCTATCTTGTTGATCTTAAATACACAGTCTCAAGTGTTGCTTCATTTATCTGTGATGATGGAGATGTGCACTGAACACCTTGGGAAGAAAAAGTTGAATTGTTTCTCTTTTCTTTACTATCTTAATATATGTATCTAAAACGATCTTTCATTTAACATTTGACAAAGATGTTTTCACTGAGTTTATACATTGTTTAGCTTCAGCTTGGCTCTTTCAGCTGTTGGTCATCTCAATGGGATGGTGCCTAAATAAATATTTTTGATGTAATTTATATTTTCATCAATATTCGGAGATGAATTATGGTATCTGATACAATATAATTAATGTAATCATCAGTTCCACTGATAAAAGTCCTTCCCATTGGCAAAAAAAAAATAGACCCAGGAAAACTCTATATGAAACTCGCCATTTTAAATTTGATTGTGTGCAAGCCTCCTTTTGACTAAAATCCTGTGCCTGTAACAAAGCATTCATGCTTGGTAGGAGTGCTTGCAACTTTAAGACTGATTGATTTTTAGTCATTCTCCATCATCATATGTCTTGTATAGTTGCAATGTAAAGATTATTTAATATCTTTAAATATATGCAGAAGACATCGGCCTTGTTTTGGTGATATGACACCAGAGTTTTATCTTCACAATTTCTAAAGAGGAGTGGTTCAGATGTGATTCATGTGAGCTGTGCTGAAAGACTTGTCACGGCACTCTAAGCAAGTGGTTACTTCTGTTCCTGTGGTCTTTCAGTTACTGATTTATGGGTCATCCTGTTCCTAATGTAATACAAAAAGGATCAAAACTTCTATAAGTTGAGTGATTTGTATCTAATGTATAATTACTTTATAATTAAATACCTTATAATTTTAAAAGTACATTTAATTTTTATTCATTCAGTTTGCCGTAGAGGAATTTTAATGTCTGGTAGATGTATAATCTGGTTGTGTTTACTGAATGATTGAAATATGAGTTGGTTAAATGTTACTTGAATATTACTTAAATAACTCTGTTTTGTTGTAGCCGAAAAAGAAAACTAAGACATTCAATCCTCCAATCCGTAGAAACTGGGAAAGTAATTACTTTGGGATGCCCCTACAGGATTTGGTTACACCTGAGAAACCAATACCTCTGTTTGTTGAAAAATGTGTGCAATTCATTGAAGATACAGGTAAGATAGGAGGACTGTTAGAGGAAAGACTTTCCCATTTTGCATAATGAGTAAAGCCTCTCATTTTCTGTTTTAAAGTACTTCTAGAATTTTATCCTAGAAATAAACAATTGTGGGCTGGGCACATTTAAAAAGTAGAATGTGTTTTCTAAATTGTATGCTTAATATGTGATGTTTTTTTGACTTTATACAAATACTTAATTACGTTTTACAAATACCTGAACTTTAACATGTTCCCTGTAATTTAAAAAACTTAGATCACTGTCTAATGCCAAATGACGTTTAACCCAATGGCAGTCCAGTCTTATATGTCTCACAATTGCCACTGTTTTTTGTTTCATATGTTTAAAAGCTCTGAAATCTGCCTTTTCCAATTATAGAAAACAGGTACTTGAAATGGCTTCTGACTTGGTATGATTAGTTAGCTTGCTTTCTTGATTTTGAAGGTAAACATAGTTTTGCATTTTAACTTGTTACAGAGACAGAAACATTTATTTTTGAAACACTGTGTAGTTCTCCAAGAAAAATGTCAATCAAAGATGTAATTTCCCAGTTTAATGTAAAATATTAACATATATATGTATACACTAGAGTGAAATTTCACAGTATGGTTTTCTCTCTCTCCTTACTCCCTGGCTTCCTGGTTGTGTGTTTGTCCCTGCTTTCAGCCTATTTACTGTGTGACCATGAGGCAAGTAGGATGATTTTGCTGTTCAAACAGAAGACTGCAGTTAGGAGTGGGGATTTGTTTTCAGGTTTGGGAGTGACCTGTGGTTGAGTTTTGTTTGGAGTTTTGGGGGTGTTATTGTTCTTTTTTACTTTTGAAGGTTTTGTGCACTGTTTTTCAGTTAGTGTGTAGATCCTGCTTGCTCTGAAGTTTTATAAATGCTGTATTGCCATATTTGAAGTAAATGACAGTGTGACTGAACTGAAACATGCAGGACCATCTTTTGATGTGTATTGGCAATTGGATGTTGTTTAGTGTAAAGTAAAACAGCATCTTTTTTCTAAATTTGCAATTTTGACTGTAAGATGACAGTAGCAGTTTTAGCAGGAGTAAAGCTGAAGGATTCTCTTTCTTATACTAAAATTCAGTTTTGCTGCCATCTGTAATAATAGTGTTTCCAAAAGAATTACCACAGGTGGTAAGCCTAATAGCTGCTTTTAAAGACTTACATACTGCATTATTGGAATAAAAAAATTAGGTGAAGCCTCAGGCACTGATCTTTTTGGAGTCAGAGATATTAGTATAGATGTGTGTTTAACCTTTACTTTTTATGGATTAAAGGTAAGAGCTGTATTTTCTTCACTCTTGCTTTTGCTTTTTCCACTTCACCCAGTTAAAAATGGGAAAGGAGGAAGAAGGGCAAGGAATAAGAGTGGCATAGGCGGTTTAACATATATGTTGTGTTTGCTGTTTTCTGTAGCAAAAAAAAAACAAAACCAAACAAACAAGCATAATTTATGGGTGAGTCACTGTTGGAATTGGTGTTCTTTAAAAGTGGGTACATAGAGCTACTATGTGTAGCTATATAAAACAGATATTAACCTGTATAGAGTTATAAGAGTTTATAGAATCTAGCAATAACTTAATTTGAGCATGTTTCACTTTTTAAGAATACTTTCAAACAAAAAAACTACAAATCCACTTCTAGGAGTTTCATTTGCTTAAAAGTATTGCTGTCTTTGTGGTAAACTTTCAAAAAAAAGTATTTCTCCCAAAGAATTTTCATCAGCTTGTGGGGTAAGAGAAAGAATATAATAGTGTGGAAACATTATTTGTTGTCTTTTTTTCCTCATAATCGTCAAACCACGCAATCAGCCAAAAGATTCAGCACATCTTTTCTCTTCTGATGATCTGTCTTGGGAAAATAAGATATTTGGTTAAGCTGCTGTGTGTTCAAAATGTAGGATCTCCTCAAAAGGGGTGACTTAGAAGGCACAACTTTTCCATTAGCTTTGTACATGTTAGTTCATCCTGGGATGCTGCTGTACAGCTGGAGAATTTTAATTCTGGCCATAAATGTGAGCTGGACAAACATTGTGCCATCTGCATACTTCGTGACTGTGAAGACAGTAGTTGTTTTGCTGTTTTGTTTAAGCACTTAAAACAAAATCTCTGCTTTTGATCTCTATAACAATTTTCTTTCTCCTACTCTGGATTCTGTGTAAGTAGTTTTGGTGTTGTTTTCAACTTCCATACTTGGCTGTGGGAGTTGTATTTTTGGTGTGTATTATTTTTATATTGGATTAATATGCTGTAAGTATTTGAGATTCAAGCAGGGTTCTGATAGAATGTATTTGTTACTTTTGAGAGAGGAGAATGTTCACTTGCATTACCTTCAAATCCTCTACTGAGATAGACTCCCATCATTGACTTTGGGACTGTCTGAGAAAATTCCACAAATACAGTTTTGGAGATTATCAGTCTGCACAAGGCAAGTCAGGACCTATTTGCTCTAGGCTGGAGTTCAGAATAGTGCCATTCCTGTATGATAAAGCTGCTTGGCCCTGGGGAGTTATTCAGTACTTGTCTGTCCATTAGCGAGTCAGCCTGCTGTCAGTTTGAACTGCACTGAATACCAGTGCTTATTTTTTAATTAAGAAGTGCAGTCTTTTCCAACTTGTAATCTGTATATTTCTCTTACAGAGAATGTTGTTGTTTAGCATTTCCTTTTCAGGTGCTTTCATGGAGTTCAGCTCCTTCCTATGTAATTTGGATTGTGGCTGAATTTGTGAAGATGGGATTAATCTTGATTTGAAGGACTAATCATAATTTTTAATGTTCCCTCTTTCTGTTTCATGAAATTATGCAAGGCGATGCTTTGTACCCACTCATTTAAATTTTGACTGAGGCTAGAAAGTACACAGTGTGAAAAGGTTTTCTCTATTTCAGATGAGACAATAGCACCTTAAAGTTTCTGAAGATTCTTGTTCTACCATAAACCTTAAGGAATTGAGCATATGCTGGAAATATTACCAGATTTTTGTTTTACCATAATGTTCTGGAATATCCTCACAAAAAAAAAAAGTGTGTATCAGTAGAAGAGGAACGGTTTGGAAAAACTAAAGTAAATCCAGGAGCTTAAAAGTTCTAGCCTTTAGTAAATAGAATTTTTTTCTTCTGAAGAAGCCATATTGTTCCTGTCACAGTAAAGGGTGATGTAGTAAAGATAAGGGATCCTAAGTCTGTGTCTACGGGTGTAGGTTATTGTCTCTGTGTTCCTCTTTAGTATTTTTCAACAAATGGCTTTATTCTATATAGGTTTAGCTTTATGGAGCCAACCAATTAGTTTTTGAAATATAATACAGAATTTGAATCCCTTTGTGATCTTCTGATAGTATTGGAGGCAGAAACTGGGGGGCAAAGTGGTTAATACCTGAGCAGATCTAAAGCTGGTAAGCTGTAAATATGTGTCAGAACCTCCATTTCACAGCAATCTGCACTGTCACTAGTACTGGGAGTACGAAGCAGCAATAGCACATAATACTTGGTCTTGTTGGAATCTATTGATTAAAATAACTGGCATAATACCATGTGAGAACATCTTACATTTTATACCACTGTTACTTCTGGATAAGAAAAGAGGAAAGATTTGCTAAATATTGTAAACAAACTTGGCTTTTGTGTTTCTACATTGTCCATGATTATAGGAAAGCCTTTTTTCTATCCAAGCCTTTAATTTTTGAATTCATTGCAATTATAACAGATGAGTAATATTTTGGTTGGTTGTCAGAGCTCTTTCGTGGTTCACTAAAGATGATGAAAAGATTTTTTTTTTCTTTCAGGTAAGTAACTTGCTGATGGTGAATTACGAAGTTTTCCACTAAACATCTTGGTATAAATATATAATGTTTTCAGGAAAACTGCTTTTTTTGTAAAGATATTGTGATCTTATCTGTAACCTTTTACAAACGGTATGAACACTTTTCTGTCACTAGTGACATATATGATATTTGTATGCTTTTACTTCTGTCACATCCTTTGCAAATCAGTTTGTAACTTGCTTGTGAGGGCAGCTATTTCAATTAACTCTTTGTCATTGGTAGCTATTTTTGGTTATGGACTTCCAAAAGAATATTTTGATGATACAGTTGTTCTGGTCTGTTTTTTGCTTTCTCCTGATGGACTGAAGAGAACTTCCTTTTGTTGCATCATTTGAAATGAACTTTTAAAGGTTTTCTGTAAACAAGGTTTATGGAAATGTTTTTAGCAGGGAAACTAGTGTTTTGATTTTTAAGAAAATTGTAGTGGTTGTTTTTGTTTAGAAGTAATGGTGCTATGCTAAGACATGCTAGAAAAAAAATTACCTGCTCTTTTTCAAGAAAAAAAATCCAATGTAGACCATTACCTTTTTTTAGTACAACTCATTTTTTTGAAATATAGGGAGCAGAATTGAGATACTTTTTGAAACGAAACTGTTTAGCTGTATGAATTGCATGAATTCTCTTTTTCTCTAAGAATTATCATGAAGAGAATAAGATAGGTATTCTGATACTCTGATAATTTTTTTTTTTTGAGAGGGGAACAGATTTCCGAATGCAAATTTAATGTCTTCAACAAAATGTTCATATGGTTTGAATTTTGTGTTGCAGTATAATGGAAAAATATTGAATGTTTGATTGTAGATGTAATAAGTGTACATGTTTATGTCAACTTTGTAGCTTGAGTGTTTTTAACATTTTTATGCTGTTATGCACACCATGAATTTAGTGATGAACTGTTCCATGTACTGTTTGTGTACTATTCAACACCTATTGTTGTTGATTTTTAACATTTCCCAAACTTAAAATAATTCAGGCAAGATGAGTTAGGCTAACTGATACTATTACCATATAAGGTTTTTTTTTAATATTTCAGGTTTTTTTTTTGCATTTTGGGTTTACTTTTTGTATTTGTTCATGCACTGGTAGAGAGTTTGGTATAGGTTACATTTCATTCTGTTTACCAAGGAAGGAGACATCAAATTTACATAACAAATACTAGCAGCTTTGCCATTTAATACACGTAGCTGATAATATTCAACTTCAGTATCAGTATTTTTATTGTTTTTTTTCTCTGAGCTCTCAAATGTTTTTAATTTTTTTATGGAATACTGCTATCCATGTACTTCATTGACCAGATTAAAAATTTTAGATTCCATACTTCATAGAAAACTGATAACATTAATGAAGTGTTAATTGTACATGAAATAATTTAGCAAAGAGAAGCTTGTTAGAATAATTTGTGGTTTAATAATTTAGTTACTCAATTTATGTGAGACAAGGAATGGAATAAAGATGGAAAATGGAATTTGACAGAGCTAAACGTCAATATCTCACACAGTTCCTATGGAGAAGTATAAGAGAAATTAAAAATTGTGTATATGTATACTCGGTATATGTACAATAATTACTGCATTTGATATTGAGACCATTTTTGTAATGCTGCTAAATTTACAGTTGTGGAGATAATTCAAGTAAAAGAATATTGCCTTCTTCAAATTTAATTCAAACCTAGGTTACACCGAGGTCTTTTATGCTGAGTCTGCAGTGAGGCCGGATTTTTACACTAACAGTATAGATAAGGCAAAGTTTGTCTCCAGAGAATGAGGTTTGGTAGAAACAGGCAAAGAAAATGAGTCAGCAGTGCTCGTTGTGGTAAACAAGTCAGATAAATAATTGAAATATATTTGTTGTGGCTGGAAAATCCAGAAATTCAAGATCGATTACCTCCCCTTTTATTCAAGGGGTTTGAGAGAACTAGAGGGTTTTAGGAGCCTGGTGTTTTGGACAGAGAGAACAGAACCGAACACCACTGGGCCTAATGTATGAGAGCTGGCATCGTCAGCATAGTTTCATAAGAAATAGTACAATAGCCAGAAAGATTCTCTCCTCCTGTATGCTTCTGTCACTTTTCATTTTGGGTGCTTGTCAGATGTCTCTGAATCAGTGGAGTTCACTGTTTTGAAGAGCTGTGTCAGCAAAAATGGTAAAAGTCCTGCATGTAGTATTACAGCTGGTAAGTTAAGAGTCAAATACGTGCCAAAACAAGTGCAAGGCAGGGATCAGGAGCAAGGGAAGGGCAGAAACAGTGACTGATGAGGCAGGGAGTTAGACCATCTTTTTCAGTCATACTGTTCAGTTAGGTTGATTCCACTGCCCATGAAACTTTATGTTTAGCAAAAAATGCACATGGGCCCTGACTCTGTTACTCTTGATTCTGGATAGGTACGGTAACAACACATTTTGTACACTCATCAGGTTGGTGAGTGATTCTAGAGTAGGTGGTGTGGTCAACATATTAAGACCAGGGCTTCTGCTCAAGGGAACGTAGACAAGCTGGAGGAGTGGGATAGTAGGAACCTGAAGGAATTCAGTGAGGACCAATGCCAAGCCCTTCAACTAGAATTGCAAGGACTAAACCTCTGCAGTAGAACATGCTGAGGACTTGACTGATGCTGTCTCAGTGCTAATGAAAAAGATCTTGCGGTCATGGTGGAGAATAGGCTGATCGTGCCTTCTGTATTGGACTGTCGCAGTAGAAGGGCAGGCACTACAGCAGCAGAAGTGGTTACTAATTTTTGCCCTGCAGTTGTTGGACATAATCTGTAATACTGCAAGAAAAGTGTTGACAAACTTGAGTCTGGCAAAAGAGGTCAGGGGCTGGAGTTCCTAATATGTGGGTTTACTCAGCATGGAGAGAGAGGCTGAGGAAGAACCCAGAAGCAGCTTTCCATACCTCTGAGGAGGTTACTGACAAGGTGCAACCAGGCTAAAGAACTGAAGTACAATGTCATTAACATAGGAGGTTCTGAATAGAAAGAAAGGCAATACTTGTGCTCAGAAGGTTATTAAAGCCCTGGTTGGAGTTAACCAGATCAGGTATCTTGGAGATATTCAAGGGAAGTTTAGATAAGCATCTGAATCTGAATTCTGTGTTGACCGTTGTTTAAGCAGGAGGTTGCACAAGATGATCTTCTGAGAATTCCTTCTGTGATCACTTCAAAATTGGCATAGAATAGGTTCAGTAGTTAGACTGTACACCAGTTTTTGTTTTGTAACTTTGGAGCTAATCAACAGAGAGGAAACAAACTCAAGAGGGGAAAACAGGCATCAGTCATTTCTCCTAATGGAAGACTGACTACCAGATGGGGGAGGAGCGCATGCATTAAGTCAGAGAATCGCTGAAAACCATAAACAAATATGTTTTGAAATGCTCATAAAACACATGTTGTGCACTTGAGTTGTGTGGCTAATGAGGTGTCTCTTCAAAGGACATATCATGGGAATTATGTAGAGAATTCCTAAACAATGCAGGTAGGACTAAGATGCCAGGGTATGTACGATAGTTATGCTACTCCACTTATTTAGTCAGCATTCTCCAGAGCCAAAGTGACCAAACAGCTGTATGCCTGGAAAGCTACAATGCCTCAGTGGTAGCTGAGTTCCATTTTTAATGAAGCAAAGAATGTACCTACCTTCTCCTAGGCATGTTCGTAATGTCATATTAATTGTAGTCTTGTGTTCTTGTTTCAAAATGAACAGGCCATAAAATATGGGCTTGAGTGATACTTCATAAAATGATTGAGACCTTGTTTAATAATCAGTTTGTGTAAATTACAGAAATGTTAATTGCGCTTTGGAGAGCTTCCTATTATAAGAGTCATTCTAAAAGTACTGCGTATTTCCTTACACTGCTTATTTTTTATTGAACATTTCAATATGCTGTAAATTATTTTATAACAAGAAGCAATAAGACACTTTTGCTTCTGGTTTTCATTGTGTGAATTGAATGTCATGAGTCTTTAAATGTCAGTGTTGTTAAGGACACATTAAATGTGTTTTATGTAAGTAAAGTTAGTGCTAGATTCTTACTTAGAGTTTGACTTCTTTGCTTGGTAATTACGTACATTCTAGGTGTACATAGAAATTAATGTTTTGGATCATTAAACTGGTGGTTCCTTTAGTCTTGTGTTGTAGCATAGGGGTTGAAAAGAGGTACAGCAGATCAATCCATGGAATAAAATTCGAGAGATATATAGATCACCAAATTTCCCAAGATAAGTGTGGGAATTATAGTCTTAGCTATTGTAGTGGAGAATGAGTCCTGAAAAGTACCTCTGACCACTGTAGAGGAAGGAATTGAACTGGGGAGAGACAAACTGGCTGTGATTGTGGCATGTATTCAGAAAAACAGACAGAACGTGGTAGCAGAACCTGGCTGTGGATTTTGTTAGCAGACACTTCATGACTTCTCGGCAGTCTAAATGTTAGTATAGCTGTTGTCACTTTGGAAGAGGCTTTGAAATCATCATAGACAGCTCTTTGAAAACTTAAACTCTCTGTACTTGCTGTCAAGCAAACAAAAAACAAAAAAAAAAGAGAGTAAGTGTTACGGACAAAGAAAAATCGTGCTATTACATAATGCCATGCTATGCATAACAATTGGGATACTGGTTGCAATTTGGTTCACCCTTTCTCAGAGTAGGAAAGAATTGGAAAAGATAATACATATGGCAGTAACTCTTGGATAAAGATGAACTGAATTGATTAACTTAGAACATTTCTGAGGAAGAGAAATGACATAAATTTAAAAAACACTCTGGGAAAATGTAGAGAAGTTACTACTTCTTAAGAAAAAATTATGTAAACTTCAAGTACTGAGCATAAACTCAGTGTGCTTTCATAATTTACATTCTGGAATGACAAAGCTGCATTCACCGTGATGTAAAGACCACAAGACTTGAAGGGGTTTGGGTGAATTAGTGAAGGATAAATCCGCAGGTGGCTATTACAACACCTTATGCAAAAGGCTATGTAAGCCACCCTCTGCAGGAAGCTGAGAGGATATACCACAAAATGATTGCTGGTAGGTTTTTGTTTTTTTCCTCTCCTGTCCTTTATATGTCTCTCCTCAAGCATATACTACTTAGTAGAGTATATGAGATGGAAAGTGGCTATTGTACCAAGTAGACTTTGGTCTTCCCTTGTGCTGAAGTTAGTATGTTCCATGGAGGAACCATGAATTGTGAAAATATATTGGAGCTTAAGAATGGAAGTGTCCACTGTCCTATGACTATGCGTATAGAGCAGATCCACTTTGCTCATTTTCTCTGAAATGCTTTAAACCCCATTTAGTTCCAGTTAGATGGGATGGAGCCCTGGTCACAACGGCTGCCCAAAAGAATGTGCGAAAGTCGATTCAGTGCTAGAAAACTTTGAGAAAAAAGTAGTCTAGGCAAAGGGGATGTGGTCTTTAAATAAATAGAGGTTATTGTGACATGAAGTAAGGAGGATCTAAGTTTTTAAACCTAGCAATGTTGTAAAGCTTACAGGACAGAGAAGCAAATAAATAATACGATTCTGATATATGATTTTACAGCAGCAGTTTTGTTTGGTAAGGATATGTTGAAAATGACAACAGGACCAAAATGCAAGCAGGGTAAGAACATAGAAAGAAATTCTGAAAAATCAGGAGGCTTGCAAATGAAGGAACTGAATTTTTAAAAAGCTGTCAGAAAAAAGACATGTTGAGTGCTCTCTATCTCTCCCTCTTTTATTATAGATATACGTTATAGATATGCAAGATATTTAAAAGCTAAAACTAGTAAACTAGAGTGTCTGATACTTGATGAAGGTGATAGAAAGCAACAGAGAATTGGAGCATTACTTTTTTCAAACTTGTAGTTGTGTGTATACATGCAAACAGATTAAACTTGTCTCCTTCTGTGCCTTAGAGAAAGTGTAATGGCAATTAACCAACCGTTTCATGAGGTGTGACTTTCTAGAATATACATAAGCAAGAAAATTTTTTTCCTTGAGAAATTCAGAAGACAAATTTAGTTAGCTTAATTCAGAATTGCAGCACTTTACTATTTTTGGAAGATGCTTAAATTCAGTAGACATCTCCTTGTTTAATCTGAAAATTTTCTGAAGTACTGTAAATTGTCTTTCTATGTTTCTTAGAGCTGTAGCCCAGATACCACACTAGAGCATATGTCTCCAGAGCAGCTAGTTGAAGTATTCAAGGTTTATACACTGAACAGTGACTGGGTCAGACTTCTCAGAAACTGCTGTTGCTGCACATTCAGTTTATTTTGTGCAGAAAGCAATTGAATAGTAATTGGATAAAACAAAGAATATCCTGGGGCTGTAGGGTCTCCAACTGAGAATTCTCCCATACTAGACAAAGAGAATTTTGATTGTAGCTTGTTCTTATCTACCAGTGATTTTTTGTATTTATTTACAGCTTCTGGAAGAGGAATGCAAGGTTTTTCTGGCTTTGATCACATGTAGCACATTTGGGGCATTTTTTGAGTCAGGTTTGAAACCCCTTTTAGATGTGGAAACCTTTGAGTCATTGAAACCACTTTTTGCCCTGTGCCACCAGATTATAGCTTCTGGTGATTTTCAAGGATATCAGTGAACAAGGCTCACTTTTTTTGAAAGGACTGTTTAGGTGTATGTTTACAAAAGGAAAACTCTTGACTGTGGAATTACAAAGCTAAGTGGTGGACGTGGAAGTTTATTGAAGAATTATTTACTAAAGTAACCTTGATGCAGCCAGTAAAGAGACATGTGAGTTGTTGAGGCATTAAGAAGGAAATGAGTTAGAAGAGTCATATGAAATCATTAAAAATTTCCCAGGTGTATGAACCAGTCAAGTGCTTTCTGTACTTTGAACATTGTAATAAGGTTCTTAATGTTTCTTGGTAACTTAAAAGGCACACTCGGTGGATTGTGGTGTGACAGAGCAGTTAATATTGATCTTATGATCTAAAGTGCATTCAGTTATTGGCCTGGGATGGCAAAAGGCCAAGAGATTCCATAAAGATGTGAAACCTGTGAATTTTTAAATAAAGCAGTGTAGTGTTATGGAGGTCTAGCGTATAGAGAATTTTGCACCCATAAAGGTAGTTATGCAAAGTTGCAGAGTTATGGAGCTGTAAGTTGTTTATATTCCTTAATAGGTTCTAAATGATAAGTTGTTTATATTCCTTAATAGATTCTAAATTAAAAAAGAAAAATATCTTGGGTAATGGTGTGATTATCAAGATGGACTATTTCATTCAGTGAGTAGCTGTGGGCAAAAGAGATGGCAATGTGATAGGAATCATAATCCCTGGAGTGGAGTGTGCAAGTGTGTGTGTGCAGAATTAAGGTGTACTGTTCCATGTTTACCTTGAAAGGCTGATGGAATTACGATGGCTCTGTAATGTGTGGTAAAACAAAGTAATAATGAGAAGCTTGGGAAACCTCTGCTTCTTAAGACCTTCCCTCTTTTTCCCTTTTCCCCCACCCCTTAAAGAAAGACTTGTAAATGATGTGATAATTTATCTTAGATAAGAAGTGAGGAGAAATGGATTCAAAGTTTATAAAATTTAAATGGTAAAAGGGAAAGCATGTTGGAAGATTAAGTTCTTATCATATACAAGAGGAGTGTGTTACACCATGAAATTAAAAGATCAGGATTCAGTTACAAATGAATTTTAATTTTTTTTTTCTCTTCAGAGTGTTTTTAGTGTCTTATTGTTTACCACAGTAAATTGTTAAGCCTAAACTGTGAAGACAGTTTTTAAAAACATTCTGGGTACCACAGAATTTAGGGTTTTGATTATTAAAAAAACAGTGCAAATAACAACAGTCTATTAGAGAGATAGTAAGAGAATAATTTTGGGTACATTATTCAACAAACATCTGCTGTCAGAGTCTCGTTATCCTACAATGTCATTTCCTCTGATTCATATTAAATGGAATAGTGGACTCAATAGACAACTGACATTTTGTGTTTTGGTAGTCCTATATCCCTATAATGGTTAATGTGTTAACTTTCTAGGTACTTAAGAATTGTATTCCTACTTTTGGTTTTTGAATTAATAACTGGTTCTACTTTGCTCTGTAGTGTATAAACTTGCTTTTTAATATTTATTTTTCCTCCTCTTCTAAGGATTATGTACTGAAGGCCTGTACCGTGTTAGTGGGAATAAAACTGATCAAGACAACATTCAAAAACAGTTTGATCAAGGTAATCAGAGATTTTATTATTTAAAGCCAAAACAGAACATGAATTCTCCATGGTTTTATCACAGTGTGATATAAAAGGATTGCGCTTTCAAACCAATTTCCATAGCACTGAGTACTTAATGCTCTGGTTGGTTATATTGGTATAGTCCAGGTTATTAGCAGTGAAGCTCCAAGGACGGGAAGGGAATCTTGATGCAGCTGACTTAAGTGCTGTTAAAATATTATTTAGGTGGTATTTGAAGGTTTGAAAGAGTTTAAGTGTAGTCTTAGCTGCTCCTTGTGTTAACAGTTCATCAGTCCTAGGCATTAAGGCATTCACTTCTGCTTCTTCTGCCCCACAAATAGTAATTCTTGATACTTACTTTAGCGAAAGCTCTCTTGAATAATACACATTAACAATTAAGTCTGGAAAATTTCTAACACAGCCTTTGTCATTGTAGAATCTAATGAAATGTGATTGGTAGGTCAGGCTGCTCACTTTGATGTCTTTATATTTTAAAATGACAACACTTACTAAAAATTCTTGGATGTTAATAATGAAGTTGAGCCTGTGAAAAATAATAAAATATCTCCTAGATGTTAAAGAAAATAAATGTACTATTTCTTTATGCCTTATTTTGCTGTTTAGCAGCATTTTGGGAAATAGAATTTATAACTCCTTGCTGGACAAAATTGATTAATCAGAAGCCAGTTAATGATAAGTACAGAAACATTCAAGTCTTCATTGAGAATTAGACAACTTTATTTTTCTAATCTTCGACTGTTTTGTAATACTGTCAGATTTTCTTATATTTGATTCCTTGTTGGTTGGTGTGATTGATAGCAGCTTATCAATAGGTTCACCGTTTCATGCCTTATTTAATAATCATTTGGCAAAATTTTAGTTTTCAGTGTTTTGAATAAATTCTTGTTTTCATAAAGTTTTACAAGGAATGATAACAGTAGGTTTTACTTACACTGCTGTTTAATTTTTTAAAATTTTATTTTGCAGATCATAATATCAGTCTAGAATCAATGGGAGTGACAGTGAATGCTGTGGCTGGGGCTCTTAAAGCTTTTTTTGCAGATCTGCCAGATCCATTAGTTCCTTACTCTTTGCATCAAGAGTTGTTAGAAACATCAAGTAAGTAGTAACCAACCTTTTCTTGATTTAATTGTGTTATTTCCATTGCCCTTACTGCTACTTTTACTTCATTGTAAGTTGAAAGGACTATCTACACTGAATACTTTTTAAATTGCTTAGATACATGCATTTTTAAATATTCTTTAAACTTAAAAGAACTACATGATGAGATGAATGTAATACATTTTTTCTTCAGAATGAGCTTGTGGCTTATTTCTCCTTTTCCTAGGAAATTTAATTGGGAGAAATCTACTTTTTTCCATTTTTTTTTAAGTGATGAAATGATGAAAGCTCTTGGAGTGGCTTTGCAGTTGTTAACGGGAAAAACCCCTTGAATTTGTGAAGTCTTACATGCAAAGTAGGCTTTAAAAATCAGACACATCTAGGGGATATTATGGTAATTCTCTAATTCTCTTAGATTTTTTTCAGTTTCTTTTTGAACTCTTGTAAGATGCTTAGTTTTGTTTGCCTTGCAGACGTTTTTCAGACATTTCATAGTATTCCTGTCTTTGAAATTAGTGTCTCATATCGGCAGTAAACTGTTCCTCACAATGACCACCACACTTTTTACAGACTATGACTGTGACGTACAGTATTCAAAAGTATTTTTTGTTCAAAACATGGAAACACTTGTATAAGCCTAAGGCTTGGGCCTGGGCTTGATTAATATATAGCCCATTTGAAATTTTGTATTTTCTGATGATATCGGTAGAAATACCTATTTCTGGTATTTCTACTGTACATTTCTGGCATATTGCTTGTTTAATGTAATTACTTTGGTTTCGTTTTATCTTAAAAGTATAATGGTTAAATTCCAGTCAAAACATAAAATATCTTAGAATATAAGTGGAATTAGGGTTTTTAAAGCCATTAAATACTGCTTTAAATTTATATTTGGGATATACTAGACTGTGTTTAACATTTTTTCTATGATATTAGGATAGATCAAAGTTCTTTTTAGCAGTGCAGTCAAGTAATAGAGGGGAATTTGTATTCCTTTTTATGATATGGAGTGTATTCTGCAGATTGTATGGATCCACAGCATTAATTGCTGAGTTTTTAAAAATAAAGCTGTTATTTTATTTCGTATTCCTTTCCTACATGTTGGTTATTTCCTGTTTGAAGCATGAATTATGTCCTTTGGGCCTGTGAAAAATCTCTGTTCTTCGTTAAACAGTACATTTAAATAGCTGCACCAGCCCTATTTGTAATTTTTTTATTATTTGAGTAACTGTGAAGTTTAAGGTATTCTAAGCTCATGTGAATGTCTTTCTGTCATAACGTTTGGGAAGCAGAGGGAACTCTAACAAGAAATGACCCTGTCACATTTTTATTCTACAAGCCAACAGTAAGCTAGTCAAGTAGTTACTTGCTGAACACAGATAAATAATGCTGCTTAAATTCAGAAAAATATTTTTGTGCTTAGTGAAACTCTGTAATAAAAAAGTTACTCTATTGAAATACTTTCTCTATTAAATATTTTACTCTATTAAATATTTTCTCACTTGATATTTCTCTGTGGATATCTTATCTGTACCATTATAATAGGAAAAAGACTTAGCAACACTTTATTCAGTATGTCTTTATAGATGTGTCAGAAAATGTCACTTATTTCTATAGAAATCATGGATAAGACAGAACGGCTACACGAGTTAAAAGAAATTGTGAAGAAATTCCACCCAGTGAACTATGATGTCTTCAGATACATAATAACACATCTAAACAGGTTTAGTATTTTTCAATTTTGTTTAAGTTGTAATAATTGCAAAAAAGATTGTGTTTTTAACAATGAATTATCTACTAGAATTGAAAATGTGGAAAAAGAAATTAGGAGTTACAGTTGATTTATAAAACCTTGTAGATTTGTTTCTCACATTTTATTGATATACTTATCTGGCATCATTGCCACTATAAAGTTGTAAGAATGATTGCTGCACGTAACAAAAGCTTGAAAGAATAACTGCACTTAATAATAAGTATCCACCTAATTAGAACTATTACAGACATCCCCCCCAAGGAAATAATAGCTCTTAAAATTATAGACTAATCTAGGTTTTAAGGAATTTGAGTAGTTTGGCCTAAACATCCTCCTCCCCTTCTCCCCCTCCTGTCAAAATAGGGTTAGCTTCAATCAAAATCTAAAATTTAGAGCCCAAACCCTGTGCTGAATATTAAAATGTAGAACAAGGCTATAAGCAACAGTAAATTGGTTACATTTGCTTCTTAGATTTTGCCTCTTGCATAAAAATGTAATGTTTTTATCTTTAAAAGTAATTTCCATATTTACTAAAATATTATTAATGGGTATATATCACATCATAATCTGAGCCTTTAAGTGTACAATACTGTCATAAAAAAGAGAGAAAAGACCAGCTTCTTACTCATGCTTCTTACTCAGCTAAAATGAAATTATTCTCTGAAATCCACAGAATGAGATGAACTATATTATTGTTGAGATTGTAAGGGATCTTTGGAGATTGTTTTGTTCAACACCATTGCTTTGACAGAGTCAGTTGCAACAGATTGCCCAGATGGTGTCCAGTTAGGTTTTCAGTATCTCTAAGAAGTGAGACTCTAGTCTCTCAGAACAGCCAGTTTCAGTGCTCAGTCAGCCTCAGAGTAAAGAAGTATTTTCATATGATAAGAGAATTTCCTGTGGATGTTTGTGCCTATTGCCTTTTGTTGTGTTGCTGAACACCACTCTGAAGAGTCTCAATTCATCATCTTTACACTCTCCTATCAGATATTTAAAACTGATGATAAGACTTTCCCTGAGCTTTTCCAGGCTAAGCAATATTAACATTCTTGGCTTTTCCTTATTTGAGGAATCTTTGATCTCTTAATGGTCTTCTTAAGGGCCCTTCATCAGGCTCACTCCAGTATGTTTATATGTCTGTTGTGCTGGAGAGTCCAGAGCTGGATCCCAGGCTCCAGATATGGCCTTTGCAGTGCTGAGTAGAGGGGAAAGATCACTTCCCTAGACCTGCTGGCAGCCCTCCTAATGCGGCCTTGGGTGCTGTTGGCCTTCTTTGCCACAGGGTCACCTGGCTGAATCATGCTCAGTTTGTTGTCCATCAGGACTTTGTTGTCTCTCTCTCTGCAGTGTTACTTTTCAGCCAGGCAGTTTTGTGTATACATGCATATATAAGCTTTACATGTCATTTAATTGCTCTGGACTACTGTCACTTTGTGTTTCTGCAGGTATTTGTAATGATCTAACTGGGCTTGTAGTACGGGGCTAGAAATAAGAGCCTTTTACTTCCATTCGTAGTCAACAGGGAGAATGTAGGTAGTCTATTGCAGTTTGGAAAGAGTCTTCTCTTTTCATGGAATGTGTGAGATTTTAGAATTTAGGTGCCTACTTTTATACTTCTCTCCATCACATATACAATGTATTTAACCTTTATAAAGTTGTCCATTTTCCTTTTCAGGGAAATGGATCAATTTTTCCATTGTAGTCTTGTCCAATACAAATTCAGCCCTAAAATAGATAAAACCGTATCAATGAACAAATACCCATATTAGAGAACTTCAAGATATGTTTGCAAGTATCTAAAGTAAATCTAAACATCTCAGATGACATGGTTATTAGTTACCTGAAATGTTTCGTTAATTCTTAATCAACGTGATACAAATTTTTGTGGAAGAATGGCAGTCTTGGAATTGTCAAAATAATAAATTCTTCATCTGGTCACCTATTTGCATAGCACAGCTGAATGTACAATGTCAAGTACCTGGATTGCTGCAAGGAAAAGCACTAAACATAATTCTAAAAATTCCTGAATAGGTTCTAATGTATGCATATCTACAAACAAAAGAAACATATTAATCATGGAATTTACTGGAGAACATAAGTGATATACACTGGCCTTTACTTTCTGGTTTGATCCTCTCTCTATTAATGATGAGTGATTTACATTACAGGTTGCCAGTAATAACATGATTGTTTCTTAAAGAAGGACTGTCATTTTTTGTCTCATTTGCAGTGTCAGGTAGTTGCATTCCATTCAAAAAGAAATCTGCTTGGATGTAAGCAATTGCATATATAGAAAGAGGTGGATACAGCTGTGTACAGGGTCTTAAAGGCAACTTGTAGCTAAACTCTTGACAGTCTGTATTTATTTTTAGGAGATTAATTTGTGGTAAATTACTGCTGCTGTAATTAAAATGAAAATGTTATTTGCCAAATGAATTGTTCATTTAATGAGGTAAAGAAGTCTTCTCCATGATGAAAGAGCTCTCATCACAAGCTAATGTTTTAGTTGCTTTGTTTTTACATCCTATGTCATTACAGTAAAATACGTGCTATTGTTGTATAGTTAGGAATGGTTGGTGATTGTTAATATTTGGTGTGTCCACAAGCACAAGACCTGGTTATTGAAACAAAAAATACAAGTATTATCCATATTGTATAAGTACAAGACCAGTAACCATGAGAATTCAATAAATGGCAACAGAGATTAATTTTTCATTAGTGCTATGAGCACGTTTCCGAGCATTTCAGGTAATTGTGGTTGATTGACAGTGAGCAGAAGTGAGCTTTTAAAACAGGATAGTGTTTGATTGGAATTGGCTTTTTTGATACTGGTTGCGTTTTTTCTGTGTTCTTTGGTAACAAGACTCTTCATACGTAAGGACTAATATGGCATAATGTGCTTCTGAAGCCTGGAAAAACACCTAGTATACAGCTTTTAAATTGTGATCAGCGTGGGTTTACAGGCTGAAGTTCCTGAAACTTGGCAGTGGAGGAAGTAGGCAGGATCAGGAGACACTCTTCGTTTTTTGTTTTGAATGAACATAGAAGAAGGTAAATGAACACTTCCTGAGCACTTAAAAGAAGATTCTACAGTATTTTGGGAAAGTTTGGTACGAGACAGCATAGAGGTTTGGTAGTGTTTTGTTTCCTCTTAGAAAGTACAGAGGTAAAGTTGAAGCACAGGAGGGAATGCAGTTGATTGTTCATTTTGTTTAATCTGATAGTGAGCTGTTGTTGAGGAAGAGGTGCAATGCCTTTCTTTTTTTTCTCACTCCTAGCCATAGGTTCCCATTGCTTTATTTTTTGGGTCTAATGATTGTGCAGATACACGATGTTAATAATAATGCTAATCAAAATGTAGCTTACATTTATTCTTTGATCTGTAAATTAATTTAAAATGTAGTTTAAAATTATGAATTTTACTGCCACTCAGAAATAGTATCCAAATGTCCTTTGGACCAAACTTACTCAAAACAGATTGAGAGGCAGTATTTGTATACCATCACACTATTTTTTATGCTTTATAGTTACCATGATACATGCATTGTAAATGAGTGGAAATATTTTCTTATAGTGTTAATTCTGGTGTTTACTATGGCTTTCACAGCTTTTGAATATATGGGCTACAGCCAGCTGTCAGAAATTCTTGTGGGCTGCTCCTGTTAATCATCAAAATTGTAACTGACAAATTTCTGAAGTTTTATTTTCTATTTCTGCAGGACAGTTGTAGTTCTGCTACCTTTGTGATATCTACTGTAATACAGAAAATGCATGTTGCCAGCTGAATTCATATCTTAGGTGTTTGTCAGCTGTATTAACACATGGTTTTTCATGTATCTCAGTAATTACTTCTAGATAAAATGATGATGTTAGTTTAGAATGCAGAATATTTTAGAAAACAAAATATCCAGGCTCTTCTAGGCTATTACTGTGAAAAGCATTTTTTTTTTTTTCTGAGTAGGCATTTACTTGTAGGCGATAAATTTGGTAACAGGATCGTTTGTTATTCTTTGGATGTTTGGGTTTTTTTGTAATAGTATTGCAATAGTGAATTTAGATAATAAGTGAAGAACCTGTTTCAGTTTGTTTATTATTGTCAGTTCAAAATGCTTGTGGAATGTTGAATTTCTTTCTTGATTAAAAGTTAATCAGATTTATGTTTGTAACTGTCCAAATCTGGAAACAACATGGTTTCTAAATTTTCTTCTGCATAATCGCATAAAATATTCAAGGACAATTGTTTTAATGGATTGCTGGAGGAAAGGAGCAAAAGTCTTGAAATTGTTTAGTAATAATGCCTACAGTTAGAGCACTGTGAGAATATATCTAGTTGATTGCATACTGGTTTTAATTCACACTGTGCATGTCATTCTCATTTCAGGGTTAGTCAGCAATATAAGACCAACTTTATGACTGCCGATAACTTATCGATTTGTTTCTGGCCTACTCTGATGAGACCTGATTTTGAAAACAGAGAGTTTCTTTCTACCACCAAAATCCACCAATCAGTTATAGAGACCTTCATTCAACAATGTCAATTTTTCTTTTACAATGGGGAGATTGTAGAAGCACCCAACCCAGTGGCTTGTCAGCCACCGCCTTCCAACCCAGTGCAGATGGTGGAACCCATGGTACCCCTGCAGCTGCCCCCCCCGCTGCAGCCTCAGCTGATACAGTCGCAGTTACCAGCAGACCCTCTCGGAATTATATAGACGGAAGATGATTGCAGGCAGCCTGGCGCTGGACAGTAGAGACAAGCTATAGACATGCATGTTTCAGGATACAGTAATGTACTTCATATTTATGAAAAATAATTCCCATCCATCTGATTGGACATCTTTTTGTTATATCCCGTACTGTGTTCCTCATTTGTACACGCTGCAGATAAAAACTATGTGATAAGCATGACTGGAGAGGTTTCATTTTTAAAAGCAAAAATAGCTATAAAGTACAAAGCTGCTGCTGCATGATACCTTAATGCAATCACTATATCATTCCTGTGACGGTTTGTCACAATATATTGTGAATAAAATTTTTCTATAGAAATTAAATGATTAAAAAAAATTACATTTATGAAACATTCAGTGCTTACAGCCTGCTTTATGGCTGGTTTTTGTTATTTAACATGCTATTTTTGGCAATTTTCTTCACATTCAAGCATTCTGTGTAAACAACTAAAGCCCAGCTATAGTTTATTTTGTAATCTCCTGGCTACTTATGTGACTTTATGCTTAGGGTGGTTTATGGAAGAATGCAAAATGCACTGTTGAGAATTTTACGATCCTTCACCATCCATCTTTACTTATAAGTAAACCTGTGGACAGTTTAAGGGTGGGTGAACTTGCTTATTATTTCTTACAGCACAATACCAAGGACATGCTTGTTGTAAAAGTGAATTTCAAATATTGTACAAAAATTTTGATGTTGCCTACTTATTTCTTTATGTTCCATTACTGAACTAAACATTTTGTAAAACTGTTAATTCTGTAAACAGCTGCATGTTTAAAAGATCATTGACGGTCTTGTAAACTTAATCTAATATATTTTAGATATTTTAATTTTTCCCACTTGGGAATACATGTAGTGTTTAGAAAATAGTTCATGACATTTTCATATAAGGTTATATAACTTTTCATACATAAACATGACTTTTGTTGTAGTAAAATTCTCTAAACCAAACAATGTTTTAATCTAGGACTTCAATTAATCTATTCTTTAAATCTATTTTTATGTGACCCTCTAAAGATATACAAAAATGCATTGCTAATACATAGCAATAAATACTTTGGGTACTGACAATTAACCTCTTTGGAGTGTGTATATATAAAATCACATAAACTTGTATTCATATTTTTTTCCTGTGGTATGTTGTACTAAAATTTCAAATGACTCTTTTTTTTTCACCGTATTTTTAAATTATCTTTTTTTTTTCATGTATTTTACTTTTATATTGGTACCAATTTTGCTGTAAAAGAATGCTGCTTAATTTAAACAAATCTTTTGGTTAAATATTTTGATAGTGGTAAAAAAATTAGAAGGTTACAAATTGTAGCAAAGGGGAGACCATAGATAAACACTACCTGTGAGACTTTACATAGCAGCTTTTTTCTTTCATGATCAAAATGTACCTTTTTAGGTCTGCAAAGAAGAAAGTTTATTTCTCATTCAGCTGCTAGAATGTTTTGTGTAGTTTAAAACAAAAAGCTTTACAATGGTCACTGTTGTAATCTTCACTTATAACAAGATTTAAGATCGTCTTGTATGTATTATAGTAAATAGATGATTTTGAGAATTAAGGCTTTTATTAAGAGATTGATTTGCTCCATTTTCCCAAAATAAAAATTGCCTTTCCCACTTATGTCCTAGGTATTGTACTTCTAATGACTTGGGTTATCATTCTAGATTACTAAGATACCATAAACCTGGCTGCTGTTTGAAGTACATGTATATTATAAATTATCTTGATATTGTGTTATATTCTTGCAAGTAATTATCTTTTTTAAGAAAACATAAAAAAGAAAAGTCAACTCTATTCCTATTGCAAAGCACACAGGAACTAATAGTCCAATAAAGTCTGTCCTGTAAATTGTAGTATTTCTAACTTGTTCTACTTTACCTGTTGTCTATATAGCTTTTATTTATAGTTTTCAGTCTAATCTTGGCATGTTTAGCAAAGAAAATGAAACTTCAAGAGTTTTTATAAAATATTTCTAGGTTGCTAAAGAATTTATTTTTCTACTGTATATGGCATAGACAAAGCATCACCTGTACAGGAAACAAGTCTATTTCTAATAGAAGTAAGCTTAAAAA
This sequence comes from Vireo altiloquus, assembly GCA_013396875.1. NCBI lineage: Eukaryota > Metazoa > Chordata > Aves > Passeriformes > Vireonidae > Vireo > Vireo altiloquus. Next base: position 345,767 of record VZRF01014365.1, on the reverse strand, counting down.
TAAATGCCAGTCATATCCATATTTAAAAATTCCATCTCTAAAATATCTCCAGTCTTCGTAATGTGAATTACATTTTAAACTTTCTATAAATTCCAAGTTTTCTGCCATAATATTTAACTAATCTTTGAATACTAATTTTTAGAATATTTTACATTCCATTTCTTGATGAACTTTCATGCTGAACTTTTGATCAGCAATATTTGCAGTATCATTTCTTTGTGTATGATGTTATGGCTAAATCACCATTATTTTCAAGAATCTTCACACTGACCTTCAGCCAAATATGGAAGTGTTATTACATTTACTGGATAAACATAGAGAAATAAGAAAGCATGGCATGTGGCACCTGGTTGTCACATGGTAGAGCCCCTGCATACTGTTTGCGTTATGGAAGTGTTGTATGCAGGAATGTGGGTATGTGTGTATGTGTGATATATACATGCTGAGGTTTTTTATCTGTTTGTGTGTTTATGCAGACATGAATGCACATACACCCACATAGTAAAGTTTTTAAAATACTCTAGGAATTTAAACTGTGGTTATTAAAGATTTATAATAGAGGTTTCTCTATTATTATTTTTATTAGTGCTATAAAATGAGGAAGCATGTCATTATATCCAAATTCCTCATACTTTGGCTCATGTAGTCCCTTCTAGTTTTAATGAAAGCCCAAACAATAATAACTATATTTTTTAATGTGAGCATTTTTACCGTAATATCTATCTTGATAAAGATACAAATGTATATTACTTTGATTGAGCCATCTCAGTGACACTTTATGGAGTAGGGGTTTTTTTTTATGTTATAATGGTATAGACATACTGCAGTGTATTGTCTTTCACTGTTTTAGCGATTCTAAAATGCCAGACCTGAGTTACAAAAGTGCCATTTTAAGTAATGTGTAACAGGTTATTTCAAAATTCCTTACACTTCATGATCTTGTAGAATTTAAACTCATATAGTGTAAATAGATCACAGATGTCAACTTAAGTGAAAAGAAACTTTGTTGTTGTTGTATGTTTTCTCCTTTATTTGAATCCTGGTTGCTAGGAATTTATAGGTATGTTTATTTTTAGTTGCTGGAGTTTAGCTTCCCATATTTATGATAAACATAGAAAAACTATCAATTGGAGATTCAAAAAATGGGCCATAGCTTATGTGCTTCTTTCATTTTTCAGTAATTGTGATGCTGTTTGTCAATTGCAAAAATTGCACACGTTTTAAAAAAATTTCAAAGTCAAAATTTTGTTCTTTGTTAATAATGTAATCTTTTATTGCTACATCAGGAGAATACTGCAGTGAATTAAATACCAGTGAAGCTTATTCTGTATAAAAGATGCAATGAATAAAATACTAAGATGCTTACTGTGTATAATGTTCAGTTTAGTTGCCTACTAAATTTTTAAAGGCAAAAGCACCGTATCTTTCACAGACACAGAAATGAAATTTAGCAGTAAATCTTGCTAAAGTGGGTGCAGTGTGCGTTTAAGTTTTTCTTGGGTGGGAGGCTTTCTCTCATGGGTCTCTTAAATTTATTTTTCCTGTGGAATTTTAAAACCTGAAGTCAAAACTGCGGGCATTTAAGGTCAGCTGTAAGTCATCAGTGTTGTACATTACTGGTCATAATTCTGCTAACAATATGGGATAAATGCAGCTTTGATAGTAGTACTGGTTTTAGTTCTCGTGTTTGCACTGTCTGTGCTTGCTTTGTTTCTTAAGAACATTCTGAGTCATGGCTACTGCAGAAATAACTGCAAAACCTTCCAGGTTTTATTATATATACACACATATATATTTTATATATATATATCATAACACATTCAGATACTGGAGCACTTTAATCTCAAATGGGATTCATTTTACATGTAATTTACTCAGTGTGCAAATCTCAGTTGTTTGGATTGTTGTATCAAAACAGCTCTATTGAATCTGACTGAAGTGTAATGCACTGTTCCAGACTCAAATTTCTGATGAGTAGCTGACCTAGAGAACCAAAGTGTAACATCAGTGTTGACTTGTGTCAAATTCGGTCCTTCGACTAATTCATAGTTTCCATGGAATCAGAAAGGGATGAAGTTAATCTGTCATAGCTAGTGAACTGAACGCTTCCTGCCTTTCCTTACTGACGATTTCTTTCCCAAGTGTGTAGCTGGTGCATCTTAGGGCTGTTTACCATATGTTTCTCATCTTCCTTACAGAACGCAATAATGTGTGTTCAGAGCTGGCACTTTTGTTGTTGAACTGACTGTTGTTGATGCTCAGCTGACCTCATAGAGCTTTTATATTGCAGAATAGGGTTTGGTATACTTGATTAGTAATCGTTTGACCATTACTGATTTTGTTTGGTGTGATTTAGAAAATAGAGAAAATTAAATAGTTTCACTTGAATGCCTGCAATGCAGCAGCTGGTTTTTTTTTGTTTTGTTTTACAGTGTGATGATAACGAAAGACTGTTGTTGCTTCTACATAGAAGCTGTTTGATTTGAGAAAGGATGAAAGGGGAATGTTGTGGTGAATCTAGCGAATGAGTGCATGTCAGTGCTTCAGGGTCAGATGCGCTGACTTGCAGAGTACCTCTGGCTGCTTATGTGACTGACCAATTTCTGCAGTGTAGCTGTAGCTTGTATTTCCCCCAGAATTACGGTATCACAATCTATCTGTTCTTGTAGATCTTTCTGCTTCACAACTCAAGAAGTGAAGGGAGGGCAAAGTGGCTGTTGTCATCAATTCCTGCAGTTCTCAGCTTTGTCACTGGTGAGAATTGTCAGGGGCTCCTAAATTGCTTTTGCAGTGTTTTACTGAAGCAGAAAACGTATGGAGTGGTAAGTTCTGAGTTAACTGACACTGAGTGCAATCAATTGATGAAACATATAGAAAAAAACCAAGTTGCACTATGAAAGTGCAGATGATGTGGTCTCCCCTTGAAGGTTCCACACTCAGTACTTGACAGTGTGACCTGAGTTTCTGCAGTGACAGCTCTTGGTCATATTGATGCTGTGCATGTTGGGAATGAAGAAGAGATCAAGAAACTTAAAAAAAGAACTTTTAAAAGCTATCTCTAAAAACATTTAGCTAAAATTATTAAACATAGAGTGTAGCAAATAAATATGGGGAATGAAATGTCCATGGTTGATTATCGAAATATGTAATGAAATATGTATGAATGTACATATGCTTTTTTTAACTTAGTACAGAAGTGTAAGTTGTTGCAGGGGTTTTAACAAAGTAAAGGGGGCCAGCCTGCTAACAGGGAAATATTGTTTACAAGTTGCATGTTAAATTTTGAAAAAGGAATGTCAACAGTTATACCTAATTTTGATACTGTATTGGTGAATTGTCTAGCTATTAACAGTTTAATTTTGCTATGCTATTATCTTGTGGTCACACAAATGAACCTGATTATATGTCCTTGATGTAACTGTTGTGGGTTGGAAAGTTTCTTTTCACAGGTAGCTGCTTTCTTTACTCTTCTTTTTGACTTAAAACCAAAACTTAAAATTTAGAACATGATCATACTACTTGTCTCCTATAAAACAGACCAGGTCCCACATATGGTTTATAAAAGTCTGATGATACTCTTTTGTCTCCTTTTGTCTGCACCTGTATGTGTGTACTCATTTTGCACATGTCCACGTCTGGAGATTTCTGGTTGCTAGCAGGTAGATATTAGAGTGATCCCTTTCCATATCCTAGCCTGCTTTTTATAAAAGACTGCTGGAAAGACCAGCTAGGAAACGATTTGAAAATGTTGAAGGATAAATACAAGCTCAGTACATCAATGAGGTGAAGATGCATATCTCAGCTGGGCTTCCTTTCTGTGCTAGAAGCTTGTGTGTAGGGTGCTTTTAAGCCTTCCACTGATAGTGTAAAAGGGAGGAGGAGATGGAAAAACTCTTCCCTCTATACCCTTGTCTTTGACCTCAAGGGTCAGTGTTATTCTTACATAGTTTGGCGCATAAAGTTCTCTATGTCCAGCATGGACTTTTGGCCCCCCAGAGTCGTGGATTGGCATGTGGCCTTCAACTAAACTTGGCACACCAAAGCAGTGGGGACATATATGTGAGCCTTAAATTGTCCGTCAGTATCCCTGCTCCTGAAGCATGCCAGCTTGAGAGTTTTGTTGGTTTTCACTTTAAAATAGTTTTGAGTGGTATTAACCACCACGATTGGAGGTCTAGGTGATTTTTAGAGGATGCCAATATTCTCCGACCTGAAATACTTCTGAGGAAGTGGAAATCAAGCTCTATTCTCCTTGGGATTGTGCACAGCACTATCAAGTATTATTTTGTTTTTTCTTTTCAAAGAAAGCTGTTTCTAAGAAAAATCAGAGGACTGAACTGTTATCTGTCAGAGGTGTGTTTTTATAGCATGATAGTGACACCATGAGGTAAATGCCCAGGTCATTCAACGAAGGCATTGAAGTAGTCTATGAAGATGTGAATCCTGCTGGGATCATTTGGAAGACTGTCTGTGGCAGAGTAAGTGAATTACAGAAGAAATTCTCAGTCATGGCTATAGTTCCTCTTTGAGGAAAACTTAATACTTTGTTTTGTTAGTTTTCTTTTCTGTTCTTCAGGAGCAGGATAAACTGGTGTGCATTTAAAATGATTGTCAAAGCTGAGCTCTGACCCCATTTACAAAAAATTTGAAACCAAACACACTAAAAGGCAATGCAGACATCTATGTCCTGTCATAGTATTCAGAGTATTGGGAGGAACTGGGAACTTGTTTTTCTCCAAGACCATGCACTTTTCATAAACTGAAGGGAAGGATCTCATAGCTCCCTTTGGATTTTGACTACTGCCTCATATCCATTATTTAACTTAAAACACTTGCTGTAATAAATGTGGTTTTTAGGTACTGATCTGTTAATGGATTGAATCTGATGTCCTGAAATGCTATCCTTTCCTGCCCTACATTTTTCTTTTATTTTCTTTGTCTACCTATACACCTCCTGCCCCTCCCCAAAACAGCAGAGCTGCTCAGCTAGAGTTCTGTCAATATGAAGAAAAGATTCTCCTGCAAGCTGCTGGGCTTTCTCATTTGGAAGTATTTGGCTTTAGATCGCAGCTCTCTTCCTTTGCATTATAAGAATTTGTTTGTTAACTTCTGGGCTTGCCACAAACCCTGTTTTTTCTCCTTACTAAAGTTGGTGAGGATGAGTTGGCCGAAGCAAATGTCTACAGGCAGTTACTTGTTTTTGTGCATTAATTTATGGGACAGATGCCCAAAGCCCTAGGATGGCAAAATTTCTTGAGAAATGCAAAGAAAAGAATATCTGAAAACTTCTGAGTCTCCTTCCTTCTGATGTACTCCTTGTGGAAACCTACAGCTATTCTTGCAGTGAATAGTAGTAAAAAGTATGTTCCTGAATTGATCTGGATGATAAATATCTCTATATTAGAATTGCCTAGGAAAAAAAAAAAAGTAAGCAATTGCCTTCTTGCCAATGTACTGCATGTCCAGCTGAAGTGAAGGCACTACTAGAAAGTGTGCTAAATACAAGCCAATAGGATGTGCAAATAGCTTAGCTCATCAGAAGGAAACCAAGATAGAATGGGGATTTTAAGAGCTGAGAAGTTTTAAACTGACCAGAAGGAAATATTTATGGTGGGTATTCTTTCTGTTCTAGGGTTTTCAGTGGCTTCTGTTTGTGTTTTTATGACATGAGGACTTGTTCTGACACATGCCCTACCCACTGCTGCAGTGCTCTTAACTAACATCTAGCTGTGTGCTTGATGAGGAGGTGCTGAAGGCAATTTGCATCAGCCTTTTCCCGTTCAGTGTAAGACCCAAGAGCTTTAAAAGGTTTCATGTAGGATAAGGGAGTTTCCCACCTTCACGAAATTCTCAGGCATAGATTGTTGGCCAAAACCACAATCTCAGCAGTTTCTATGGGGTTGTTTTTTTGGACTGGTTGTCCTCTAAAAAAAAAAAAATTACTGAATTGGAAACAACTTTTTTTTTTTCTTTTGGAGACATGTTGATGTATTAAAAGAAAGGATTAGAATTAGCTAGATAACCTGGAAAAAACAATGATATAGTCACATTAAAGGCAATAATCTTTGACTACTTTTTCTAGTGGCCTCATAATTTTCAGACTAGCAACTAGATTCTTTTTTAAGGCTTTAAGTGCGTTTTATTTGCAGGGATATTAAAGTAATTTTTAAGCAACAGTTGCGTGTAGTAGTTTTAAAAAAATCTGTGTTGAAGTAGCTGCATACAGGAGGCCTTGGATTTTTCATTATTCTGATGGTGATTGAAAGAGATCCAGATTTCTTCCTGACACTATAAAAAGGAGACAGCTGACATTCTTTATTGTTAAAGAACCATTTTAACCTTGTTAAAAAAAAGGGTGACCTTTTTTTGCCTGGATTGGCGGAAGTTTGCTTTCAACTGCAACTGGCAATAGTGCAACTGCAGTATCTGGAGCACCCATGGACAAAGGAAAGAACCAGTTCTGTGGATATAACTTCAGAGAGAGAAGCATTAGGTAGAGCAGATGAAATGCAGATTAAGATGTCTTAATATTTTCATTACTGGAAATTTGACTACAAGAATGACTGTCATAATCTGTTTTATAGTTTTAGGACATAATCTGGCTGAATATAAATGCCAGATGTATCCGTCTCTCTTAGAGAGATTCTTAGTAGACCTGTGTTCCTTCATTTATTATATTTTCATTTCTGACTGTACCTAATTAATTTTTTTAAGAGATGGTGTTTTCACATGCCCAAAATCATACTGACACAATGGCAGTATTATTTCAGATTAAAAGATTTAGTGAGTGTTGTCAGAAAACAGTCTTTGGTTAGCCTTAATCTGATAAAGGTAGAGCAAGTTGTGTTATTGTTAAAATGCTGCTCTCCACCTTAAAGGTGAAGTAGAAGCTAAGTGAGGATGGAAATGTTGCACTTCTGCTTTGGTGTCGGTTCAGTTAGTGAGGAGGGAATGAAAGTTTTTGTTTCCTTGCAAAGTCCTCGGCAGATGGCTCCGATGTGATCAGCAGAAGTCTCACATACATGCATGTGTCCACAGAGGGTTATGAAAATGGCTCTCTGACACTGCTGTTTGCTCATTAATAACTCTGTCCCCCCAAATGTCTCAGATTCAGCTGTGTATAGCACAACATGTTGAGTTTTCCAGCTTGTCTTGGAAACTAAAACTCAAATTTGCTATAAGTGCATTAACTTTTAGTCTCTGCTTCCTGAACAGCATCCAAGCTTTATCAATATACTTAGTATTGAAGAAGCAGAGAAGAAAATAAAGGTGGATTAATTTCAGAAAAATCTGGGAATTTCTGTGCCAGGAATTTGACCCTATTTTTTGTACCAGGAATATTGCCTCTGTGGAAGAGATCCAGCTGCGTTGTTCCTACAGGCACTCTGAGGGTAGCTGAGTATTTTGTTTCTAGGCAAGGCGCAGTCTCAAGGGCTGGCGTTTTATATGCAGTTATATCCTTGAAACCTTTGGTACATGGCTGTGTACTGTTCTCTTTAAATACTGCAGAGGAAAGGTTCTTTCCCTCTTATTTTGAAAATAAAATTTAGAAAGCTCTTGTTTCACATCAGCAATGTGAGTCTTTGCTCTTTCACTCAAGAGTCTTAAAGGAACACACTTCTGTTCCTCAAATGCAAACTTTCCCTCATCCTGACTTTAATTCATGTAGGAGATAATGAATTGTGTAAATGGAAGAAAGAAGTTCAAATATGTGCATGACATCTTCAGGTGCACATACTCACTGATGAAGAAATAATTGAAGTCCTTTTCCCTTTTGACTCTGAAAAATAGTTGTTTTAAAGATGTGTGTAAAAATGCGTGGGCACAAGTATGGTGGTCTCCTCAAATCTAGGGATCTGATCTCGCCCTTTGGTTTATTGCAAGAACTGCAAGTGTTATTTTTAGCTAAATATTCTGCTAAAAATTCTCTGGCCCTCTCTACTTCCCCAAATGAAACAGGTAGCGAAGAGTGGCCTTGCCTGACTCACATCACCCACTGATACACTCTCTGCTGCCTTGCCCATTTATCACAGCCAGCTGTTGTCTCCTGCCTTATGCTTAAACCACAAGTTTCTGGAACAAGGAACTTTTCGTGCTGTGGGGTATTTGGCACCTTCTTGGGACCACACCTGTACAGTAAAAAAAGTAAGTGTGCAATAGCTGTGATTATGCTGAGTTTTGTAAATCATACTGGCAAAATTTAATTGGATACAATACCGATAGGATGATAATGACTTTGGGTATATTTTTAGAAAGAATAAGGATGCAATAGAAACTGCATTTAGAATTGAGAGACTTTAAAATGACTTCATCTTCACTCACTTTTTTTTTCTCCCTGACCTACTTTTTTTCTGCTTTCCCTTGCTAGGTCGTAGACCTCTATGGCCATTTGATTGTTTCTGCTGACAAAATTCTGGAGGTTGTGGAGACTGCACAGATTTTTTAAGAAATGTGTGGTTGGGGGCAGGGAGGTGGAATTATATAACATTTAACAATAATTTAACCATAATTTAAAAAAGGCTGTAAAATAGGGACCCAAATATGGAAATGGATAAGAACTAGAGTTAAGGCAAAGGTCTTCAAAGGGGGAAGAACTTAGTTGTTAATAAGGGTGAAGATGCAAAAACAAGGCTGCATGAAATGGGGGAGTAGTTGCATGTGTTAACATAAGGGTTCTAGCTCTATGCTATGCAAGTTGGTTTGTTTGACTATTTCTGTGTATTTGTCTTGTTTAATCAATACATACGCTCATTAGGTTTCTAAATTTACACCAGTATTGGGATAAAACAATTCTTGACACACCAGAGGTTTTATAAAATAAGTATTATTGAATATACAAATGTAGGTTGTAGTCATTCTTCTTGTTTGGAAATGGATCTATGTTTTTCTTCTAAACCTGTGAAATAGATTCCACGGTTTTCTCCATGTCTCATTTTAGTGATTCAGTAGCCTTATGGGAAGAAAGATTTTCCAGGTAGCTAAGCTAAGCCTTACTGCAAGATAAACTGAATTCTTCTAGTTCTACTGCATTTGGATGCGGTGGATATTTATCACTGTCACCTTTATGGTGATCTTTAGATGCTTGAAGACTTCTATGGCCCATTTTTCTCTCACTGTTTTCCATGTCTCTCTTACCTTTGTCCAAGTAACACAATCTCTTAACCTTTTTTTGTAGTTTTGTTCAAAAATGGTGTAGTATTTTTGTTGCCTTTCTGTTAAGTATATTGGTGGTCCAATTGGTGGCACAGTCCTGATCACTCTATGAGTACAAATGACACCTCTTTAATACCCCTAGTGTCTTGTAAATAACAAGTAAGGCTAATTAACCCCTTGGCTAATATACTGGAAGCCCTGATTTTATTACCAGTGTGTCCTTTTAAAATAGTACTGTTCATTCAGGGAGACTTGTTTGTTCTTATATTGCACAGTTTTGTGGGTGTTTCTGTCCACTTAAGGGGCTCAAGTTGTGTCAACTAGTGTGTTACAGGCACCCCTCAGTAGGCACGAGTGACAGGGAGATGTGGGATGAGGCATTCTGCCTTTCCAAGAATTGAGAGGCAGGTGGTTTTCTTATTAATTGCTCCTGAAACACTCGCTATTAAATCATGCTACAACTCTCTGATCTAATGCTGTCACTGAGAAGGATGATAGAGAAAACACAAAAGGCACAGTAAGCCTGGCTGAGAGCAAAGGCAGCCTTTTAAAATGGTTACTGAATTGAGTGATGAGAATAAATGTGTCTTCTTAAAACATGTAAACTTAATGCAAATACCATTATCATGGCTGCCTTGCTTTAAAGAAATATAAAAATTGCTTTGTTCAGTGAGGATTCAAGAATTAATGTTTGTTCTTTATTGGATGCTTCTAACATTCAGGAGAGAAATATAGTTGAGTGAGTTAGATGTCTTCACACCTGAATAACTTCAATATATCCAAAATGTTTAAATACCTCCCATTTATCAGAGTACCTAATCAACATTTTATAATTCCTTGTTTTAAAATTGCAAAACTTTTTTGCAGTGTTCTTAGCTTTGTCTGCAAAGATACATGTGATGTTTTACAAACAATACAAATATATTTGGCACTGAATCCCATAAAAAATATATCATTTAGTATATACTAATTTAAGACTCGATGTCATGTTTCCATAAGGTTTATTGCCTATTAAGTTTATGGCTTCCTTCATCAGTTCCAGGGCTAGATAAAAGCAACAATCCCCCCAGCACCAAATCCACAAACTTTAATTTGTACAATAAATACCACTGTCTGAAGGTCCGTGATCTGGGCCTTTAAATGCTCATCTGCCCACCTCTCATTCTTCTCACTTTCTTTACATTCATAGGAAAATAAATCCATAGCACTGCAGTGTGATTCCTTATTGCAATAGAGGCCATTAATCAAGTTTTGCTGGTTTTGGAATGTGATATCAATATCATTCCCTTCAGTGTTGACAGTGCATTCCAAAGTCTCAAAGCAGCAGTTTCTTAAATGACAAGGCAAGCAACTTACTGTACACCTGTAAAAGGTAATAACATGAAAGGATTTCTTTAAGGAAAATATCCTATTAGGAAGCATATTTCTCTAATGTTCTTGGTGATATACTTACATTCAGCTATGCACACATGATCTGATATAGAATACACTGTATATTGTTCTAGAAATGCAACAATTTGTGGTTTGAATGTGAAGGTTTTATTGACAAAAGTGTGGGATAACCATAGGACCAATTGATTGCAAAGCCACTGAGATAGCACCTGTACATTGGGATGGTTTAAAACCCAGTTGCAAAATTAAACCCCAATCAAACTGATCCCTTTCTCCCCTTGCCCCTTCCGGTAATGAAGAAAGAAGAAGGAGAGATTATAAATTGGAATAACAATTTACTAAATTGTAAATTTACACTACCAAGAGCAAAGAGCATCTCAAAGAGAGAGGGTATTTTATCCACAGAAGGGCATTCACTACAGGGAACAAAATAAATGCCTCCCAGAAATAGTGCTGTCTCCAGCCAAAAGTCAATATTGGGGAGGAGAGCCCAAGGAGCCAGGAGCCAACAAACCCCTTAGGAGCTTGGACCATCCACACTGAGTTGTGCCCACTGGTCTCTCTGGACCACTGCACCCCAATTATGTCACACAACTTTAACTATTTTAACGTGTCTGGGAACTGAGAGGCTTTACTGGGTACTGCTCATGTTATGGAAGATCATGTGTCTTTGAGTTTGGAGTGGAAGGAAAAGATCAAAGACAATACAACTCAATGAAGAATAAAACTCAAGTGTATTCTTCATTGCACTGCTTTGAATTGGCACAAAAATACCAAATCTATAACAGGGACACTTGAATTCTTTTGGCTAGCAGAGGCTTTGCTGTGAATGTGGTTTAGGTAAGCTCCCTTCATCATTTCAATGGTTTGAGGGATCCGATGACTTGCGAGCTGAGTTTAGTATTATTAATTTGGCCCACAAGTGGTTATTTTATTCTCAGGGGCAGCCCGCTGCTTGGGCCTGAGCAGTGAGATTTTTCGTCTGGCTCATGTTGGTGTGCTCCCTGTGAAGGCAGGGGGAGGTGCAATGCGGCCTGGGGTTTCCAGCCATGGACCTGGTGCTGTGAATGGGCCACAAGTAAGCTTCCTTCAGCTGAGCTTCAGAGCTCAGTGGACGAGTTTCTTTTAACAATGAAGCAGGCAAAAGAAAGCATACAAATAGTCAGATAAAAAACAAACACTGAAATGTTTCTGTTCTCCATTAAATGCCATGATGCTTTCAGGAACAAAATGGGATTTGTGAAATACTTCACTACACAAGCTTTCAGTAATAATGTGTTAAAAGTAAAGTTTTAATTTGTTTTAAAATGAAGGCATAATTGTTTGATCTATGAAAGTTGCTTCTTCTAACATGTATGTATCACTTTAAAAAATCAGACCTGCTTGAGCCATTCTAAAAAATTACTTACTTTCCTATTTGATTAAAATACTTTGGCTAGTTTTCAGTTTTCTTGTCTTAATCATGCACAATTCAATTTGCAGAACATCACTGAAAGCATTCACTGACAGTTTCAGGTCTTCTCAGGCTGAATTAGATGTAGGAGTGATGCTCATGTTTTCAGTCTGAATGGCTTCTTCCTTTCGCTCCTTCTGAGACATTCTGCTCAGCAATGCTGATCAGCAACTTGGGCAGCAAATCAAGCAGAAGCCTTGCAGACCTTGCATACACAGAAATTGTTGAGCAACATCATCTAAACCCCTTCTCTCTCTGCCACTTGTCTGTCTGTTAAGATGATGATTTGTATTGGCTGCAGGCCTCCAGCCAGAAAATGTTTGCCAGGGGACAGGACATACCTGAGTCTATGGCCCAGCAGAGAGCTGTGCATTAAGACAGCAGACAAGTTCATTATAGACAGCTAAAGGCCAGGAGGCACACAGCCCCGAGTGCTTGTGTTGTGTGGAAAGGAGGACAGGATGCCTTCCCTCTGAGGTTTTATGTCATGGCTCAGACCTCCAGGTTAACATCTGGGAGCTGGCGTGCTGCCAGCCCTGTGAGCAAAGCTGTGGAGCGTGCCCCGGGAGAACTGACCCCTGCAGAGTTCCAACACCTCTGCTCCTTTCTTTGCTGTGTCCCAGTTTGCCTGTGCTCACATGCCTCCACTGAGCATTTGCTCGTCTTTTATCATGGTGTTTCGGTTTCTTTTCTCACAGATGGATTTGCTTGCATTTGTCCTGGCTAAAAATCTTTGTTCTGCTTATACTGAAACCTTCCTTAATCTCTTCTCTTAGTTCATGAGAACTTCACTGTTACTAAGAATTCGACCAATATGCACAGATAAATAAGTATTTTCATGTTTCTAAATTAATTACTGCTCCTTGTCATTTAGAAAAAGGTTGTGTTTGAACCTGTTCATGGTCAGAAAAAAAGCATATGTAGTGGTTAGGATGTAAAGTAGAACTCATGGCATTTATATATATTTTTGTGTTGGCTGTTACTTTGAGGTGTCCTTATTGTGCCTATAGTTCTTCAAGTCTGCACTTCTAAGAAAGGAGCTTTTCTCTTTCTCTACAACTGTGAGATACTGACTACTGCTCTTTTAAATAATTGTCTTTGTGGAAACAAATGTCAGCTTGCTGTTGCTACTGTTACTTTATTTTGTCAGGAATGCAACTGAGCAAATCACTAAAATTTCTCTGTGTTAAGTAATAGTCTTACCCTAAAAACCAACTATCTCTGTTTAACAAAATACATAAGAATAATAATCCTCACTGTGGGTTAGTTAAAAAAAAAAAAAAGGTGGGTTTTTTTTTTTCTTTCTGTATTTCATGCAGGAGGTTTGACCTCTTGGCAAAAAAAAAAAAAGGTCTGTGAGACTTCCATTTGCATTCACCACTGGACCTTAGAGCTCAGCAAACAGGAAAAATAAAGACTTAATGCATCAGGCTGGCATGATGGACAGACCTTCTCTATGCATTACATCTCTTTTAACCAGATGTGAATTGTATTATAGCTGGAATAAAGGTTTTGTGTGCTAGAGGCTAATCTCTTGAATGAGAAAGCTATTTGTTTTATTATTCTTCAAGCTCTTATACTGCAGAAACCTTCTGCAATTCAAAAGTGTCAGTAGACAAGCTGATGCTGACAAAAGTAAATATTGCAAAGAACCTGTTTATAGAGAGAATCATAAACTGATGTGTCTGAGCACATTATTTCCATTTAGAAGATTTCCAGTGTTGCATCAGTGCATTTCACTACAGATAACTGCAATGAATGTTACTGGGTTTTGTTTTGTTGGTGCAGACGTTACTGTGGCTTTGTGTCTACATTTACTATGTGCTGAAATGATTTTAATATTTTGACTTGCAATAAGTAAAAATAACATTTTTACTGCTTTTTTTCCTTTCTCTTCGTGCCTTGCTGAATGTTATGTACGTAAATGTTAATTGCAACAAAGATTCAAAGCCCAGTTTTTAAAAAAAGCAATTAAAGCAGCCTCTGTAGGAAAAAAAGTTCAAAATATCGCAAGTGGAGAATGGATGTGGATAAAACTCTTCTGTGTCCCAATTGAACATTGCAGACATTTAATTACAGGATGAAACTAAAGAATCACCACTTGGTCTCCTGGTTTTGTTTCATGAGCAATGGCTGTTGGAGACACTGAATTTCAGAAGCAGTCTCAAGACCATGATTCCCGTGCAGACACAACCCCTCAGTTTGGTCCACTTCTTGCTTCCAGGACTGTGTTTTTTGTACATCCACTTTTTAGTTATCAGGTCTTTCCCCACATCATAAGCGAAGTCTAAGTCCCAGTTGAAAGCTCTGTGATGTACTAGACTCTGAAGTGCTGAAAGCTAGGTGCTGAGAGCCAGCTGTGGATTAAGGAAGGGTATTCTCAGGCCTCTCAAAATAAGCAGAGAAGGTGTACACTGGAACAACTTTCTTTACTCTAACTTCTCCAGGTTTTCTGCCCTATTCTGTCCATGTCCAAGTTGGTTATGATTCAGGGGCTATGTTTTAGGTTAAAATATAACATTTTACGAAGAACTCTCTCATTTCTGTGTGTTTTAAAGCTGTACTGTTAGACAGCCCTCTGGGAGCTTTCGAACAGTTTGAAAATCCGTGCAGTGGAGTTAGCAAGATCTAACCTTGTCCTGTGTCCCAAGGTAATGTGTTCTGGATGATTAAACAAATCCTTCAGTTCAAATCCTTCCGTTCAAGCAGGGATTGGAGTGACTGACTTCTTTTGTGTCCTAGGAGCATATTTTGAAAACTGGTGCTCAAAAGACTTACGAGGTTGTTAAAAGATGCTCCTCTGAGGGAGGACAACTTGCTTTGATGCAAACTTTTGTCTAACAAGCCAGCTCAAGTCTGTTTATAGCATCAGAAGTGGACTGCAGAGAAACTTCTTTTGACTGTTCAGTTGTCATCTGGTGAAAGTGGTTTGTCTTTACATATGTTTCAGTATGATGCTGTGGTATGCGTCTGTTATTTTTTCACAAGTTACTTTTATTGCTTTTGTCTCGATTTTGTGACTTGAAACAAGCATGAAGTGGGAGATAAAGGCAGTGGCTGAGAGACAGCATTTAGCTGCCTTCCTGACTACATCCTCGTAGAGTTGTCTCTAATTCTCATTTATGTTTGCTACACTGGAGTTATATTTATTCATACTTTTTTCCTTTGTTCGCCTTTATTTGGTTGTCTTTTCCAGGCAGTTACTGTGCTTTACTGTTCTTGTGTGCACAATTCCACTGCAGTTATATTTATGAAAGATTTTAGCCAAACAAACTAGCTTGGCCTATGCTCCACAGGGACTCATTAAAGTTCTTGTTATTCTTACTATTCATGTTAATGCTTTGAATTTTAATTACTTATACATGCAGATAAATAGTACATGTTCTTTATACTTGTAAAGCAGGTTCTATGAATTCTGTAAAGTCACTTCTGTTTCGTCTAATATTTGTTTTATAAGGTTTTCAAAAGGAGACAGTTCTGAGGAGTTTGCTGGGTTAAAATTCACACTGAAATCCCTGATGATTTTTATCCATGCTAGATTTAACTTTTTATAGTGTTTTGTACATGACTGTAAGCTTTTGCCATGTACATTAATCAGGCCCATGTTTAGTGTCCTCACACTTTTAGAACGTGAATGTCACTCGTGATCCTTTTTTGAATTTTAAACACACAGAAACAAACACGAAGAGCTTGAGCATTGACAGAGCAGACAGAACACCTACTGAGGCAGTACACGATACAAATAATGATACAACAATTGAGACCTAGATAAGACCTTACTGGGCTGCAGGATCAGCAAGATGATTTCACTGGAGTTCACAGAGTGGTGTGGATGTACTGGAGTGGGAAGAACACAGTTCTCCCCTAAGAGCCTTGGGAAACCACCATTAACAGTGGCTAGTTTAGAGGCAGGTGTGTTCTTTGTAACTTTCTGACAGACAGCTCCTGCCATAGATAACGTGGCTGTGGACTGCCATGTTAATTGGTATTGTGCAGCTAATTCAAGTTCAGTAATGATGCTTACATTTGTCTGACTTTCTAAACCCACTGCAGTGCAGAATATTACGAGTTGCAGTATTTTTCTGTGGGAAAAGAAGGTTTCTTGACACATAAGACAGTGCTAAGAAACCATAAAATTATTTCTTAATATCACAAGCAACTTTGTTGTTAAGCAAATTATTCCATATATAGAATTAACCGCAAAACATTTAATTCTTGAGATCTGCTGTTTCAAATGACTCCGTAGCTGTGGATTAGGAAGGAGTTCTAACAGACTTAAAAGGTAAAATCCCATATTAGGAACTTAAACAAGGGTAATTTTTCATTTTCTCTTTCCGTTTTCCCCTCAGAGAGAACATTTCTACCTCTGACAAAGATTTTGAAAAATTTAGTGATGTTTGTGCCTTGTGCTTTAACTTTGATAGACAAAACTGTATATATTCTCCTCTCCCTCAGCACAGGTTTATTTCAAATTGTAGCTGGTAAGATGGTCAAAGACACAAATAGAGATCATGTTTGCCGTGGGCTGCTGTAGAAAACCATGTTTTCCTTAAAGTAGTGAAATTTATTTCAACTTCCAAATTAATTTGTGCACACATTTAATTCTCTAGAATATTTACAAGAAAAAGAACACCTTAACTCCCTAATGATATTTAAAAAATGAACAAAAGAAGCCATTTTTATATAGTCTTCCAAACCATCAGAAAAACCAAGATCTTTAAACTTTTTGTAGTGTTGAAACGAAAATTTTAACTCTTTTTTTTTTTTTTTTTTACAAGAAAAATAGAGAAAACAATGCTTAGTTTTCACTGGAGGGTAGTATCCATTTTCCTTAGGTTTACAATGGACTGGTTGTGCTCAGATGAGCAGTTAGTACATCGTAATTCATGTAACAAGGCTAAAAGGAGTTCAAGCCTTCGTTGTATTAAAACCTCTAGAGACAGGAAGGCAGCTTATATACTTTAATATTCTCTGGCTTGATGCCCTGATTTAAAATACTCCTATAGCACCTTTTACACAAACTTTGGATTGGCTGTGTTCAAAGTAATGGTATGCAAGTTGTGGTAGTTAACAGAGATTTAGAATATATGTAGTGTTTTCCATCCCAAGATCCCAGAGCCGTTCAACACATAATTTCCTTATAACTTTTTTGAAAAGACAGCTTAGATTTTAAATCGATATCAAAACAGATTATAACTGTTACTAGAGAGGGTTACTAGTATTTTTTATTCTTTCTTAATTCTCTGTTACACATTTGGTTTATCTGCTTTGGAGATGGAATGTGAGAGCCAAGCCAAATTACAGCCAGGGTGAATTTGGCTGGGTACTGGCAGCCACTGTGTATGCTGTTTAAATTATTTATGTGCTCATTTGGGAGACTTTCTTCACTTCTGTCAATCATAAAAGAAAAAAACAACAGACAGTGAATACCTTGTGGTTATATCTTTGGGAGAAAAGGTACACAGAGGTCTTTGGGTATTTCTTTCTTTCTCTTGGTATCTCTGACTTCCTAGAAATGTTGGTGATCAGTAAGATAAGAATTAATTTTTCAGCTATTAGATGGTGAGGTTCAATATCCTCAGGTTTATATATGAGGATCTCTGCATAAACATTGTGTACAAAAGAAAGGCAAAAAGACAATTAGTGATTCAGACTGACAAAGGTAAGTACTGGGGCAAACCTAATTTCATTGCTGCAGATCTTGGCTAGTTAGGCCAGATTTTTCAGTTTAACAACTGGGAGCTGTGGATCTTTTAATGTATTTATATGCCTGTCTTCAGAATTTATAGGGGAATGAATGAAGTTTACTAAAACGATCCCATAGTTTTTTACCTACAGAAAGAGTATCCTGTATCTCCTGAAGACAAGGCTTACACTCTGACCTGTATCCTTGCTCCTGACCACCCTGTGCAGCCCTGCTGGCCCGCAGCTGAGCAGTGAGCAGGCACAGGGGGATGTCTGTTCCCAGCTCCTTGGTTTGTCCTTTTAGTCCAGACCAACCATGTTGCTGCCTCGCTGGCCTGCTGCGCTTCTTTGCCCTTCTTGGGCTGCAAAGCCACCTCGCAAGTGCCCAGCAGGATTGTCCCCTGCCCCGGCACCTGCAGCCCTGCCTCTACCTGTCCCTGGCATCAGCCACACACCCTTTGCAGGGCACTTCCTGGACAGTAGGCTCCAGGTAAGCCATAAGCATCTCTCTCAACCCATCCCTGCCCTTTTTTTGCCATGGAAAGGAGGAGAAGATGGTGGAAGATGCTAAATCCTGATTCTCAAAACTTAGGACAGCATCTTGGCTGTGCTTAATGTGAAGGGGATCAGAGCCTGCTGCTGCAGGAGGCTGCGAGGACTGACCTCACCCTCAGGACTGCTTTGCCCTGGACTGCTTTGGGTTTTGAATGCATGTGTGTTTGCAGTGTTTGTTTTCTTTACAGTGGCATCATTAATAACTAAAATTCTCCTTTCATTGCGCTCCTGACCCTAAGTAGTGCTGGCTGTGATTTAATGCTTTTTCCCTCACTGGCAGTCCCTGCAGTTGGCTCCTGGTATGAGGCTGTGGCAGGACTTGGAGTCCAGCAATCTTAGTATGGGTTCCAGCTCTCTCATTTGAACTGGGATGTATCCTAATTCCAGCTTGCTTTTCCTGTAATGTATTTTGTTATTGTTTCCACATTATGAGGAAGAAATGATATTCAGACTATTTTTTTGCACAGACAGATGGCCAATAACTAAGCCTAATGAGGAGAATAAGTTGGATCATGGTGCTAGTGTCAAAGAGGGGATGACTGAAAGTCTGTCTTGTACAAGCTGAGAATGCAACAAACATAAATTGTAGCCAAACTATATTGCCATGTGGCATTCTTGTTTAATTTGTTCCCTCTTCACCAACATTTTTGCAATTGTGCTTGTTAATGAAAGGTAAATCAGTGTCATTCATGTGTAGGCATGGGGCCTTGTCAAAAAATAGCTTTAAAATCTTCTTTCCTAGCTCTGCCCATATGTTCATTTTAGTATTTCTCTTCCCAGATCTCAAATTTTCTCCCTCTTTTTCTCCAAAGTGGTAAGAATTGAACAAATTTTTAATTTCTTTTTGTTATTCATGTTGGATGTGAAAAACATTTGGCAAGTGTTGCTATGCCTAAGGATTGCTCTGACTGACTGGTGAACTGAGAACACTTAATTGAACTTTGCTGTCTGCCTGCTCTTGGGAGATTATAGTTGTGCATGCGTCCCCAAGCCTGGCACTTGGCCTAATTTAGGTTTAGGACCCATTGTATCTAGAGGTATTCAGGGCTGGCATTTGGCCAGGCCTATTTTAATTGCAGCTTCTCTCAGGCTCCTTCCTGGAGTTTTGCCTTTCTCTCTCCCCTTCCCTTCAGTTGTGTGGCTGGAGAGGGTGTAGAAGAGCAAACTGCTCACAAAGACTCAAATCTTGGAAGGCTTACCCAGCCAACCCCCTTTGCTGCAGACTAGCCACCCATGAACTCTCCTCATCCAACTGGATAAAGCCCTTGGCACTCAGTGGATCCCTTCTTTTGGACTATAGATGGCAACAGGAGTGAGCTCAAAAACCAAGGAAGATAAAGTTTTCACTCCCTCTCTTCTATGAACAGTAATCCCTGCCCATGAAAAAGATTTTTGTTTGAAAAATTATGGCCTGCAGTCAAGCTTAGGTTCCTGAGTGGGTTGTTTAAATCAGACTGTACATTTTACTTACAATTTTCTTTGTCAGAGGTTGAATCTTGAGCCAGAGTCTACTTATTGCTGTTTTCTGATTTGCAGTATGCGAATGCTTCAGCAGACAACTGAAATTTAGGAGAAAAAACCCCATGTTTCTAATGTCTCAAATGTTTTAAAGAGAAAGAAGAGTCTTACTTGTGTGTTATTTCTTTGCTTTCATGTTATCCCTCATAACTCACTAGTCATCTAACTATAATTTTTCTTCCGTTTCCCTTTTATAGCAAGGGAAAGAAACCTTTGTGTAACCGAGCTGTAGCCTTGCTGATAGGCTACGACTTCACTGCTAGTCTGTGAGGTGATGTGGGAGCATTTAATGCGGTAGGAAACTTGACCACATTTTTCCCTACGTTTTTCTTCAGCTATAAAACCTTAATTCTGACAGATTCTGGTGGTGGTACACTCCTGTTTTTTTTGTTAACCCATCTTTTCATCCATTTACAATTGAAATGCAATGTCATGAATTTTGGAATCTCACATTAAAAAATATTTAATACAGGAAGAATAATTAAGTGAGTTAGAACATGGTGAATCCTCCTTATTTTTTACATACATACATATGTATGTATATATATACGTACGCAGGAAATTCGTCACCATATTCAAGAAAAACATGCAGTGGGCTAAATGTTCTGACATTTCTCTTTTTCCTGTAAAAAACTTAATTAGCTCAAAAGAATCAATCCGATATCCTATGCTTTATTTGCAAGATTGGTTGCACATCTGGAACAAGGCTGTGGAGAGTTTTTTCCAAAAGGAAACAACCATTAGAGGAACTGCTCACTTTTCACCACATTTTTTTCCTTTCTATCTGATGTGATCTGTTCTACAGCGCAGCACAGGTGCTCCCAACACCTCTTCCTAATGTAAGTATTGACTACTATTTCCAACAATAGAAAGTGCTCTCAGAAAAAGATGATCAGTTGATAGGTAATGATAGGGGATAGAAGCTAGGGAAAACCCTATGATAAAAATTGCAATCAGATCTCCTGCCACTAAGAATAAAATTCCCTTACGCATTGAATTCAAGAAGACTTTTTTCAGAAAAGTTACTCAGAGAGAGAATGTGTCTCACAGCATCTGCTGCCGTGGTACTAAAAAGATGGTACTGGCAGAATGGGTAGCTGATATGGGTGACTGACTTTCCTGATCATGAATCTGATTTGTGGTGATCGAACTCTACTCCATCTGATGTTGCTATTGAAAAAGTTTAACACTGAAAACGCATGAACAAAGCACATGAACCTTAATGTTTCCCAGAAGAAACTGCTGTGATCAATCAATGAAAGAACTTTTCTTTTTGAAAGGTCTCATATCTTCCAGGGTTTACCAGCCTTTTGTAACCAGTTCTTGAGAAAACACAGCTTTCAGACGCTCACATTCCAGTTTTCTTTCTAGTAAAAATATTCTTCACAGACGACATTTTTGTCAACTTAATCCTGAGTCAGCAAAAATATTTGTCTGCCTCCCTAACCTTTTTGTTCTCAAAGTATTTTAAATCTTTGGATTCATTTTTTCTTTACAAAAAATGCTGTTTCAGATTCTTACCCAAATCAATCAGTAATAATAAAAATACTTTAAAAAAAATCCTTTTCACTTAATTTGGAAAGGAAAATAAAAAAAACTAAATAAAACTAAATATCTGAGAAGTCTGATGATTCTAATTTTCAAAAGGAAAAACTAAAATTTTTTATTACAAAGAGTATCTTGTCATTGCTTTGTCTATTCTTGCTTTACAAGGGCTTTTTAGGTGAAAATCTTCATACTAATTGGGGAGCAATTATGTACTATGCAGGAAATGTCATCTTGGCCTTCTTGAGCCCTGGAAGTGCTTATCCTGAAACATGAGGATTAGTATTTCCTGTGTTCCCATAGTGTGTTTTACAACTTGTTATATCACAAGATCTCAGCAGACATCTGAAATATCAGTACTACTTACCTAGCAGCTGTGAGTACAAATATTACTTCAGAGCATTAACAACTGGAAAAAGGAGCAGAAGTTAAGGGAATGCTACTACTCATCTCTGCTAAAAAAGAGTATTCTTTTCTGTATGTGTATGATTGCGTTATCTCCTCTGTATGGTTTTCAGAGGTACACTACTTTAAATTTCTCTCCATATCGAAGCACCATTTTCTCTGGTTTGTTTTTTTTTTTTTGTCTTTTCTTCTGTATTAAATTTGTTCAAAGAGATGCAATAGCTGGATATCTTTTCAATACAGAATACAACATTAGTTTATATTAAAAAACTTGTAGTAGTTTTACATGGTCTATTAAAGTGCTCATTAATTCCAGCTGGTCACTTTAGCATTTATGTGGCTAGGAGAGTGAAAAGTCAGAGAGGAAATGGTGTGTCATAAGGGAAAGCATAACAGGGTTTTTTATGGTGAAAGTCATTTAACATCTGGTATCATAGGGATTATTTACTCTTCTTACCTGTTTGTCAGTGGCCTTGCAGAATGTTTGTGAAATCCTCAGAAATCCATTAAAAATGCAATTTCACTAGCATGAGAAAAGATTGTCCTTCTCCCCCATAGCAGTTGGGGAAGTCATGATTTGTCATGCACTGGAAGTCATCTCAGAATCAACTCCAATAATTACAAATCCATATTGGGTGCCAGGTGGACACCTTTCATTTTTACTGCCAAATACTGAGAGAGATAATTTTGACAAATAGGATAGAACTAATCCTTGTTTATTTATCTGCTTTCCTAGACCCAGTGCTGAATGGGATGTTCATACCAGAGCTCTCCAAAATTCAAATGAGGGATTATTCACTTTAGACAATGAAAGGATGTCCTCTTTGATCGGAACTCCAGCTTCCCAGGTCCTTTAAAGCAGACTGTCCATGGCACTTGTGCACAAGACAGCCCTCAGCTTCTGAAAGAGAACACCAGGAGAAGATGAGCAAAAGTCTCCTTTTTTCTCTTTAAAGAGAAAAAGCTAGAGAAATACAGTTATCTCAGCCAAATGAAAGGGGACCTAGTGTAGATGGTAATAATGTTTAATGAATTACAAATGTTGTTTAATTAACTGACAGATGTTCACAAAAAACCCCTTGTATGATAGAAGTTTAAGCCTTATTATGAACTCATATACACAGAGGAAGGACGTTGCAGGGTGGCTAAATAACAAACTGAATTCAGGACCTAAAGCTGAAGTAGAATAGGACACAGAAGGAAAATCCAGCCTGTAAAAAATCTCACTGGGATGCACTTTCCAAAAAAACACCTCAATTTGAAGCTCCCTGCAAATGAATGTTTGCCTTCAGGTTACATACTGGCCAGGATCCCATCGATTTTGCTCCCTGAGCCGTACAGGAAAGACATGGGAGGCGGACAACTTGGCTTTCATTTTTCTCAGGCCCCTCTTTCTTTTCCATCCTAGTGATTGTTGCTGTTTATGTAGCTGGGTCTGGTATGTTAATCCCATAAGAGATTTTTCTTTCCTTGACTCATATACAATTTATGGGAAACATACCCATCTGATGTAAAGAAATTTCGAGGGTCATCTTCATTTTAAAGTCCATAAAATTGCTTGTTCAATAGGTTTAGCTAAGTATATCCCCTGTGGGCCCTACAGAAACAGAAAATTTCAAACATTATTATTGAATTATATACTTATATATAAAAATATAAATATATATTTCTATACTTATATTCAGGATATTGAATAAAATTAAATTGGTTCAATACAAAATCAGTGTTTTGTCTTTGCTCTTATTGAAAAAAAGTTATTATTTGGTTATAGAGGCTGTAAAAGCCACTATCTCACCGAGAAATAAACAGGTGTTTAGTAGTGTTATTACAGGGTTTTAAAATAATTTTAGTAAATTATGAGGCAATGGTTGGTGATTTTTTCTATGAATGAATTTCAGTGCTGTCTGTTCACCTTTGGACCCATACTGCAGTCTCTCTTTCCTCTGTCTTTCTTACTTTAGCAGGCCATTAATAAAGAATGCTATCAAACACATTTATCTTCTCCTACTTTTCTGGTGAACATTAAAATGGCTGTGCTGCATTCACCACTTTGTTTCTGCTTTACAGAGGGTAACCTATTTTGTGATTCTCAATAATATGTCCATTTCTTTTAACTTCTCAGGATCTTTTTGTTAATATAAGCATGCTTTGTTTTACACTGACAACACTTACTTCTTTAGTCCAGTTAAACATGGTCCTGTCACTGAACATCTGAACCACCTATATGAGTAAATTACTTTTCATCATTAGAGATCCTTTCCCGAGGGCCTTGGGTCTTCTCACCAGCTGTGCTAATCTCAGGGCCAAAGACTGTTTCTCCAGATTCTCTTGTAGCATCCACTCTCCAGAATAAGTATTTTAATGCATATTTTCACTGAGGAATTATATATATTTTTATATTAAAAAAAGTCCTAGATGCAGTAATCCTTGAGCCTTCTATAAGTCCATATTATTTGTCACTGCAGTTTCCTTGTCAGAAACTCTAAAATTTTGACATTACTGAACAGTGAGGATATTTTTGTTTTTGGAAAAATGTTGCTTGATAATACTTCCCCCCCAGTACCTACAACCTGCCTACATGCTCTAGTATTATTAATACCTATTAATGCCCAAATATTGACAATCAGGGTAAGATTTGTTTTCAAGAAAGTGTTGCTTGATTTGCCGTTCTTAGACCAGCTTATAGGACTTTCTTTGCAACTGTTGATTAGTCTTTGCCTGTTAATACTAATTAGATGCTTAAACATCCTGTACCATCAAGGATTATCATGCTTCATTAGTACTGCTTTTTGAACCGAATGCCAAGAAAGCATTTGGTCACAATGGATTGTAATATCTATTTTTAGAAACATTTGAATTTGCTGCCTCCCTTACTGAAAGAATCAAGTCTGTATCTTATTAAGATACAGCTGAAGTTCAAGTTATTAACAGATTTCAGATGCTTTTGCTATGAAGGGTGAGACTGTAACATTTGAGTTAGGACATTTTTTGTGAAACATATTTATTTGCTTATGATTTCTGTAGAGGCAAGTAAATTAGCATATCTGTGGCATCATATATCAGTAAGCATTATACCTTATCTACTGTCTGTGCTAGGAGGTTAGGACACATTTGTCAACTATTTATTAGCATTTCAAACTCCTAATTACTGTGATAACTAGCAATTATTAATAAGGTTAGGAATCTTTATATACAGGTTGTTTAGTGATGGAGGGGATAGGCATACTGTGTATAAGGATCTTCTTGTTTCCTGAAAGAACAGTGAACAAATTTCCTTATAAAAATGGCAGCTTTGCATGTTCTGAAGCACTTTTCTGAAAGGCATGTCTTTGAATGGTTATGCATTTCTTCAATTTCTTCTGTATTTGAAGCAATGAGCCAAGTTCCAATAGTCTTAAAAAAAACATCACCAGCTGTGAACAGTTCGATTTGTTTGTCTGGAACAACAATACCTGTAGAAAAGGGGATAGAGGCTGAATTTCATGGAGCAGACTTGCTGCTGTCAAAGAGTCAAGTCCTGCAGTGCTGTCATTTTTGTGTGGCAAGTACATGACGAATCATGGTCTGTGTCTCTGATTCACTGAAGACATTCGATTTCCTAGAGTTGCCCAATGATGTGGGATGGCAGAGTGTGGGATTTTTGATAAGGGAAGGGTGGGTAATACTTCTCTCCTCTTTCACTGCCAGAGTTACTCTGATTTCCACCTCCATTACCCCATACCAATACTTTTAAAAGGTTGCCCTAAGCAGAAGTCTGTAGTGGAGCACAGCTGTGATGTGATGGTAGTAGCATGTAGGGTTTTTTTCTGTTCACCAGCTGTGCTCTAATGTTAAGGTTTGCCTGTAGTAGTTTTAGGTCTTCATTCTTCTCTCTGCAGCATAACTTTTCAAACAAGCAGTGAGGAGGCCTGTTCTATGGGTATGGTTGTGAATGAAATTAGTATGAATTGCACTGAAAGGTTAAATGTGTGGACAGTTACTGTGGACCACGAAACTCATAGTAACACTTTGTCTTTGTGCTCTTACCCAGAAGAAATGTTAGGTAATTAGATTTAGCCTATTTTTATTGAATTTCATTAGTATAAGCTTCTA
Organism: Vireo altiloquus; assembly: GCA_013396875.1. NCBI lineage: Eukaryota > Metazoa > Chordata > Aves > Passeriformes > Vireonidae > Vireo > Vireo altiloquus. The sequence continues at coordinate 319,969 of VZRF01014365.1, read as the reverse complement.
TATAGACTAATTATCCCTGCTTATTAGTCAGACTAATACTGCACTGTCTGTCTTGTTTCTTGTACTTGAATTAATGTTTTCAGTGGCAGCTTGGGTAGCTCACCTCAGGTTTGATTTGTGTGATGTAGACATAGCCCTGTTATACCATTTAATAGAGCTATGCCAGGCCACCCCTGCCCCATGGAGCAAAGTAGGCAGTTACAGCTCTTCCACATGTACTAGAGGCCGGGTCAAAGTAGGTTCAAACTACCTCTAGCAAACAGCCAGGTATACCACAAAATGTGGTATGGTACTTGTTGTATGGTACAGCTAAAATAGGTTATAAAGTTTCTTTCTTCTATGCTAAACAAAATCAAATTTTTTGCAGCTGAGATGTATATGCAGTTGTCTCTTCATGTTACTAAAAGTAGCCTCCAGCAAAACAGCTTAAAATCTTGAAAACACATTAAAGACACTAAGGTAGTGGAAAGTGTGTTTTCTTCTTTTATAGGTGTATCTTTTGGTCAGTGCTTTAATGCAATGATTGATGAAAATGTTGTCTGTGGCTGACATCTGGGATTATTAATGGATGTAGAATCAAATTTCTTTGGCATTAGAGGAAAAAGGAGATCTGTGTCTCACTAGATAAAATGTTCAAATGGGAATGGACCTTCAGTTTAATTTTGGGTATTACACTTTAAATTCTCCAGTCTAATAATTATTGCTTCTTGCTCCTATTACTTAGATTTGTTTTACTTATGAAAATCTGCAATTTGGTAATGTTCTTGGTAAGAACAAGAGCTGTGAATTTGCTGGCTAAAGTCTGAAGCTTTTATACATGCAAAATTCTAATCAGAGACAAAAGGGCGTAAAGTAAAAACAGATAGGAAGTTTAGAAGGTGACATATTACTCTGCGATTGTTACATTTTGTAGCACTCCATGAGTTAAAACTAGAGCACGGCACAAGGCTGCTATTGTGAGAAGCCAACTCAAGGATTTTTAATGCTGTAAGACAAAGGGTTCCCTTAGCTAAAAATAATCTTTTCTTTCCTCCTGCTCCTAAGCTTTTTCCTCCAGGGAGCAGAATCATTATGCTGCATGTGCGTGCTCAGTGCATTGCAGGAGTTGCTGAGATTTATGACGTCATGGCTCTTAGCTTTCCTCTTTTGCCACAAGGTCTGCACGCGTAGCTGGTGCCCTTTGTGTCTTTCTAAAATGCCACTTTGATGTACTAATGTGCTTTTTACCTATGTAGACGGCAGCGTTTACTGTTCTAGGTCAGTAAATTTACAAAGGGAAAGCATAGATAAAGAAAGTGGGCTTTTTTTTGTTAGACAAAGCTTTCCCTCAATTTTTAGGGCTTGTTAATCAAACAAAACAAAACAAAACACACACCTCATCAAGATTTTACATGGTTCACTTGTCAGGCAGAAGTGTGCCTGGAATCCATTTCCCTCAGAGGTCAAAGATCAGCAGCGCTAAGGCAGCCAAGGGAATGATTCCCCTGTGACACTTTTGCTGTGTTTTGATGAAAGTGAAAGCCATGTGGTACAGCGATGAAAAAGCAAACAGACTTTTTTTTTTTTCCTGTGGCAGTCGTGAATTTTGAAGCTAAGCACAGCAGGTAGGAAGAGTCTAGTATTTGAACAGCACTGGTACACCGAGACACTAAAGCACTTATCTCTGTCTTTTTAACAGCTTGCTACATTTCCTCCACAAATCTGTGGTTTTTAAGATTCGCAGTAAATTTTTTTCTCCTAAGAGCTCGGGTGTTTCTCTTCATTAACCCCACATTGGCACCAGGAGAATTGTGTATGCAACACATGGGAGGTCATAATGTAGCAAATGATATGTATAATATGTTACTAGAAGGAGTATACTTCACAGAATCACAGAATATGCTGAGTTGGAAGGGGCCCACGAGGAAGTGGCCATGTTAACTTAAATATGCAAGTGATATATGTTGGAGTATTACCTAAGGATGGGGTTAAAAACCAAGGTTATAATTCATTTACTATATCGTTTTTTGCTATGCCAGATATAATGTATTACTCATATATTTGGTTATACAATTCTATTCTCCTGACAGAGTATTTCCTTTCAGTGGGTCACAAGCCTCTTACTTCCGACCCATTTGACTGTTATATGGTGTTGATTCCATTGTATTGCCCCATTTTGAGGGTCATTTAATGCAAACACTTCCATTGCTTATATGTACAGCTTTTTATTATGCATTTTCCCGACGCTTGATGAACATGGAATTTTTATAAGATAATAAATAACAATATTGCAAAATCCGGCTAGGAAAAAAATTATCAAGGGATTTTATGACTCAGGGGATCAGTAATGGAATACAGAGTTTTTCACCTCTAGGGCACTGATTCAAATATAACCTAGGTCATTAGTGAGCAAAAATCATTACCAGCAGCTGTTCACTGACCTACAGAATGTGAAATGAGTTTATAATCTCAATACAGTTTCTACTAGATGTGTATACAGATAACACAGAAATCACAGTCAGCATTGGCCTCCTTGTTGGCATTCTCACTGAAGAAACTAAAATCCAAACAGATGCATGGAGTGACTAAATGGCTCTCACATTTGTGAGTATGAAAAGCATTTGGCTGCTATAAAGAAGGAGAGAAATCCCATTGACAGCATGTTTAAGAAAATGTACAGCTGACAGTTATTGATTGAAAATCCTCTCTCCCCTAATAAGGATAGATTCCCTTTCAAGTGACTGCTGCTATGGACATCCGAAGGTCTTGAATTAGGCTTGTAGAGATTTCATTTTCATTAGCATATTATGCCGCCAACGAAGCAAAGAATCGTGGGTTGAAATAACAAAGCATTAGGATTGCCAAGAGATGAATTTCAGTTTCTAAAAGTTTAGGTGGGGATTGTGCAGCAGCACAAACAATGTGGGTGGAAAAATGTTGTGGGTGGTGGGAGGGATTTCATGGCAGCTCTTTCCACATGACTGAATTAGTTATTGGCTTATCTTCTAAACCAGTTATGTGTTCTTGCCTCAGCTGATGGATGTAGGAAGAAGATAGATTTTTTGCTTGGCCTTTTTACTAAGAACAAATATATCCTCAGCTTACTATCTGATACATCTTCTCTGACAGCCCTTGCAGTCACAGAAATTTGATGAGCTCTGTAAGTCATTTCCATCTTAAACTACAGTGCAATTAGAGCTTAACTGACTAAGGATTTGACATTGAGCAAATTTTCTTCCTGTGTGATTTTTATAGAATCGGCTAAATTCTTGGCTGTGTTAAATCTTTCCTTTTTCATTTAATATTCCCAGCAAATGAATATACAGTGTTATAAATGCTTTCCTATTTTTAGATGATTGATCAGATTTGTTACATTTTATGACAGACTTCTGACTTTCTTTAAAGAATTACAAACTTGATTGTACTTCAGATAAGATTTCTTGGAATAAGACACATAGCTGTGCTGTTTATGCCATCTTTAGTTAATTAAACAGGATAATCTGGGATAAATCATCTGTGAACACGACATGAAAACAAACAGCTGCAAGAGAGGTTCTTGACTGCATTGTTTTTAGAACTTCATACTGTTTATCTAGGTGTGATACTAAACCATTGCTGCTTGGTTAGGGATACAAAGTGCATGAAATTGTTCTCAGTTTTGCAGAGTGGGCAAGGCAGTTATGGCTGTGTGAACATGACCAGTCATGGCTGTATGAGACCAGTGGTGTTTCAACTTGGCAACAAAATGCCTTCCTTGTGTGTAATGCTGCAGTAACTTATCTTTATTTTACTTAAGCCCATTTGGTCATACCCTGATATACAACAAATAGCCTTGCAAAGTAGATTATCCTTTATATAGCGAACCCCGCCTTGTTGAAAACTGAAAACCATTTGCAGGGTTTCCTCTGGCTCATTCTTCTGGGGAAGGAGCAGACTGTTCTTAATGAGTAGCTCAAGTACTTAGCACTGAAACCAGGCACCTTAGGAAGACTGCAGGATCTCAGCAAAAGGACATAAAAGCCAGTGTGCTGCTTCATCTTCTTCATTTCTGCATGTCCCATCTTCTGGCAGTATGAAAGCCTAAAGGCTGACAGGCAGAATACACATGCACCTGGTATAGCAAGGGGATGCTTATCAGGGGGAGAATTTGCTGTATGGTCTAGGGAGATCGGATTCAGCCCTGCTTGGCTTGACCTGAAAATACAGATCCAGCATACCCTGGAGATGGCATCTTCATGGAAAAGTACATTTGGCCTATTCTGATACACTTCATTCTTGGCTCAGACACAAATCTTCCTGGGGATCACAGCAAGAAAGAAGCTCCCTCACTCAACAGCCAGTGCAGGGCCTGCCATTCTTTCATTTCCTCTCTCCTCTGTGGTGCCATAAGTCGTTTAAAGCAAGAATTTTAATTTAGTGCAGGGCATTTTATTGATGTTTACCCTATCAGTGTTCATCTATTATGTAAAAGTGAACCCTCAGTGTCTGTTCTTGTCCTAAAAAGAAAACAATTTAAGTAGATCAGAAAGGCCCAGATGAAGCAAATGTGACACACTGCCTCCATCACTTGTCAGGTGAGAGTAGGGATGCAGCTCACTTGAGGCTATGTGGAGATCTGTGAACCATCGTGGTGAAAAATTCCTGTCTCCTGAACTTCAGCTGTCAGACAATCTTTTTTCCAGCTTTAGTAATGAATAAGATTGTCATCATTTTAATCTTTTTCATACATGAAACAGAAGTGCTTGAAATGTGGGAGGTTTGTTTTTTTTTTTTTGTGAGGAGAATCTTGTTACATGCCCTGGCTTATCTTAAAATTAGGGCAATGTCTCTGTGGATGCACAGTCCCACTGGTACAAACAGAAGCTATTCTTAAACTCCACTAAATTACCTCTGAGACTCTGGCTGCTTTAAATTGAAAATCAAAAATCCAGTAAAAGATACAACAAAGTTTGCTTGTGGCACACTAAACACGTTTATGTATTTCAGTGAATTAATTTTTCCAACTTGGGTCTGGCTCACCTGATTGCAGAAGAGAGGGAAAGGCACAAAAATGCCCAAATAAATCCTTATAAACCTATTTTCCTGACCTCTAGGCCCAGAGCAGGAGGAAGGAGTGACACTGCTGAGGCTGCAGTCACTATGTCACTATGGTGGACATTGAAGCTGTCGCATAGCACAGCCTGGCTTTTTGTAGCTGTTCTGTTTGTGTGTGGGCAACATTCACAGTCAAATGATGTACTTTCTTCCTGACAAGCAAAAGTGATTTAAAAATCCCCTTTTCTACACTTCACAAAAATTCTAATCACTTTAAGCTGATTTTTAAATGCTTTCTTAATTTGATTTTCTGGCTTGAACAGACTTTGGAATATTTTTTCTGCCAAAACATGGGCATTTTCACAGGTTGAAGAGGATGTTTGCTATCTAGACAAGATTGTGTCCAGCCTTTCTGGCACAAGAGTATTTACTGCCATCGCTGCTATATACTTGACTTTAATGCTTCTGTTCACTTTAACCAGCTTTTGCCCTGAATTCAGGTTATCTTTTGCTTCTTATTTTATTCTGAAAAAAAATAAGCAGTCAGTTCTACTGAAAGATATTTCCTAAATTGTTGTTTTTTAAGCTTCTTAAAAGGCCAGTTACTCATATGATATGCCAGGGCTGGAACCCTTTCTAGAGCTTGTGAGGATTATTCCTAATGCTGATGCTCAAGGGGGAAATTGCAATTTATTGATTGGAGGTGTAGGACAAACTGGAGGATCTTGTGCAGAGGCACATAGGGATTCTAAAGTACATGCAGCATGTCTTTTGTCTGCTGAAAAAAACCCAAAAAAACCAGTTTCAGGTGGATTCTAAGATACTGTGAGGAGAGAGGTTGAAAAATACAGTGCTGAGCAAGAGTTGCTTCCTTTGTGCAGATGCACAAAGGTTCATGAGCTTAGGTGAACCCAGAAGAGGAGCACAGCTGTAATCACAAGTTTAGAGAAGTCCCTTATGCCTTTTTTGTAAGGAGGGGGCCTGTGGCACACGGCAGGGCCCTGGCCAAGCAGCAGGACTTCAGGCTCAGCCCCAGGCTCATCCATCCCCTCCGTGGCACAGGAGGGCAGCCCAGCCTGCCAGGCAGGGAGCAGAGCTCTCGAGTTGCTCCAGGCTGTAGAGTTTGTTACCATAATCCCGAGGCTGCTCCATGCTGAGGTCATGTCTTGCTCCTGCCCCTGCCCTGGATCCTGAGTCCCGAGTCCTGCTAGAAGGCTCTCATGACCAGCTGTCCAGGCAACCTTTGCCCTCTGCCCGCCTCCCACCTCTCCTGGCAACCCCACTCAGGAGAGCCCTTTGCTCCAGAGCTGATTGCAGCCCCATTCCATGGCCAGATGCACAGCCCTGTGAGATCTGCGGCTGGGGCATTCTCCAGACGGCATATGCCCTCATTAACCATCTTGAAAGTTAGGTTTTAAAAGCCTGATCTTGAGTTTCTTTTAATGAATTTTTATTATTTGAAAGCTCACCCAACAGGAGGTTATTGCCCTCCAGGCCGGGTTCATTTGTTTTAAAATATGATCCTCATTCTTATCCAAATTGCTTTCATATTCATTTCCATTCAGATGACCAAGGTATCACTAGTCGGCATTTGTGCAAAGCCTCCATTTGCATAGGTCATGATGACTAAGCAGTTTAATCTCTCCTGTTTGTGGTCTTCTTCCTTAAACCTTTGTTATATCAGATGGATATGTCGCACTGTTCCAATTAACAAAGAATTAATTCTTTAAGGATTTGTTTTGCCTGGGTGCTAGGACATTTAAGGTGGTAATTCTGTTACAAGGCAGAGGTTGGTTATAACCATTATTGGTCAACTGTGTGGTCTTTCTGCCACCTTGTGGGGAAGAATCACTAAACTGTTGAGATGAAATGGAAAAGAAGACATGAATATTAAAATCCATATTTTTCATAAATGAGTCTAGGACCTGCTGTAGCAGAACAGAAATCATTGCTCTCTCCAGAAGTGTTTTAAATTTGTTTAAAAAAAGGGCTGAGATCACCCCAGATTGCTAAAACCGAGACAATTTGCAACTATACCAAACTATTGCCACAGGGTTTTTGTGCTTAGTTTTGTTTGTTTGCCATCCATACCTTCATAGCACCTGTCCTTCTGGCCTCCCCAGCTCACCCATTTTGAGCAATATAGGTTGATAGGCCTGCAACTTCATACGTTATTTCACAAGTGTTACCATGGCTATTCTTTAATTCAGTCATAGCATGTTAATTAAACTGAGAGATGCACCAACCTCTGTTCAGCGGCTACGGTGAATGTTAGTGAGCACCAGGTGTTAATAATTTCCTTCTTCTAATTCCTAGCTGAGTCCCCAGCATCCAGTCTATATGTAGACACTGAAATTAGGCTGTTGCCAAATGTGGAACTTTTTGCCAAGGGTAGCCAAGTTATTCAAAGATGAATCTTACACGGAAGCACAATTTGTTTCACCAAGACATGTCAGAATTTGTTAAGTGACTATATTTAACCCTCTATTGCAATATTCTGTACACTGTATGTAGAAACTTCAGAATGTTGCAGCTCTGTGCATTACAGATCTTCAATGAACCAGGAGGTAAAATCTTCATAAAAGATTCCTGGCATTTGACAGTCAGTCATGAAGTGCAACTTCTTTATTGACTGTCAAATTTCCTTCTTCTCATTCTTCATTGCTGTGTAAAGGACAGAAAATCCAGCCTTTCCTCTTCCATGTTGTGGGACTTCAAAGAAAATGAAAAGATTAATTTTGTTCACTCTCCCTTCCATTTTGCATGATCAATGATTATATGAATACTTTAAAATAGATAAAAAATACCTCTGATTTTAGAGTATTTTACAACGGTGAGCTATTCAAACAGAAGATTTTTATCAGCTACATGTAGAATTATATATGCCAACCAACTTTGGGTTCCCTTTGCACTAGGACCTCTACACATATACACTACCCAGAGGGTAATGAGACACTGGAACAGGTTGCCCAGAGAAATTGTGGATGCCCCATCCCTGGCAGTGTTCAAAGCCAGGCTGGATGGGTCTAGTGGGTGGTGTTCCTGCCTGGGATGGGGGGTTGGAACATGATGATGTTGGAAGATGATCTTTAAGGTCCCTTTCAGCTGAAGCCTTTCAGTTGATGATTCTGTGAAAGGTCACCCAGACATACTCTGATCTGATCAAGACAAAGGGTGGGGCAGTTGATATAAATAAATAGAAAGGCACCATTAGCTCATTACTTAGTGTTCTGCGTCATATGGAATGATGACTGCTGCTGCAGATAGATAAGATTTGTGAATACTTTAACTTACATGAAAAGAAGGGGCTACTGACATTGACTAAGATTCATCATCTGCACTAGAATACATATACCTCTGAAGGTTCCCAATATCATGAAGACAGTGTGCATCAAAACCCTCAAATAAATTCTTATTTCTTCCAATCAAATTCTGTAAATATTCAAAGTCTTCCAAATGAATACTTCTATGGATTAAAACAAAAGCCAGATCAATTTAATAACATTTATATGTTTATATATATAGATTATAAATAATTACAGTTTCTAAATGATTTTATTTTTATTTATGTATATTTATATTATTAATTATATTTTTCAACAACAGCATTGCATTTTTTCATAGAGGACAATAGAAATTTATATTGTTGATTTGCCTTTCTTTGCTTCTACAGCTCTGCAGAAAAAGAGTTCATATATTAGTTTACATTTTTTAAATTTTTTTTTCTTTTTTTAATTGGTTTTTTTTTCTTGGTAAGAACAAATGATAGAACATAGGTGTTGGTGGTAGAAATATCTGTATCTTGGTTTTGATTAGCTGTATAACTCCAGTCCCTATAAAGACATCTTTCCCAGTTCTACTCTGACTCCTCCTTGCTATGGATGGCAGAAATCTATTGTAATTTCCTCCAGGATCTGTAGCAAGTGACCAACATTTTGTAGAATGCTTTTGGGGGAACACATTTTCAGTTTGGCAGTTCTTTCAGTTCACTTGGCTTCTTGCATTTCACTGCCAGATGTAGCAAAGAACACAGTCCCTAGCTTTTTCTTGCATTTTATCATAGTATTAAAATACAGGTTGTGAACATAAGCATATCAGAGAATGGAAATAAAGTTGGTAACCAAGCTGTATCTTACTGTATTTTTGACTTAATGTAGGCCGAAGTAGTGCAGCACAGAAAAGCACAATATAGGTAGGAGTATGATCTCTGTGTGTCACCTCATTCTGCTTTTTATAGAAGAGAGGAGGCAGATTTGTTGTGTTGTAAGCTGCTGTGTTAAATCTTTCAGTGCAGTCCTTGCAGTCGTGGCCCTTAGTCAGCAGAAATCACCTGGATTTTTCTTTCTCCTTAGAATGAGTATCACAACATGAAATGGCCTTAATTGCTGGGGGTGTTAATTAATCATACCTATTCCATTGTGCTGTGGAGGATCAGTTCTAAGGTAAGTACCTGGATGCTCTTTCTATGTTAGCTGAGCCCTGGCGATTTTAGATTGCAAAGAGATTTGGAGGGGACTTTATGAGGGAAGAAGACATAAAAGCTGGAGAAGAAGGGAATTCCCACTTCCCCAGAGAGACTGGCTTTATCTTATGACTGTCTGGCCTGCAGAAAGTTCTGTAATATTTCTTCCTTTGAGGTATAAATAAATATGCTGAGACTCAGGTTAGTTCTGTGTAGACAGTGATATTGAGGTAGTTATCTGTGCTTAAGAAAGAAAAAAAATAACCTGTTTTTTACTCCTTGAATCTATAGTCAAAATTCTTTGCAGTCCCTGTCCAGGTGCCTCAGGCAAAAATAATTTTACAAAGATGGAAACTGCTTCAAGAGAGGTAGCAAGCTTTTCCTCGGTGCCTATGTCACCAAAAGAGAAATTTTGTTTTGTCTGTGTAAATAAATGCAGGTTATCACCAAAGAAAATGGGCTCTAGGCATCTTCTGAGTCAACAGAGTTGAGTCTCAATTCAGTACTGTGCAGAGCTCAGCCTAATACTTGAAAAATACTTAGAAAATTCACAAAAGGTGAGTTAATTATTTTCTCTGTTTACTCCTCCTGCTAAAAAGTTTTTACATGATTATCTTTAATTTAAAGGATTAATTAGAACATATGGCCTATTAATGTGAAAACTAAATTCTATGTTACATATAAACACCTACAAATAAACAATTCCATTTATTCAAAATTCACACTTGAGCCAATTAAAGTAATTTATTTCTCTCATATGACATATGATCTGAGAATTTTAATATATACGTTATGTAGAACAATCTAGGCAAGGCAGCAAAATGTTTTTGTCTCTTCAATCACCTTCACTCTTTTCTTTTTTATTTTCAGAGGGCAAGACATTCTTCCTTTAGAGAACGTACTGCAGGTTTGGGGTTTACTGTTTTCCCCATATGAAGAGGTCAAATACCAGAATGTGATTGAGCCTGGAGGGCAGTGATAAAACCTTTTGATACATATATATACACATAATATATGCCTATATATGTAAAAGCTGTTCCACAGTAGAACTTAGAAATGCTCTTCTGAAGAGTCAGATAAAGTGGTAGTTAGTTGAAACTATGGGTCATAATTTTGGCAGGACCTCTGCTAGGTTTTACTTCTTTTCCAAAATAAAAGCTCAAGTATAAAGAATTTTCAGTGCCATTTAGGATTCTAAATAGTCAAGTCAACCTGAAGTGCAGGACTTGACAACTTAAATTTTTTGTTGCAGATAATTTCCTGTCAATGACTGTCATGTTCTGTTGCTTCATGGTAAGCTGTAGGTGAGTCATCCTATCTGTGTAGGCTAAAACCCACAGTCAGGCGGTCCCACAGATTCATTCAATTTGGTAACAAGAGGAAAAATTTTTTAAAAAATCAACAGGAGGAAAAAATTTCAATTGAACTGAGATGGATTTATTGCAAATATTTCAATCTGATGCCCTTAGTAAGCTTTAGCAGGTTTCCCATCCCATGGTGACTCTCTTTCACTCTTCTGTGCAGAAGCTTACAGCAGAGCTAAGCTATGTTGAGATGTGCAATCTGTGGCTGACCAGTTCCATCTTGTCCCCTGCTATTAGCATCCAGCCTTTTGCAAATGAAGCTAAGAAAATCTTACAGACAGCAGGATTTTCCCTACTTCCCCTGCAAAATCTGTGTAGAAGAAAATGCACATATGTTTCCCTGTCTTTGAGCCAAATGGTGTTGTGAGATGATGTTCATAGTCTTATTATCTCAGAGGTTCCATACGATGATATGATTCATGAAAGGATGGAATGTCTTTGAAAGCACTGGGAGCAGGCTGACACCTCCCAGAGAAGCTGTCAGAATGTAGCTGCTTGGTCTCTCTAAACTGGGAAACGCTCGGAGGGCTGGAGGCAGCATGAATCAGGCTGGCACCCCTGCGTCCAAGGCTCAGGGAGCAGTATCTAGGGAGACTTGATTGTCAGATTGGTTTCACATCTAGAAAAGAAAACAAAGGAATGGTGAACAAATATTTGAAATAATAGTGAATTTAGACCTACACGTTTCCCCATTTAATTTGAATACTGCCAAAGTTTTATGCTGTTAAACCCTGCCTCCTTCTAGCCCTCAGCTCCTGACAACTTTTAATTTCACTCTTGACCACTACTGCTAAACCACCATAGCCTAAATCTGATTTCAGTTTCTTGAGGCACTTTAATCAAAGCCCTGCATGACCCATTGTAACTCAGAGGGTCCAGAACTGGGATCCTTTCTGTGTCAGCTATTGTTTTAACTTAATCTCATTGACACAGACTGCTTTCAAGAATAACAGGTGGGGGGCTGTGTAACTGTTCTATGTAACTATGTAAAAGGGGAAGCTTCTCTTTTGTTTTTGCAGGGGCAGCTTTCCAAGAAGGGCAGAAGGGAAATTCCACTCCTTCCTCCCACTATTCGCTACCATGCTGCTTCTCACTTTTCCATCAGGGCACTGGTACTTCACATGGTCTTTGCTGTTGTAAGTTGTCACTGCTGTTTCCTCATTCACATCGAGTCAGAGAGAGTAGGCCACTGCCATCAGGATATGCAGCATATATAGTGTGGGTTTTTTTTAAGGTGTCCTATCATTTCTGTACTTTCCACTCCCATCTAGACAAAAACAAACCCCAAACAAAGAAACTTTTTCACTAGGAGGGTGGAATAGCACTGCAGCAGGTCACACAGGGACTGGGACAGCTCCATCCTTGGATGGTTTCAAGACTTGGCAGGCAAAGCTGTGGTTGACCTGATTTGGTGCTGGCAACAGCCCAGCGTTATTCAAGCCATGAGTTGGACCAAACACCTCCTGAAGTTCTTGCCAACTATAATTTTTATGATTGATCTTGCCATGAGCTGCAAAATCTTGGAGGGATATGACCCAGTGTAAAGGAAGAATTCAGTTCTCATCCTTCACAGTCGAGTTGTGTCTTCTGCAGGAGTAATATGCATGTCTGTTCTTGCCTTGCAGTAAGATTACTCAAGAACACTTGCTTTTATGGATTTTCTTTTTTTTTTTTTTTAATTTACATTTCAGTCTCTTTATAAAATAAGACAAAGGAGGGTAAAAAACCAGAAAAGTACATTAGTGAATGTACATTAGTAAAAGTACTTTCAGAGATGAGTAGCTATGGTAAAGGTAGATGGAGTGGAAACCTACACTACGCCAGAATGTTCTGCAGAAAGTGTTCATGCTCCTGTGCTTATCTGTTGCTTTTGTGCAAATTCGGATGGTGACTAAGCATATTTCCAAGAAGAGATGATGATGTATTGAAATGGGTATGTATTTTCATTTTCCTGGCAAGGCCTGGTTAAACATACCATGTCATTCATCCCACTGGGAGAGAGAATATATCCTTAATTAGCCAGGAAATATCAGCAATGTGCTGAAAGCTACTTCTGGGATATCTCTCTCAAAATTCTGACATAACATTTACAAGAGGATTCCTGGAATAACTCTCTCTTCTCTTTCAGTGTTTCTGAAATGCCCTGTAGATAAGTTATTTTTATATCTTACAAAAATACATCTGGAAAATAAATTTTTGGAAGTTTGAAACCTTAGTATTGTCATGAATTGCCTTAGGATATGGAACCTATGGATTTCTATCTCTTTCCATTTTACAATAATTTTTCTCTCATTTACTTTACAATTAATATATAGCCCTCTATCTATGTTCCAGAGCAACCAAGTTTTATGGGAAAGTCTAGCTTATTTGAGGATTGTTCATTAAATTATGCTGCTTTATGGATGCTGAAGTTAGCCCCTTGCATTATAGCTGAACATATTTAAATCTTACTGCACCAAACAACTGTCTTCAGGCAGGGAAAATCTTTGTTCCCTTTGGCATCTTTTCTGTGTCTGCATACATCTTCAAGATACAAAAGTTACTAGAGTTGAAGAGGCAAACATTTTGGTAGTTCTGTGTTCTACTACTGATTCAATTAGAGATTTGAAAGAGCACCTTGTCAAATGTAGATTTCTGAAAAACTTTCACCAAATATCCAAGAAGTAAAATATTCTTGCAATTTTAATAATACAAGTAAGCAGTGAGTATTTAGGAAAAGGTAGGTGACAGACATTTAAACAAACTATTCTTTTATTCCCAATTGCACTAATGTGATTGACATATTATTTTAAATAACCTCTGTAACAGGGAGAGTTTCTGAACAGACAATTTAAAAACATTCAAGGTTTAATTTTACTCTACTCTTGCTACCCATGATGATCACTTCTAACTGCTGGAAGCCAGCAAAGGATCTTCAGTGCATTGCCAACAAAGTTATTCCCTCAGCAGGTTAAACAGGGTGGTTGGTAGAGTATCCAAGCCCTTTCAAGCAGAACCGCCAGCAAGTACCAGGCTTGAATGAGGAAATTATGAATCACATGTGTTCTTCCTGCCTGTGGAGCAAAGGAGAAAAGTGACCAGGATTTTCATGCCAAGGAGGAGAGACAGATGGGCTGTGGGCTCCCTTCCAGTAGGGGAGACATCGACTTTTGGCTTCAATACCCTTGTTAGAGTAGGGTGGGCTGGTGACTTGCTGGTGCCAGGCTCTCAGAAATAAGTAAACTGTTTAATTTGGTTTGGTTGGTGTTTCTATGTTTGTTTTATGTTTTTGTTTGCTTGTTTGTTTTATTTCTACAGCACTGAGGTCAGGTTTGCATTGAATTATTTATGAAGTCCACAAGATCTCATTCCTGATTCATAATGAACAACTCAGCACCTACCACTGTATTTACAAATTAGGATAATTTTTCTTAGACATGTTATTTCACAGTGCTACTTTGTCTACTGAAATTTATCTGCCATTTTAATGCATCACCACTTGTGTAACTTCTTCCTGTGCTTTTTCAGAGACAGCCCTTGTCCTTATCAGAGTGAATGACTTAGAATTACCAGCACACCACCCCATCTCACCTACTGTCAGAAACCTCCTGGTGACCTCTGTCTACTTTATGAACCCTTTTTTTCTACCCTCTCTTTCATATGTTTAATCTAAAAATTCGTTTTTTTTCCCAGGCTGTTTATTATTCTTGAGAGCCTATGATGAGCCACTTTATTGAGTAGCTTTTGGAAATCCACATGGATAGTAGTTTTGATTGATGATGTACTTTTTCTGTGACTGAAATGTAAAAATATACAGCTCTTAGATTCCTCAAATAACTTCTTTTTAAGAAGCTGTCCACATAGGATCTTTCTAAAACTGACCCAGTTATGGTGGGATTGTTTCTCCAGTAAGGATAGAGGTTTTGTAAGTTACAGAAAAACTCTTGATCATGACTTTTTGAAACAGGTGTCATGCACTCTGAAGTAATATTAATTTCATGTTATATTTTTATTCTCTCTTGTCTCATATATCATATGTACCCACTTTTCTCTTTGCTATCAGACAGAATCACTGTATTGCTTCTCTCCTGCCCCCTTGTCTGCTCTTAAGTATCAGCTCAATTTTCCTCTTATACATTGAGCTAAGGGGTTTTTTTGAAAGCTATTTTTCCTAGCTTGTGCATATCTTTGAAATTCTTTGCTTATGCTTATAAAGACTCATTTTCCAGCTTTGTAATGCTGGCCTAATGAGTATATGTGGTTTTCTAACTTCACTTCTAGTACTGATCATCTTGAAAGGCTGCTGGTACCTTGATACCTCTGCCTGATGACTTGCACAATGCCTAGGGAAAAAAAAAAGAGAGCCTTAAGATGAGATTTCTCTGTAATTGTGGAAAAGTTCTTCAGAGCTTATGAGGATCTTTGCCAAACAAATGAAGGCTAGTAAGCTACCTGTTCTGGAGGGGTTTTAAGGATGAGGACATTTTGTGCCTTAAACTGGTTTGGAGACAGAAATGAGAAGAGATTGGTGTGGTAGTGTTGTGTTATGAAGAAACTGAAATTGAAGCAAATAATTTACACTTGTGAGAAAGCAGAGGAATGCAGAGAGCCGTGCTGGCAGAGATAGTCAACAAAAAATGGCTTTTGTTTCAGTCTAAAGTTATCAAGGCCTGATGCCAAAAGGTGGCAGTAACTGAGTCATTAAATGATGACTATGTGGATTAAATCTGTAGCTGTGTCTATGGATAGGAAGCAGGGATGTGCCCTAAAGCCAAAAGGCAAAAGCACTGCATAGGGTTTGAAGCCTGTGGTCATTTTTCTGGCTGTTGAAAAGAAGCACAGGCATTTGTTTTCCTTTGCTGAAGTGAGTTCTGGCCTTTGGAGGGAAAATGTACAAGTAAAATGTCACTTTTGGTCTTTTAGATCATTAATGTCACTTCTAGTTTTTAGATCATTATCAGGAAGAGGCAGGTGCAGAAGATTTGAGGCTGGGCTATATTTTTTTTTGTTTTGTTTGCATTTCAAGTATTCCTGTTGTAAAGATCCACATATATAACTTATTTCTATTATTTTATGTCTTGATATAATAAAGTATATAGTCTTACTAAAAGATTAATTTGTGCGGAGAATATTAAGCAACTTAAACCAGACAGTAAACCAATTTATTTAATGGAAATTTCCAGGAGTCATGTAAGATCTAGATTTTGTTTTTAATCACAAGATGATAATTATCTTGTCTGGTAAATGCACATTCAGAACTGAAAGTTTTAAGGAGAAACACAAACTGCATAGATTTATGATTTCCAAGGTACTGAGAGAGCCAGTTATGTATTAACTAACCACACATTATAAAAATGATGAATTGTTCCCTTGGCTGGCAGCCAGCAGTTCTATTTCATATCACCTAATATTCTTCATATGAAAATGTATTCTGATTTATTATGTATTGATAATCCGAAGATTACTAAAGAAAAGTCACTTATGCTGTAAATCAGTCCTCTGCCTATTTCCCAGCATCAAAGTTTAGCTTTCCTTAATGGCCAGACTGTGTCTGCTGGGTCTGCTCTTTGGCCTTGGTTTGTAGCTCCTATGCATGTACCTGCTTTAAACCTATATTGTACATAACACTGAACTTTTATTTTAAGGTAAATTAGAAATACGGACATGGATTTATCTCATGTAGGATAAACCACAAAAAATTACGTGTGTTGTTCAAAAAACCTGTTTTATAGGTCCATGTTAGGATCTGGCTTCTTGCCTTGGCTAAGACAGACAACACTAGAATTAACATTTAACTGGTTCTTTTGCATGAATGCTTTCTAATATGGTCTGTAATCATAATATGGTCTGTAATCATAATACTCACCTGTTATTTGCTCCCCTCAAAATGCCTTCATGGGAAGGATCTGTGATAAATGAGTGAAAGCAAAAAACAACAGGAGATTTCTGTAGTACCCATCATTCCTCTGTAGCAGAAGCTGAAAGCATGCAGGAAGTACAGAAAGGTTTTAAAAATGCTCATAAATTAGGTCATTGAGTTCAGAATGGTCCTTGCCTGTGTTCCTGCTTCTACTACAAAGCTTCTGTAGAATGTTGACCAGTTTGTTTAGGCTAAACTTTTGTCACATTGATGTTTTTTTTCCTCATCCTGACTTGAAAGCAAGGAACTCCCTTGCCAAGTGCTCATGGCTGAAACTGAAATCAACAGCAGCTGGGCTTTGAATAGAAAACATGCTATAGAAAGCCATGTGCTCTTGAAAAGTCAAATCTCAGGTTAGACACACAATATTTGTCATACTTTTATTTTTAATCTTTGTGTGCCTTTATCATCCTGAAAGCAGGATTAAAACTTCTCCCATTATAGGAATTTTGTGAGCATGAGAGAGTTTGGTTTTGTGAAGCTTTCAAGTACCCAGCCAGAAGTATGGAAAGCATCACAAGTAAATTTAATCATTCTGCCCCTTGAATTCATACAATGAATGATAGCCTATGGCTGTTGGCAGAATGAGAATAAAGCAGGATGGAGGATCAACATTCAAATAAAGCTGACCTACCTTACATAGAAAAGTGAGATGATGTCTCTGAGTTGAACAAATATATCTCTGTTTGTATACCATAGTGAGGGTAGACAAGTGTTTCACAAAGCCCATGAAAAAGGCAAATCCAATATAAGCACAGTATGAAAAGGACACAGAAGACAGGCAAATATATGCTCTGATGATTTTGGTCAATAGGAGATATAAGCCCCTCAGGTGAAGGGCAGGACAGGCACAAAAAAGGAGCAAGACACACGAGTGTTATGTAATTGCACCAAAGAAAATGTCAGACTGTCTTCTGTCATCGCCAACCCTGATCCAGCATCAAGCACTCTTTGAGGTATGAATCCTGCTTCACCAAGCCCAGAAAAAATATGCCAGAGAAATATGCAGTTTGGAGAGAGATGTAACACCATCTATCAGCATACTTTTCCTAAAGGTGGGAGTGCCACACACTCAACTGTTCAGCCTCAGTCAGTCAATTTATTTTACTAATTTGGCATGATAAAAACCTAGCAAAAACTGGATCATTTTCTGCTGAAGTAGTGAGTTAAATGGACTGATGAAATTATCTGACAAGTTTCATTAGTGTGAGGCAATGTGTGGAACTGCACTGATGAAAGTTAGGGGACTAGGAAGGAAGGATTAAGATTTGTCTTTGTTTTTTGGTGGAAAGTGAACAACTGAATCAGGGCATCTGCATTTTATCATTTTTTAATGGAAAACTGTGGAATCAAGTCTTGCAATAGTAAGATCTCTTTTCTGTCTACCATCCAAAGCACAGATGCCTGTTCCTGGCAGGCAAAGGCCTGGCTGGGCAGCTGTGGGGTTTATGGGGGCATGAGGCAGTGTCAGCCCTGAGATACCAAGGACTGCTGAGGCATGAGCAGACCAAGTGAGAACTCAGCCTTTGGAGGCTGTGGCCAGTAACCTCTGATGAATTCTACCAATGTATGTGAATTGTTGTCTTGAGAGATTTTGAAGACCAAGAGCACGTGGAGGTTGCGTGATACAGGTAATTTGTTAGGGGAGGATGAAGGCAAAGAAGAGATGTGGAGAGATGGCTGTAGCATAAAGAGAGCCTAAAAGAGAGGGAGGAGGGGAAAGAGTGGTTTTGCTGGAAGAGCACAAGGGGAAGAGGTAATGAGGCAGAGTTCTGCTAGGACCGATTAGATCAGATATTTTGTTGTGTAAATGCAGCTGTACTGTCTTCGGGGAGAAGTCACATTTTGAGGCTATACAGTTGTTTTAATTCAGCAGCTAATAATACTGGTATGTAGTCAGCTGTTCCTGGAGCTGATAACAAGGCCTGCATGGCAGGCACCCCAGAAGGTCAGCCTGGTGACAAAACCTTGCTTCAGTGGCACTGCTGCCCCAAGCAGAGAGGAGCTTTGGAAAAAATGAGCCGTGTCTGGAGACAGTAGGCCTGCACTAGAAACATTGCAGGGGGTCACTACAGACCAAACCATGTCTAGTTCCCAGGATTAAATACCTCTTAGAAGTTGGAGTGCACTGGGTGCACTCATGGAGTTCATCTTCTGGTTTAGATTCATGAGAAAGGAATGCTGTTGGTGTCCTTGGAGACTGCTCAGTGGCTGGAATGCAAGTACAATAAATGTGGGTGATTGGGAGAGCTGTTTTGAAAACATACTTCTGCTTTGAACTAGAAAGCTAATTTAAACTTGTGCAGGAGGATCAACTAATCTGTATTTAATCTGACTTTTGAAAAACACCTGGGTGGCTTGACATTTCCCTGGCATCTCTTCTGTGTCTAGGGGGACCTTGGCATTCAATGTGTCATGGGGACAATTCTGCCTCTGGGTGTTTTGGTTCTATTGGGGCCCCAATGATAGGATCAAATGTTGCTGCTGAGCACTGCCAACACACCTGGCCCTGGGGAGAGGGCTTTACTCAACTGGGAGTAGGCACTCTGCACCCAGATTTTTAAATTTCAGCCCTGTTTGATTAAGATTTCAGTCCCTCAGTTTGTTTTAAATACATATTCATTGGCTAACTAGCCATCTGAGAGGATGGGTAAATTCGCTCTCTGACTGAGATTTATCATAAGTTGATTTGCATTGTCCTGCAAACATGCCCAGCTCCCTCCTTGTTTAAAGAAAACACACTTAAAAACCAGAGTCCTTTTTCCCAGCCACAGCTTTGGCCTTTTCTTCTCAAACTCCCAGCAGCTTCACCACTTTGAAGGAAATTCTGGTAAAACCAGGTGCAGCCACATTTCCTGTGGGTCACCAAACACATTCTGTGCGAGCACCTGCAGCCACTCTCCAGCAAGAAGTCCACTCAGCCTGTGCTCCAGGGTCAAAATTTACTTTATGAGGCCCTGTTGAAACTGCAAGAGCTGCAAGAAGCTCCCTGCCTCCTGTACTGTCTTGATGACCAGATTTAGCACCTGTTGGCTGGGACACCACAAAGGGTGTGGGAACTGAGTGAAAGGAGGGGCTGGGAGGGGCCCAGATGTGAAAAGCTGTTTCTGTCTTGTTTTTGTTGGGATTTTTTGTTGTTGTTGTTGTTTTTGTAATATGGACACTGGTTTCATTTAGGCAGGCAAGGGGGGGCAGATCTGGGGCTCAGTGCACCATCTCCATCTAAAAACTCATTTTCAAAGCAGTGTGATCTGCAGTACCCCCATATTTACTGGGATATTAAATCTGTGCAATGCTAGGGAGGTAATGTTACATCTGCTCAACTCTTTTTATTGTCTCTACAGCCCAAAATATTTGTATGTACTCTGATTGTCGCCAGAGATAATTACTCCTAGACTAAATTTTATATTATGAACATCCTCACATCAGAAGGGGCTTTAACTATCTTTTGGATGTTGGACAAATATCTTCTGCCCATCAGAGCTGAGGCACTATTTGTATCACTGCCTCTATATTCTCTATATTCACCTTAGTGTCCACTCCCCTTGCTTGCTAGTGAATGACATTGGATGTTGTTTGGTACCAACAGCCAAGATGAAATAAATGAGGAGCCACAGCTTTTATTTATTTTTTTTTTAAGATAATGTTTTGCCTCCCTGCATAATTTAGTATGTCCCAGCATCTGGGT
Organism: Vireo altiloquus; assembly: GCA_013396875.1. Lineage (NCBI taxonomy): Eukaryota > Metazoa > Chordata > Aves > Passeriformes > Vireonidae > Vireo > Vireo altiloquus. Next base: position 299,543 of record VZRF01014365.1, on the reverse strand, counting down.
AATTTCAGCAAATAGGTTAATGACTGGAATGTGGAATTTTTCATTCTCCTTATAGAAGTGTCTACCACAGAAACTTGAAGTGGTAATATGCCAAGTAGGCCTTGTAATGTGCTGGTGGACTCTGTGCTCCATTCTTAAGTTGTCTTTTTTTAGGACCATCAAATTGGCATATAACATTTACTTCTTAAAAATATAATGAGTTGTTTTCTGCCAGTCTTTCATCTATATAGCAGGGTTTAGCACCTTGCCTAGGAAGATCAGAAGTTTTCTGACATTTCTTGCTGTGTTCTCCCTGCTGTGGTTTTTCTTCTTTTTTTTTTTAACTTATAATTCTGTATTCCATTACAGTAATAGCCAGACTTTTTGCCATCCCACTGTGCTTAACTACTGATCCACTGAATGTTTAAATGTGTTTTAAAAAGAAATTATGAAAAATTAAAGCAGCCGTGTTGTAAACAGAAGCTCTTAAAATAATTGGCTCTATGCAGACAAGATCACTTTTTCTTTTGTTTATTTGTTTGTTTTTGTTAAACGATTATTGCCTTCAGATCCTGGGAATAGATCCCTGCTTTAACTAGTGTGGGGAACCATGTTGTGTTTAACTTCTGTGGGTATATGTACAGTAGATGACTTATCTTTAAGCTAAACTAAAGTTTTAACCTTATGCTAGAATGTTCAGCTAACTTTGAACCAGCCAGTTTCAGAGAAAATAGCTGTAAATCCAGCAGCATGATGGATAAAATTAAGATTAATCATTTCCTATAGAATTTTGAGACTCTGTGTGTCCTAAATTTATGCCATTAGCCTGTTGTTCCTAAACTGTAATACATAGTGAACATGTGAAGGAAGTGGGGAGGAGCTTGGGTGGAGGGGGCTGAGGTGGAGGAAGCAAAATAGGATGTTTAGAATACACTGGTCTGAAATAGCATGGAAATCAATCAGGGATGGTAGTCGGGTTGTTGTTTTCCTATGTGTTTACAAATCAGACTAGACCTGTGCAAAGAAATATTAGAGTGTGAAGAATATTTTTTTGTTGTTGTTGTTGTTGTTGGTGGTTGGTTGGTTTTTTTTTTTTTTTTTTGCTGGGCATTTTTCTTGTTGACAGGAGGAAGTGGAAAATGAAATGCTTGTAGGATGGATAGGCTGGAAAATTACTGGCAGAGCAAAAAGTAGTCAATACTTTAGGAACAAGGAGATGAAAATACGTAGGGTTTTCCAGAGTGTTTGAAGTAAAAATAGAATTATATATGTTTAATTTAATACTCACTATAAAATCAGCCAGAAAGATGAACTTATTGGTAATATCCTGAATGGAGAAGGATAAAACTGATCTTTGGTGTTTGGAGAGAAGAATTTTTCAGTTTTCAAGACATGAAATGATCAAGTCTCAGCTTTGATTAAGACTGGTATAAGTAGAGCAGAAACATGAGAAACAAGTTCAGAAAATAAGGAAGCGTGCACACACTGAGGTATATTAGTCAACAGATATGGCTGTAACAGAGGCAAAACCAAGACTGTGACTTCTGGTGTTGCCTATTATCCTAAAGGATGGAGTAGGCAGAAATTTTGGAGGCAAGATTTACAACTTGGTCTGGGAACCCTTAACTTTTATTATTAGAAGTGAGTGGGCTTTATATTTCATAGAGATTGCATTTAATAGCATAAGGAGAAAAATCTCAAGTAATTTTTTTTTTTTCATATAAATGTTATTTTAATAAGCAGAAGACCTTTTTGGGTATTTTCTTATTGTGTTAATAATATACTTCTTGGGTGGTTGAAAGCATGAGACCAAAGGAAAACAAATACACTAATATCACAATATTGTATGCCCTGGAGTGCTCTAACAACATAGCATTTGGTCCAGAGCTAGACCAAAACACCTGGAGTTTATGTGCTTCTCCATCTGAGAATCTCAGCTCACTGGTGGCTGACGGAAGTGTCCCATTACTCAAATCCCTGCTGCAATCTTTCATTGTGTTGGAAATGAAGATATTGCCTTTCTGACACAATACCTTGAGTCATGACTAAATAAGGTTTATTCTGGAATGGAAAGATTTTATTCCACCATAGGGATGCAGAATACAGGGGACTTTTCCAGCTGTAGAGTTACTACTGTCTTTGTGTTCTTGACATTTAAAAAAACAAACTTGTGAAGCTGTTTCTGAATAGGCTGACTGTTGGATATTAGCACTAGATGCATTTATGTTATAGGGAAAGAAGAAGAAAAATGCACTACTAGTTACTTATTTATTAATCTTCTAAGAAATGAAGCAAGGCACTTGGGAAACTGAGTTTCCAGCCTTTTAATCTCATGCCTCTCTAGAGACCCAGATGCAGATAAGAAAACAGTGACCCAGATCCCCTTCAGGCTGTACTAACAAGAGTGAATGTGTTCATCATGTAACCAGGGACTTGTCTACATAATGATTTAGCTCAAATGAGAGGCTCCAAACTTGAACTGATGTATTGTTCTAACTAGTGTTTTTGAGTTGTGCAGTTGTGGGAGCATTATCACTTTTCCTACTTCATATCAGGTGCAATTTTGCAGCAGAACAGCATGCTCAGTGATCACTTACTGTATGAACAGAGGCTCAGATGACCTTGGTGACAGGATGGAAAATATTCCTTACCTAGCAGTGTAGGTAGACATAGATGTTTGAAGAGTTTAGGCAAGGAAGTCAGTGTATAACTCTCATGTTTGCAATGCAAAATTCAGTTGGTGGATTCAATACAATAGACTCAATAAGACCTTGATTAAATCCCTTTCCACTAATACACCAGAGAAATGGGATAGAGTTGTTGTCAATGTATGCCCTACTCTTTCCTTCTGACAAAGTCAACAGTGGAACAGAAACCCAGGTATATGTAGCTGTTTAATTAAGGCTCTCCATGCAAAATCTGGGACACAGGTTCTTGAAGTGGATTACAAAACCCTGAATGAGAATCAAGGTTTCTTTTGTTCTGTTTTTACACCTTGCTGATGTGCATCAGTGTTCAGTAAATTGTGATTTTGCTTTTTATGCATTTTATTTTTAATTTAAAACCTGTTTCTGGCTTATTTGATGGGTAATTCAGAATATGCAATTTTCATTTCCTTTGGTCCTTCACCATACTCCCCCTTTCTCTCTTGGCTGTTTGGGTAGGGTAGCTGGCAAAAAGCAAGTAATTGCTTTCTTTCATTTCAAAGGGGAAACAACACAGAAGAAAACAGCTGGATTATGCAAAAAAAGTCTGCATTAATGTTTTGCTTTTTTACCTCTGTTTGTGAGTTTACTCCTAACTCATTTTCTTTAATATAACTAAGTGGAACCTAAATCATGTCAAGGTTAGTCTCTGTATTATTATTGGTCTTACTGAGGGGAAATAAAACTTTTAAAAGTTAAGGCCATGACTACTTGAATGGCAAAGACTTGCTTACTGAAAACCCTGTCGGTTGTACAAAAGTTAATTGTGCACAGAAACTGACCCAGAGGGGAAAACAATGGCAGCTGGTAGGTGAAACACTCCTTCCTTTTCAGGTGAGTATCAATCCTTTCAAAACAATTGTGGGGGTCCCAATGTGGGGAAAAGGAAAGACACAGCATGTGTTGGAGAGACAGAATGTAATTAAAATAAGAATTTAAGACTAGTAATGTATGCCTATTATTAACCTGAGTTGCTATGATTGAAAATAGAATAAAATATTTCTATTTTGATAGGAAAAAGTTATAGCCAAAGCCCTGTGCTTTTGGCTTGGAAACCTATTTGTGATACTTCAAAATGATCAAGGTATTCTTGTAGTAATAGGGTAGATTGGGGTCTCTCTCTGCACCTCCTGTTCCACTGAACTGTAAGGAATAGAAAGCAATTTTAAATTTTGAATTTGAAGCTATGTCAGTCCTGGGTTGAGTGAGTTAAAAAAGCTCCATTTTTTCCTTTCCTTATAAAAAAAAGGTCCAAAGCAGCTAGGTCCAGCTCTCTTCCTCTAGACTTGCAGGTTTAATCAGGAGGTTACAAAGTTTGTGGGTGCTACTTTTTGTATTAATAAGGTAGAAATTCCTTTAGCATCTCATGGTTGGAGTCTTCCATGTGAAGTAATTGTAGTACCATGAGACCTGTGCAACAAATCCTTAGTTTACACTCTGCCTGGGATATTCTTCTTGTAGCTGTCTTGCACCCAATCTGACATGTGCCTTGGCTCATGATAAATAAGTTTTGGGAAAAATAAACAACAGACTGATATTTAAAAAATAACAAATGTTCAAAAGGCAGGAAAAACACTGTAATTTTGTCGACAACTTATTGTTTGCATATGTGAATAAACAAACTCATACAGCCTGTAGTTAGCAGTAAGTGGGCAGAAGTCTTTGTAAAAATTGGCCTGATATTTCCCCTGTTCTTGCCTGCCCTCCCTCCCTCTCTGTGCTTCTCTGTGTCCATGTTAGCCATGCTGCTGCTTCACCCCAGCCAGAGAAGTTTACATGAAGGCCACATGCAGCCAGATGCCCTCTGGAGGGTCTGGAGCAGGAGCCAGGAGCAGGGTGTCCGGTGGGCACTGCTCCCCTGCCCTGCTGGGAACGGCTCAGGGTGTGCTTCCCTGATGTGCCCACCCCACCACTTTCACTCCCCAGTGTTTGGGAGTAAAGGCCAAGATGATGGGAAGGAGGCAGAGCCCTTGTATCAACTAGATTATGACTCCTGGCTTGCCATAATGATGTTTCTGAATCTCCTCATTTTCCTAAGAAAAAGAAAAGTTCACCGTCTCTTTTCAGCTCCATTTCCACAGCAGTAAAGGTAGTAGAAACTATACCAAATAGTAATTCACAAATTAGAAATAGTTCCTTTAAGGAAAATTTCAGGAACTCATTATTTGAACAGAATGGCATTCAGCACACCATAAACTTTCCTTACTTACAGTGACATAGTTTAGTTTTCATGTCAGTCCAACACAAACCATGTTCCAATCATGTTGTCATGTGCTAAATTGGGAATTACATCCTCAGAAACCTCAGAAAATTTTAAACACTCAAAAATCTAGAGCTATAGCTCTTTTGTGAGTAATGCTTCATTATGGATCACTAGACTGGATTTGAAACTGAGTTAGTTGGAGAGCTTTATTGTATTGTTTGGAATGACATAGGATTAATACTAGAAGAGAGAAACTGTCAAAAATGAGACCATACAGTCTCAAGACAGCATTAATTAGAAAGTCTATGGCATTTCCTAGATTTATGGAGAGACTTTGTATTTTATCCATTAATCAAAGGTATCAAAGTCTCTGTATTTCAAATGTGGCTAGTGGCTAAGAGAGTGTAATTATTTCCTGTGGTTTCTTCTGAAATCAAAAATCAAAATCTTTACTTACAGGCCAAAGTTTATTGGAATGAAGGGTTTTAGACAGTGGCATGCACATTGGACATTATTGGACATCTTCAGGGCATTGGGGATTCTTGGTTCAAGTTGGGCTTTTTGTTTTACTCTGGGCTTCAGCATATAAAGCATAATACCGTCCAGCCTTTTGTGTACTTTCTTTCCCACCATGCAGAAAGGGATTTTCATGGCTAGAGAAAGCAGTTTTTGCCAGAAACATTTCTCATCCAAATAGAACTGGCAAGTGGCCAAAAATGTGCTGGTGGTTCTTTAGTTGTGCATTTTAATTTCCAGGCAGCTCCTATCAGTACTTCTTCGCAAAGCCTTTGCTTCTCTCATCACTGCTCGGAGCAGAGGATGTGAGCAGGATCCTGGTGCAGAAGATAATGTCTGCAGGCTCAGCTTCCCACCCCAGCCCTTCACTTGGATTACAGGGAGGGGCTTTCTGCTTTGCCAGCCTTCCTGCTTTACCTGGAAGCAGCAGTGTGGCCCACTGGGCACTAGCAGCAGCTTGCCCACAGCTTTCAAAATCTTCACTCATCTCTCTGTCTGATGGGCAGATGAAAGCCAGGCTACTCAGCATGCAGAGGGCAGTGCAGTTTGTCCTACAGTTGAAAAATGATAAGGAGATTTTTACTTGGTTGGCTAGAAACTTCTTTACCTTCTCCTGAATAAAAAGCCACTCCCCTGCCATTTTTTTTTAACTCATTGTCATTCATTCAACACTGTGAAATCTGCTCATTTTGAAGTATCAAGTGTTTTTCCCTAGCAACAAGATTTTTCTTGTAAGTGACAGATTGGATGTAGGAACAGGGTGGGGCAGTGTGAAAATATATATTTCTTAAAATACCGTTCAATAACTACCATCTTTAGAGACTTAGTGTTAAAATCATGCTACTGACTGTTTATTTTAAGTAAGGTTCCCTTACACAATAACCAAATTTGACTTATCAAATTTGTTCTTAAATTGACACACACGATATTAAGTTTTAAATATAGAAATAATTTATGGGTCATACATCTCAATTCTGTGTCACCATGTATGAATAATTTGTCTAAAATGTTCCTTAGTAAAAGGCATGTACTAACAGGGACTCTAAAATCTGTGGCACCGTACTTTAAAAGCCTGTTTGCATTTTGTCTGTTTCTTTAAAGGGCTTCCGTATTGTCTCGGACTCCCCTGGAAATGCAGTAAGGATTCGTATCACATCTCGGTTGCCATAGCAACAGCAGCCTTTCCCATAATGAGCTGCATCATCTGAACTGATGTCACAGCATCATGCAGCAGGTCACACAAGGCACCTCCTAGTATTGCATCTTACAGATGTGCCGTAAACATCAAAAGAGGATGATTTGAACACGACATGGTAAGTTGCAAAATATTGTGCCCTTCTTAATTGCAGTGTTATTTTTTCCTGTTTTATAAGGTTTTCCTGATGTAAGTGTGTGGGTTTTGCCTTGTAAAAATCATTTTGAAGAAAGATGCTGCACACTTAATATTATTTTTCAGGCAGACAGGCTAAGACAAAGGCCTACAGAAAATGCATTCAGTCTGAATGTTTAGACTTGCCTTTGCATTGTGATAATAGCCTGAATATTTGAAGAGAATATATTTAAATTTCACAATCCAATTAAAGTAGCTACTGTCTGATTTGCTTAAATGGAAAGAATAGCTGTTTTCAATTATAATGCCACAAACATAGCTTGTTCCTTTCCCTGTCTCTTCATTTAAGCATTCCTATTATGCTTAGCTCCTATTTGAACCTATTTTATCTCAACAGCATGAATATCATCTATTTACTTTCACTGGCCTTCCATAGCATGATAGTACAGAAAATACAGTGCAAACCAGTGCTGAACAAGCAACTGGAACAGTATTGATTTTAAACATGGTTCAGTACTGTCCTATTTCTACTGGTATTCTTAAAAAAAGCAAAACACAGATTTAATTGTCAAACAATAATCAAATATTTTGAAAGTACGGTAGTATTTAGCTCTTCTACTGTTTTACTTCCTTTGACTCTGTTTTTTAAATTGTAATAGGAATTTAGTGAATTTTAGACCTTTTACTGGAAAGAAAACAAGCTTTTTTTTTCTGCTGCAACTGCAGTAAAAGATGTAGCCAAAGATTCAAGCATTCTGAGAGGGTTTGCTATGAATAAAATAATAAGAAAAATTAAAAATGCTTCCACCTCTATCTTGGGAAGAAAACACCTATCTTTTTTATTTAGAGAGCTGGTTAAAGTAATGTCTATGGTATTTAGTAGTTCTTTACAAGGTCCAATATTTGTTTATGTTGTATTAAGGTCTTGCTTCTGGAGGCTAGGTTTATTTTGCTTAACTTCAAGTTAATCTTGCTGGATGATATATAACAGCATTAATTGTTTGATTTTGCATGTTTGAAAGATTCAGTGTTTCAGCTGCTTGCTATTAAATGGAAAGAAAAGACCAGACACATGTCATTTTAATTGATCAATATGTCCACTAGGAATTAGGGAGTGGTCTCTGGCTCTGTTCTCCCTGTGTAGTTTGTATTTCAAAAGTGCAGCAAGAAAAAAAACAACCAGGAATTTTGTAGTGATATCTGTATTTATTGTTGGGTTTAGTTCCTTATATTTGATAAGGTAATAATTATAATGAGATCTGACTGCTCTTCATAGGGGTGCATGTGATGGGCTTGTCTGGCACAAGCTGGAATGGAGCTCTTATATCTTAATTAGACAGTCCATACAGAACCATAAATATGCTTTTTTCAGCATGATCAGGGTACGTCTGGTGGGTTTTTTCCCTACTGCAGAACACAAAGCAAATGACTGTAAATTAATATTAGAATTGTGGTTTTTTATTTATTTGTGATGCATTTTTCAGTCTGAAAGTAGTGGTTCTCCTGCACTTGCTGTGCTCCCATCAGGCAAACTCGGAAGGGATGAGTTAGCAGGAGGGTGGGGGTAGGGCGCACAGCTGATGTCTGCCTAGTGGCACAACTAGAGGTGTGAAGAGAGCTGGTGAGCAAGGCCTTCAACTCACTGCTTTAGGGATCATAAAAGAACAGTTAATAAGACATGTCTGGTTTAAATATTCTGATTTTAGTATCATCAATAATACTAAAAATAAAATGCATATTTTTTTAGATTTTTCAAGTGACTTGATTACAACTAGAAGTTCTCAGATTAAAGTTAAAACTTAGGGGAAAAAACTTAGGGTGAAAAATAACAACTTTTGGTGGTATTAATGGAGAGGTGACCGGCTGTGAAGCCCCCAGTGAAGATTTTTATTTTTTTCCTCTGATAATGAGAATACAAACCATGTTGTTTTTTAAACACTTTTTAAAAAGTTCCTGTTACTCTCTATTTCTCACACCTCCCACAGCATTGTTTGCCCTGGGAAACACCTGCTAATAATGGAGCTGTGATGACACTACATGATTCCTGGTAATCTTGGCTAATTCTGACTCCTGCTGTATTCTTTGATTATATAATTCTTCCCGTCAATTTTTGTATGGACCCAAGTGTTGCACTGAGACCTGTATGTGAGGATATGGAAAAGTATGGAGTGATGAAGAGGGTCTTACTGTGAAGAGCAAGTCTGATTGCAGAGTTAGAGCATCACCAAATGTAGAAACACTAAAGATTTAATATAATTTTGCTTGTTGTTGAGGCAGATTCATAACTGGTACAAGTGAGACAGCATTCCACAGTGTGAAAATTGTGTTGCATTCAGCTTTGTTCCACAGCTGGCCTTAGCCACCATTATTGAAGGCAATATGTTTTGTACATACAGGAATTCTTCCCTGAAGTAGCTGAATTTGGACATTTAATCTGCAGGCCAGAGTTCTTCTGCATATGCAGAATCATACTGACGTGGAGCTGGAGATGGGCGTGTACTAGTGAACTGAAAGGATGTTACTGTTTAATCTTTACTTTGCTCTGAAGGGTTTTATTATATCATCAGTTAAGTAGTTCTTACATAGCTTAGCACTCAGTGCAGAGAGAAACAGAAGCTTGGTTCTTCCCAAAGCAGCTGTAGGAGCTGATGACAAAACCTGACCACAGCAATGGAAGTTGGTACAGTTTTAACACTTTGTAGGGCTTTTTTTCACCATACAACAATGCAAAGCATACCTAGATGGAATCACAGCTTGTCCTCAATTAAAGGAAGTTTTCTTTCTTCTCTAAACAGGAGTTGAGGGAACCCTGTGCTCTTTGTAGGTCACGTTACAGTAGAATAGTGGGTGGGTGTCCTGTGCCTCCCACCTCTGTCAGACCTGGAGTGTTCAGGAACTCGTTCCCTGAAAGTCTAGTCAAAGGAGTTCTCTTTATCAGAAGTGCTCTGGTATTGATTTGAATTGCTGGCATTTCCAAAATGCTGGTAAAATGTTTCCTTCAAAATAATTGAGGAATTAGAAAGAGTTAAAAAAATTCCCATGCCATGTCCTAGTCTATTTGCACCTTTCTGTAAAAGTCACTGCTGTGTCATGAAAGAAATATTGACAAAATTCTGGGCTTGATTTTTTTTTCCTGGTCTCTGCTGAGTGCTCTTAGCTTCAGGGAGGGGCAGAATGTCTGAAGTTCCAGAGTTGCTTTTGAAAGATAGAAAATCATGTGTATTACAAGATACCATGTTTCTCTGCTGAAATAGTATATTTATATTTTGTGTTGTAAACATGGCCCATGCTTTGTAATGAAATTTTACATTTTGTAATGAGATACTATACTGGTATTACTGGGACAAAATTAATGAGACATGAATGAAAAGATGACATCAAGAAGTCATCTTGCAACCAATTTATGTCTGAATACTAACATTTCTGTGTTAGGGGGTAAAGGTGGCTTTTGCTTTTCCTTTTTGATTAAAACAGACACTCGTTAAAGCAGATTCCAGGTGCAGAAAAGAAGAGAGTGGTGTATGTTACCCCTATAAGGAATCACCCAGACTGGGCAAAGTCTTTCCTGCCACAGGAAAGGAAGGAGTCAATGGAAAAGCTGAGCTGGTTGGAGAGCCAAAAGGAGACGAGATTAGTGAGGGAACAGGACATACGGGGGTGGAGGTGGCAATGGATGAGCACCATGGTCATGATCCAGACTTCTCCTGAAAAGGCAGCTGCCATCTTGGGCTTCTCAGCCTCTGGAGACTTTGGCACAGGGCAAGGCAGACCTCAGCTGTATTTCTAACCCTTACAAGCTGTTAGTGTAGCCATTTTCTGGTTTTGTCAGTGCTTACAGGTTACCTGTACCTTGCTTGCTGCACAGGCATGTATGGTGTTTGATCAGTGCTCTTGGGCAAAGACCCATGGAGAATTGGCTTTCTCATACTCAGTTTTATGTCTTATATTTTCTGTAGATTTAAAAATAAAAGTATCTATCCCCACTTCATATCCATTAACAAAACTTCTAAAACTGTGTCATATAGATCCTTTAACTAGTTTGGTATGATCATATATATGTGTATATATAATGTCAGAAGGGTCATCACAAAAATGACTCTTTGAGAATCAAAATGTGCTTTCCTGAAGCAAAATTTTTCTTAGTTTTCAAAAGTCTTCAGAAAAGCTTTGGTTCTTAGGAAAAGAGGGAATAAATTAGAAAACAATCCAGATAGCTCTTCCCTTCCTGTTTGGTGCAGGAAAGACAGGTTTCAAATATCTGGACTCCTGAGTGCTTTGAATCCCAGTAAAGCTGACTCAGCTTTTCGTCCCTCCAAGGTCAAAAAATTCAGCTCTGTGTAGTTGACAATGTCTGGCACTTTCAGACAAGATGTTTCAAGCCAGGAATACTCTCTGCTCTGCGTGAAGTCTCAGTTCTCATGGCATGTGTCACATACAGGCTTGCCCTGGCAGACTTGGACAGAATGCTGCTGCCTCCTGCTTGTCCAGTGTTCAGTCCCAATGCCAGGCAAGGAGGGACTTCCTCTCAGCTGTGTAAAGAATGTCTTCTAAGGTGCCTGGAAGTGGTGATAGCTTGTGAACATAAGTGGAGTGTTCTCCAGCCTGGGGGATCACCTTTGTGCCCTGAGGAGTGTATCAGCCTCAAAGTTAAGGGTGGAGAGTGAGCACTGTGAATTGTATTGACACTTCCTTACCTTTGGCAGCTTCTGGAGCTGTTAAGGGCACCCAGGGCAAGCAGTCGGCTCTGTGGAAGACCAGCTGTTCTGTAGGGTGAGGCAGTACAGAGGCTCCAAGAGGAGGAAGCACCTGACCCTCAGGGCAGCAGGTACAGGAACAACTGACCCCCAGCTCTGCTGGTGCTCCACGTCCAGTTACCTTCTCAGACACCCCAGGTATGCTAAGCATCTAGCTGAAATGTGCTTTCTCTCTTTGGCAAAGAGGTCTTTCAAGTGATAGTGATTTCAATGAAGAAATAGCTCTATAAAATACTTTCCTCAGCTTCTGCGTTGCAATGTCTTATGGGAGCTGACACACTTAGAAGGATTGCCTTTGTTAGCATGGGGTTGTACTAAAAGATCTCCTAGAATTTAACAGAGGAAGCACCCAACCGCAGTAATTAGTTCTCCTTTCAGTCTTACTGTATATCTATTACTTTTTAATATGTTTTTTCTCTGTCAAGAGTTGCCGTGCACTGATTCTCTTGTAAATTCATTGTTGTCACAGTTTCAAGATTAGGATGCAGGCGTGAAGTTGCTTCATGTGCTGTCAAATATTAATACCATTTTTTTTTCCCAGCTTGGTGTGTGGATAGAATGAAGAATGCTTGTATCTGAATATATAAAAGTTTGATTTTTTTTTTCAGTGTGATTTTTGCACGATTTTCTCACTGATCTAAAAGCTTATAGCTGAATCTCTACTTCAGTCTTAAAATGCAGCCCATGTAACCTCTATAACTCCTCCTTGCAGGTTATCTTAGAATTGTATTCGTTGTTTTCAGCTCCTCTCAGTTCCATTATGTGTGGACTTCCTCTCTGTCCTACTTGCTCCTTCCAGCTTGCTGTTCCTGAATGGTATGCCTGTAATTGCTCTTTTCTACAAAGTTGTCATTCTTTTCCTACATAAGTCCCTTGGAAAAATGTCACATTTCTTGTAGACAGTTTCTAAAAAGTGGGTCATGAAAGGTTAGATACAGAAAACCTGTGGGACCTCAGGGTTATTAATATGTTTTAAAATAAGAAAACAGTTCAGATCTCTCTACTGAAGCTTGGATGGAACCCTTACAGTGTTAGGGGCTGTACAGACACCTGAGAAACAGTAAAATCTTTTCTGACTAGATTGCCTTGATTTTAAGCTTAAATTAAGATGAATAATTGTTTTGCTCACTTTTCCTAAATATTTCCTTATAAGGGATAAGTAACATGCCCAAGTTTCTTGGAAAACCTCTGGCAGACCTGGGAGAAAAAGCTATTTTTCTTGTTGCTCATATAAAACTTAAAAAATATATAATCTTTTATCTTCTTGTCTTTGTATTTTCCTGTTTGTTCTTCTGTGTTTGTTTTCTGAGGTTGGTTGTTTTTTATTGGTTATGATTGTACTGGATAAAGCTGAGCTTTCAATGGAGATCCATGAAGGGATTTAAGGCAAAAAATGGTTCTTACCTGCTATAAATCAGGTTGCAAATTAACACAAGAAGCTTGGAACATTCTAGTTTTCGAAGGTGGAGTATCTGCTTATCAAAGTGTTTTAGACAAACCTTGGCTGTATTGATTAAAATGAAACAAAAAGCTGCACCTTTATGTGTTTAATTGGCAGCAGAAATGAAAATGTTCTGAGCACTTCTTGGTTTAAAAAAACCCCACAGCACAACAAAACTTCACATTTGTTTTGAAAGTTTTAAAACAGCATTTCTTTTATTGGCTAGATAAGTGCTCCTCCTTTGTTTGACAGATTGCTGTGACAGAATATTCTCTGCCAAGACAGTCGATACAACAAAACATGTCTGCGAAATAGATAAAAAAAGAGAACATTATACATACCAACTGAAATATTATGCTCATTAGGTAGAAAATTGGAAAGTAAGGACAGATGCCTTTTTTGCATTACATAGTACAACATTAGTTGTTGGTAAGAAAGCCCACCAAGAAATGCTGTTGAACAGTTGATTGTATTACTTTTTTTTCCTTTCAATAATATATATATAAAAATAAAAAATAAGTTTTTGACAGGTATTTATTTGAGAGACTGATAGAACATGCACAATGAACACAAACCAAAAAGAAAGGAACCTGATATTGTCAAGTCTGAGGGCTGTATAAAACTGTTTTTCAGCTGATATTGCAAAGCAAGCCTTAAACTCAAACAAAATACTAGTTAGCAATGAAAAAACTAATAAAAAACTTTTCTCGAGACTTAATTTTTGTCATGAAAAACTGTACTACAGAGCTGAGTGCTATTGATAGAATAACTATGGTCTATTGAGAATGTTTTCAAATAAGGACATCTTTCAAAGACGTTGCATGAAGCTACTCCAAACTGCTTACAATTATCAAGTGTTTTAGATCATGTTTAGAAACAGCTTTTCTTGCTGAAGAGGCTAATTCCCTGGCCAAGGCTGTACTAGCTAGTTTGTGTCCTTCTTGCACTTTAAGCTATGCTGCTAGTCTCCTAAACCATACTGTATTTTGTTAGAATAACAAATCAGATTTTGATTGCTAAAAACCCCTCCCCTTAAAACCCACAGCTGCAGCTAGGAAAGCCTGCTATATGTCAGATTTCAGCGTGTCTCGTCTGTTGCTAAGGCAATGACACAGCAGATATGTAAGTTGCCATTTTAAGGGTCAGCTATTAAAGTATGCAGGGTATATTCTGCAGATCTTTAATGTGCCATCTGGTCTTATTCCTTCTCAAAATTCCATCCTAATATTTTACTAGGTCATTTATAGCAGCAAGTAGTCTTTTGATGTTATTATGCACAAATAACCTTTGAAAATAATTAGGGGATTTTGGGTTTTCTTGTATCTGGAGAAGGTGGAATCTAAATATACTCTGTACATGACGTATAAACAGTGTATCAGCAGTAATGGTGCTAGCTCTTTCAGAAGAAAAAAAATTTAACCCCTGAAGTGCTTCACACTTGTTTGCAATACTGTAGCTTTTTAAAGTAAACTTTTAAATAAATGGAGAGACTTGATTTTGTATTTCTGTGAATTACACTGGAAACTTCTTAATTATTTCTTCTCCTCCACTTTGTTAGGTAATTTTGAATTGGATTGGAAGTTCAGTTTCGTTTGTTGGTCCCACCTATGCTATCCCTTTTCTTTGTTGTAACTTGTAAAGTCGCTTTAATCAAAAAAGATAAATCCCCAGATGTTTGTTGTTCCTCTTCTTGTTAGGAAATATAGAGAAATGTTTATCAACAGTGCAACTGATCAACATCATCAGTTTGGTGCCCTGAATGATGATTTCTGTATAGCACTGGAACTAAATCAGTATTTGGTTGAGTAAAAATCTTAGGTGTTCTCCCTCCTTGTCATGAAAATGTACAGAAAATAGTATAAGGACTTCGTTATTTAAATTTTAATGTAAGAGGATAGAGAATAAAAGTTGGTCAGAGGAGTTACAAGCTGCAAGAAAGGTAGTGGCCTGTGATAATTGAATCAAGGAGACTGGAAACTGCTTCTGGCTCTGATGCTAAATATGCCCCTTTCACATTGCCCCTGTAGCTGCGCCCCTTGCTCGTCACCTGTGGAACAGACACAGTGACACTGACTCCCTTTGCAGAGCACTCTGTGTACGTGCTAGGTGACACTGCCACCAATTTGGCTTTGCACATGTAGCTACCCTCACAGGCGAGGCATTGGCAGATACCAGAGAGAATGGTGCAAGGGAACATGGCTGAACGAAAGACATGTGCGTGTTGGAAAATACAATGCTAAAACCTAAAGGAGGGGAACTAGCTTTGGGGATTTTTGGTCTTAGGTAAAGGATTGCACAGTAGAACATTTACAAAATGTATGAAAGGCTCAGTGGTTTTGGGAGCACAAAATTACATTTATAAGTAGTGTATTCCAAACTGTTGAGCCTGCTTAATTGAAAATATCAGCTTAATTCTACAATTAAGTTTGAAAAGACCAGGAAAATATCTCTACTGGCTGAGTTGAAGTGATTTCCATATAGACAGAGAGGGAGCACCACCTGGTCTGTAAAGCTTGAGGCAATATGTGCATGCCATTCTACTTAAAAAGAAGTTACTTATTTTTGTGAAAGGGGGATCTGCCATGCTTTTGCACGACCTTCAAGGGCTCCTTTCTAAAATTAGAGATTGCTAAGAATTATTCTACAAGATGCTGTCTTCTCAGTCATTGCAGACTCATCAAAACACCAACTGTTGATCTCCATGAAACTTCTTTGCCTGGGTTTTGTTTAGAGAGCACACAACCGAAAACAGCTAATGACAGATGGATACGCATGAAAATGAGGTGTAAGATACATGGGACTAACATCTGCCCTGAATTAGGCAGTCCCCTGGGTCGTGGAGATATTGCTCTTTCCAGTCTAATAAATATTTATTTTTTTGAAACCAGAGTAGTTGTGTCAAGTAAGTTAAGGATGTATATTTCCAATTAATGTGCCACTACCTCAGGGAAGAGGAACATGGTAAGAAATGCACTTCATGGGTGATAAAAAGTAGCGCCCAAATGAACTTCTATTTTTTCTGACTCCCAATATAATTTAGAATCCTCTTCAGTTTTGTCTTACTTAGTCCTATATACTGGCTTGTAGCTCTGATTCCTATATATTCATCTTTTGATGAATCTAGGGATTTAATTTATTAAATATGTATTTAATAAATATGTATTTAATTAAATTAAACAGGCTAGTCTGCTAAACTCAGCACTCAAAATTATTTTTAGACATATATGAGCTCTAACAGCATGTTTTCTTGAGCTTTATTGAATGGTTTATAAATTGAATTGTGCATTTCTCTGTATTCTTACTGGCTGTTAAGTGTTGGTGGATTATTTTAATCAGAGTAATACCTCATGATTTTAACTAATCCTTAATAAATTCAGACTATGGACAGCCATTAATTAAGCAAAAGTATGAAGATAAAATAACATATTTTTATTTGCCAGGTGCTTTCATTGGTATGAGAGAACCACAGGGAAGGCCGAGGTTATAGAGAATCTCAACAAACCTTCAGCCTGTGAAATGATATTTCCCCCAGCTATATCCAACCTGAAAATTATACAGTCTGAAAGTGAAATTTGATACGACTTGGAGCTAGGAAAAATGCCAGCTTGGCAAGGCTCATAGGTTTTTTTTTTTAGCAATATTTTCCTAGACTGGAGGCAGCCTCAGGGATTATAATTAGCCTGTCTTGGGCTGATTAGTGTTGGGTACTTGAAGATCCTTGATCAGCAGAATAACACGTCCTGACAGCCCAGTGGAAGAAAGTCCAGCATTTCACTCCTCCCTGCAGGCAGCCGAGAAAAGAATCTTGGTAGAATAAATCCCTTTATGAGAAAAACGGTGGATGTATTGAATACTTAGAGGTGGTTATCTCCTGGGCCAGGATGCACAGTGCTTTATTCCAGCCTTTCTAACCATATTACTGAAAGTGAGGAAATTGCTCTATGCCATAAGACTCTATTTAAGTCCTCCTCTTCTGATTGATGGTTCATAACTACCAGGGCCACAAGCAGAAGGTAGCTTGCTTCCTTCTTCTAAGAGGTCTTCTAAGACATCACAGAATCTAAGTTAGGTTCAAATGGGATAAAACAGGTAATTTAATAACCCCAAAATTCTGTGCAGTGACCCTTTAGAAAGCCAATAAAGATGTAAATATAGGGCAGATCACCAGCCATTTGATAAAAAGATTATGAATCAATTAACATCTCTGTTGTCTTGAGAGTCTGAAAACTGCAATAATGTTATCAGTCACAGAGTATTACACTTTCTGGATGGTAATGCAATACCAATAATATCCTTTTTTAACGTGAGGAAAAACATTGTTCTCTAAAGAGATTATAGGAGTAGATGTACAAGGTGGGAAAGGAGACTGATACCTAAGCATTCACTTGACACAGAGTTCATTGGGACATTGACTCCAAGTAATGAATCTAGAACATATTGAAACACAGCACAGAAAACTTCATCAACACTCCCTCCACCCCCTAAAATCTAAGCTTCTGAGAGTTCTTTTTTTTTTAGATTTTAAAATAAGAGTGAGGGAGCTAACAAGGCATAATGGTACTTTAATGGCTCCCAGTGAGATAATTCCTGCAGCAGTGATGAGGAGGAAGGCTCTCAGAGCTCCCTTGGGAGCCGTGCAGAGGCTGGGAGGAGCAGGGTCTGCAGCACAGCAGCAGTGAGTGGGGTTTATTACCAGTGATGATATTGCATGCTGATAAATTACATCTTGGAGTTGCTCCAAAATGTCAACATCAGGTTATTCTTGAAGCTGCCTTAGCACTGACTCCCTCTCAGATTATTTCCCTGCTGCACCTATTGCAGGCATGCCACTGAATCTTGCTGCAGGTGCTGCTCAGTTCTCCGTGCAGATCTAACTCAAATTCTGCTGACTTCTCATGTTTCACTTCTAATGGAAATATAAATCTGTAGGTCTTTTTCAAGGCTTACTAGAGTAATTAATAAGCTTCAGGCCCAATATCTTTCCATGTTGTGTGGGTTTTGGTTTCTTTTCTTTTCTGATTCTGTGATTTCCCCAAGGAAAGTGTCATGAAATTGAACAAAGCCAAGCTGAATTCTTGGAAGAAGTAAAAACATTTGAAATGTATGTGCCTCATTTGAGATTGAAAGGTTTGATAAAGGGTTGTGGGACTGTAAAGATTTGGGAATAATCTTGCTCCTCAGTTTCCTGCCAAAAATGAAAATATTATTAGTTTTGTCTGTGAAATTCCGGTTGCTATTATATTGTGAAGTGCTAAAGCATATTTTTGCATGCTGGAAAGCTGATTATAATCTGATGACCAGTAATATTATGCAGTTAAGTTTTAAACTAATTTTTCAAGAAGCTAACGTAAGTATTTTGCCTTCTTGAGAGATGATGAAAAACTCTTACCAAATTTTATCCTGGCTTCAATTCTTGAAATATAGCTTTAAAGGGGTAAATTACCCAAAATCTTCAGGAATGCATCAAAAGCTTTAAAGATGTGACTTTATTTTCTAAAAAGCCAAGTAACGTATCCATGGCTTGAAAGTAAGATTGAAAAAATAATTGATTTTTATGCGGAGTGGGCTATAATTGTTGATAATGTCTTAGCATTTTATTGGTTTTGTGTCACTCTTATTTGAAATACAAAAAAAATCCCAGTACTGAATCTGAAAATAAAAGGTCCTTGTTGTATAGGAAACAAAGTTTCATACAGTGAATTGTTTGAACTAAAGCATGGTGGTAAACTTAAAACATGAATTTACGGGAATTATTTATGCTAGCCCTAGTGAATGAAGCTGTATGTAATGCCAAAGCAGGGATAGTAGTGACAAAGTAGATGGACAGTAAGAACATTAGGGTCAAAATTCACAACTCCATCTGCTGATGTAATTCAACCTGATTTCAGAGAAGTCCACAGTAGTTGCAGTAGGTGCCATGTTTTTTTGTAGATCCTTGAAACAATTAATCCAAACACAGTACTGTGATCCTTTTTAGTATTGGCGTTATATTCCTATGCTTATTGTTATTATCAACGCTGTCAGACAGACTTGCATGCAAAGTCATGCACTGATGCACAAAAAAGTGGTGCAAAAAAGAGGTGTCTTCTCCCCACCCCAAATGCCCACTGTGCTGCTATGAGTCTGAGGGCAGGCCTGCAAAGTTATGTACCAGGAACATGGCAGGTTTATGAAAGAGCATTAAAGACTTGTGACATGACCTCCTACACCACCTACAGCAAACCTTTTGTTTTTTGAGAAGTGATCTTGCTGTTAGAAATATGTGGGGCATGCTAAACATGAGAGTCAGTATCCCTTTAGGATGCTTGGGCAGACAGGGAAGGGACTTGTGAAGATGAAAAGAATGTGCCCAGGGTGTGTTTGTGGTATCAGGGCTTCCTGCTACATGGGGAGCTGCAGAGAGGCAGCTGGGAACAGTCTGGCTGGTTAGAGTCAGAGTCTGGATAAAGCCTCGGAGAAGGGGCACAGGACAGGAAGAAAGAGTTTGGCCAGAGCTACCCCAAGGAGAAGAAGGGGAAAAATTTGGTTTCTGAAGGCTGAAGGGGCTTTCTGAGGGCTACAAGAAGCCAAGGGAGAATAAGGTAACAGCTGAAATAAACAGGCCAGAACTGCTTCTTAAACACCCCACAGGTCCCGGCTCCTATTCAGCTCCGGTCAAAATAACGTGAACATTGCAAACTCCTCTGTGGCTATCTGTGGGTATGATGCATTATTTCTAGTCATATTTTCTAGTCATAAGAAGTTAAAAAGTAAAATATGCAAAAGAATATATCTACTGGCTTTATCTTGTGTGGTTCCAGCATGCAGAAAATGAATCAGCAGCAATTTAAGAACATAATAATAATAAATTTAACTTTGGCTAAGCAAGCTCATTTTTTAAATCCTTGGAGACTCTGCAGGATGTTTTAATGGGTCCTTTGTGTGTGGATATTTCCTCAGTTTAAAAACTGGACTAAATGGTTCCTTTTGCATAACTTGGGAGGGAGCCTTCATACGGTAATGACTTTAGGTCACTGCTAAGCTAGACCAGATGTGGATGAATGGCTTAACAGTGAAATGCTGCATATCCCATTACAAAGCTTTTTAGGTCTGTATCCTTACCCTCTTGGTAATAAGCTTGCAGTTAATGAGTAAGTCCTTAATACATAGTTATACGTCAAAAGAGGCAATAATAGTTCCTCCACAGTTTTTGATGACATTGGGGAACCTCTGAAGCCAGTCATTGACAAAATAAATTGACAGAGATTTCTGTAATTAGGAAAGAATTAATTTGTGTGTCATTGTCACCCAGAATGATATTGTCTCCTTCTGTGTTTTAGGGGTTAGCAGAGAACCACATTGAAACCATAAACTAAACTTATTTTCTGGGTGAAAAGAAGGAAATAGTGTAATGTAATGAGCTCCTAAGTAAGGATTGAACTTTCTGAAATACCACCTGTACTCTTTTAAATATGAAAAAATAAGACATTATTGATTTGCAGAGATTAAAAAAAAATCTTTCTCTTGTCTGAAATATCAAGAATAACAAAAGATAATTTAACAACCTTTTTACTTGTTGATATTAATAATGTAGAATAAAATAGTTAAATTGTCAGGAATCTGCAATGATCTTCTCGTCCAATTGTCTGACTGCTTCAGGGCCGACCAGCATGTTGTCCAAATGCCATTTAAACACTGACAGGTTTGGGGCATCAAACATCGACACCTGTGAGGGCTGTTCCAGTGTTTGACCATCCTCCTGGTAACCAAAAGAAATGCTTCTTAATGCCCAGTCTGGACCTCCCCTGGCACATCTTTGAACTATTCAAAGAACCATTCATTTGAACCACCTGTCCTGTCACTGAATACCAGGGAGAAGAGCTCAGCACTTCCCACTCCACTTCCCCTCTTCAGGAAGCTCTAGAGATCAATGAGGACTGATTGATTTATTCCTGCCTCTAAGCCTCCTTTTCTCCAAACTAGACAAGCCCAAAGTCCTCAACTGCTCCTCATAAGAAATGCCTTCTAGTCCTGTCCCAGCTTTGGGGCTCCCTTTTGGATCCAAGGACCTGCACATCCTTCCTAAACTGCGGGACAGGGAACTGCACAGAGCACTTGAGGTGAGGCTCAGCACTGAGTACAGTGGGGTATTCTCTCTTTTGGCTGGCTGGTGATGATGTTTGATGCTCCCAGGATGAGCTTTGCCCTCTGGGCTGCCTGGGCATGTGCTGCTGGCTCACACTGTGTGGCTGCCAACCAGCACCTGCAGGGCCCTTTCTGCAGGGCTGCTCTCCAGCCACTCCTCTCCCCATTTATACTTGTGCCCAGTGTTATCTGGATTATAATTATATTATATTATTATTAATTAGAAATTGTGAAAACTATTAGGCTCACAAGCTCAAAGAGTTGAAAGCTTGGTTGCATTTGGTACTAGTCCTATATTTGTACTTCTCTTCCAGTTGTCCTCTTTTGTTTAGACAGGTGTTTTGGTGAGAAATGTTACATGAACCCTTTGAAAATGATGGATCATCCACTAAACATTATGGAGGTGGTCAGTCAATTAACTAATGAAGCCTTAGTGCATCAGTTTTCTTCACCATTAATTTTGTCTTTATGTCAATGTTTTATCATAGATGAATAACATAATTTAAGTAAATAGAGAAGAATATAATTAAAATCCATGTGCCTTTAGAACATCTGTCATGAAACAATAGATGTCCTGCATATACTTTAGCATCAGCCCACATAAAAAATTTTATGTGCTGTGATTTTAAAAAGAACTCTGTGTTTGTAAACAATATATTTTTACTGACTTTACATTTAATATTTCGGATACTGCAAAGAATAGGCTGCTTGCCTCTGCAAAACAACCGAAAATACCAATAGTTGTGTTACTTCCTGAAAATAATAGCTGTATCCTTCTAGCATGTGGCTCAATTTAATCAATGCTGACTTTGCATTTTGAATTTTTTCCCCATGACTATTAGATCACAATACTCAATTATGATCTCCTTAATAAATCCAAACATAGTAAAACAGTATCTTTAAAATAGCATTGCATGACTTAAAATTCTGGTATAAGTTCTATTTTCTCTGTGTGAAGCTAAATGAGAGCCACAATTTCAAATTTTTTTTACAACCGGAGCACATAGGTTAGGCATACATTTTTCAACCAGTTTGGTACACAAGATTAATAGGAAAGTGATTTTCTTTTCTCTAGGAAATAATGCATTTTCTTCAGGAGTTTGAAGATTGCTCATGGTTTTAAAAGCATTCAAACGGACATGTACTGACCTGGTACCATAGCTGGCACGCAGACCTATTCATGCACTAGAGTGAGACCCAGGAATTTTTTTTCAATACAATGTCATGGACCCAGGAATTTTTTTTCAGTACAATGTCATGGGCCAGATTTCAAAGTTCTTTATGCCTCCTCAGCTTAAAAAAACCAAAAACCTGGAACAAGACTGAAAAAGTTACTTTGGTTCCCGTCATTTAGATTTTTCTGTGGTGACATTATCACATCTTGTTCATTAAGAGATATGTACTATAACTAAATTATCTTGCTGCTTTATAAAGAATTTCCTTTTTAACTTTTGAATGTAAGAGATGGGGGTGATTTTTTTCTTTATTTTACATGAAATTTATGAAAACAGATATATCCATTAATTCCTTTTTACCTTATTCTTCATATTTTTAAAAGATATTTACATTCACACACAGATGAATGTATGGAAAATCACAAAAAATGATTGTATTGGAAAGCATCATAAAATTGTTGGTCAAAGTAATAGGAAAATGAAGAAAAAAAATGTATCTTACTGTAGAATTTTCCTTTGTCAAAATTTTAAAACCTTTTAGAAACATTCTCAAACTTCGTCTACTTTATACTGAGAAATGTAAGTACAAAGCTAATACAATATTTTGGTGATGTTTTTTGACCAGTATTGTTTACCAGTATGTGAGTTTTAGTTAAAAATTTGCAAATAAATTTTAAACAATAAGGGAGGAGAATTTGCAGTTCAAGGGCAGTTTCTGATGTTGATGAGAAAAATTTCTTATCTGTGTTGAAATGGCTAAAAAACTGTGACAAGTTTGAAATTAATGGATTAAGGGATATTAACAACACAAATGCATCAAAATCTGTAACCCTGGCCATATGTTTAGAACCCCTTTCACATTTTCTATTTTTTCAGAAAAAAAAATCTCCCTAATCACATTAATTCAGAATTGTATGTGGTTCTAGAATTATGAAGTTTTCAGAATGCAACATTTGCGGATTTAAAAATAAATGAAACTTTATTAGTAAGAATTAAGGGAATATTAAATCTTACAGCCATTCCAGCCAATTTCATTGACAGTTTCCTAAAGAAAAGTGTATTATATGTAATAACATAGTCAAAATCTAAGTGAGATATTGAAACACAGCTAAAAATAGGTAGGTTTGAAGACTGCAGCTTTAATGTATAGGAAAAGATATTGGTCTCTTTGAGTTATTTGGTCCTCTCAAGCTATTCAGGCTTCTCAGAAGGGGAAAGAAGCATTGCTGAGGCTAATATGTGGATTAGCCTAAGAGCTTGCTTGGGCCTCAAAACAATTTGTGATGTGAATTTTTGGGATGTTTTGTCCTACTTTGCTCTGCATTCTGAAATTGTGGAGTACTCTGGGAACATATTCTTGTGGCTTTTCTGACCTGACCCAAATGAAAAATCAAATACCAGAAAACACTGTTACACTTCTGGTGTCTGCTATCTAGTGCCTCTGTAACACCATAACTTTCTTAAATCAGTGAAGCTAATTACCTTAGGAAGCATTGTGCTGGTTTCCAAGCCTAAGAAAATGTTTCTAAATTTATGAAATCTTGAGGCTTGGATCAGATACCGGCATTTGCTGAACTCCAGTTCTCCTAAAATTAAAGCAGCAGACATAACATCTGAATGATTGGAAGTTAACCTAAAGTTAAAAACCCTTTATTTTTATTTTCACAACTCTTCCCTTTCATTCAAAAGTACTTTCTGTTTAATTCCTTAAAATAAGAAGTGATGGATACTGCTTAGTGAATGAATGAAGACAGGAACAAAGTAAACTGCAGTCTAGAATGAAAAGCATTGGATAATTGAG
Organism: Vireo altiloquus; assembly: GCA_013396875.1. Lineage (NCBI taxonomy): Eukaryota > Metazoa > Chordata > Aves > Passeriformes > Vireonidae > Vireo > Vireo altiloquus. The sequence continues at coordinate 275,515 of VZRF01014365.1, read as the reverse complement.
TTAGCAGCCTAAATCTATGAGTCATCTGGCACTTGGTAACTTTCAATACTGTTAGTGGGACTAATATAAATTTAGGTGCATTGCTTTTTATGAAGGTTTTATAAAGGGTGAAGTTCTTTCGATAATTTGGAGAAATGGATCACCAGGAAGGGACCTTTAATAATTTGTACCTAAACTGTACAAATGCTGAGCTGGATTCCTTCAAAGCTGCTGTGGTGGCAACTCCGACAAGGCCTATATTCAACCTTTGGCTGGTTGTTGCTTGATAGATCTATATTGAAATAAAAATCTGCTCTGTGTTTTAGTGTATTTTTTAAAGATGCATATGAGTCACTATAAGGATATGAACAATAAAGCTCCAGTGCTCCAAAAAACTGTAGTGCATATATTAGATCTCTTTTATCATGGGATGAGAATCCTGGGACAAGTCTGCTGCTGGCAATTCCATAATGAAGTGCACTACAGAAATCCTGAGACAATAACAAGTGAACTTGATAGCTTTACACCATGTAGCACATTGATGCAGAAATCTGGCCACTAAAACAGAAAGGCTGCATTAGTAGATTACTCCTCTAAATAAAGATAATAAATAAATATATTCATATTAAAATATAAATATATAATAAATAAATAAAAAGAAATATAATAAATATATTTATCAACTTATTATTAATGGAATATGGCTAATTTTGCAGTAATCAAATGCACAACCTTGAGAAGCCGCTCACTTCATCCCGCTGTGTGGTAGGTGTGATCAACAGTGTCCACCTCAAAATTATCCATGTTCAGTGGATAATTACCCACAAGCAACTAAAATAATGATGAAAGAGATCTTGAAGACTGACTAGTCACTTCAGCTGAATATTCCCTATGGAAGAATTTACATTACCAGAGCATCACTCATAGATTTATACAAAATCCTAATGTAATCATACCAATGTATGCCTGTACTTGTTAATGAGTTCTAGTATACTAAAAAGCTTTCCTTTATTTCAAAATCTTTGCTTGATGAATCAGTTCATCTTAATTTCAGGAGGTCTCTTTCCATCTTCTCATAGATGGGTGCTGATGCTGCATTTCACTACCTCTAGTTTGGTCACTGGCAGATGGGAAATGGGTCAAACCCTCTCAGGAGCCATATGTTTGCTCCCAGTGGGGAGCTGAAGGAAGAAAGGATTGATTTAATCCTTATTACTGCAAGGGCAGCTGTGTGGAAGGTTGATTTCTCTTAGGACCTTAAAATATTAATTCTAATTAAGGCAGAAAGTGAATTGGAAATGGAATACCATGGAGTAGCTCTGGACATGCATTTCTATTTTGTTGTGATGGGTGCTTTCTGCTGCTGCCTGTTTGCTGTCCAGTAGCTGCTTCAGCATTTCCCTGGCTTGCAGTTTCCTTAGCTAGCACAGCACTGCCTTTCCCCCCTCTCCTTAGAGAGATAATGGATATTTGCAGCAGTGTAGTCTGCTGCAATCCCCTGCAGCACCTGCTCAGCTGCAGACCAGCACTGGCTGTTGTGCTGGTCTAGAAGCTGGTTTGGCTTGTTGGCAGTTCTCTCTGGAACTCTTGCAGCAGCTTGCCTCCAACCACTTCTCTTTCTTCAAGGTTTCTTTTTCCTTTTGCTGACACACACTCACTCCTGTGGACATACCTTGTTTTGACTGGAGCAGAGTTTTGTGAAAAGCTGTGTAACAGTACTTTATTATTCTGTCTGAAGGTGGAAAAGAAATTTTCCCCCTTGATGTTATTGAGTCTCAGAATAGAGGAAATGCTAACTTTTTTTTTACTTGAGGTATAGGCTTAGATTCTCTGCTCAGAAACTGCTCCAACTAGTTTAACCACATAATAGAATAAGAAGCAATAAACAGAAATTAGGAACAATTAATCCAGAAGCACGGCAGGGACCTTGCAGTAGCTATAAATGATCCTGGCAGTAACTGAGGCATCACTTACACTATAATGTGGCCAAAGTGTCACATTCTGCAAGGTCCAGACTGAAAGATAAAAAACGTTTTTCAGGCATTTCTTTTGAAGTCTTCTGTATTTTCTGATGACTTTTACACAGTTTAAGCTCTAAGAAGCCTTGTGAGCAATAAAATCATCAAAGGACTGCAGGCGAATCTTTGTGTCATGTCCTGTCAGCATGTGGTAGATTTTCAGACCTGCAATACCAGAAGATTTGAAAATTTCTTGGTTTGAATAGTGGCACAGATGATAATGGCCTCAATACATTGGCTTTTTCTTAAAATTACCCAGTACTGGTCCTAGTGTCAGGAACTGCACATAGTGAAATCATATCTAGACATATATGCCTGTATTTGTATATTCTGCTCAGCTTGTGTTAGTTGCTGTATGCTTAGTTGCTTTTGGTTCTGCCAAAAAGAATTGTCTGCTGTTTCTATGCTTACTTTTGCTCCCAGTCTCTCTTAAATATCTGGGAGGTAAGAGTGGAAAACCATAATTCTTCAAGGTTTAATGTCAATGCAAAATGAGATTATAACAGAATCAAGATTGGCTTTATGTTATAATACAGCTCCTACCTGGTTCTTCCCTTGCTATTGTAATTAATGCCTTCAGATTTTTCTCTCTGTCAGTGCATTCTTAAAAACTCTGAGCCATGAATTTGTCAGCAGAGTGGGTGTGGACACCAACATCACATCTTTGCTTTCACTTATTCTTGGAGCTGCTATTTCTCCACTACCTCTGCTTTCTCATCTAAATGTAGCTAGTGATAAGGAGAAAGGGTCAAACTCCTGTTAGTGAGTCCTTGTATTCCTTTGAATTTATAAGCCATAGCTTTTCCATGTGCATTCTGAAAAACTTTTTTTTTTTACATTTTTTTTAATGTGCTCAAAGAGGCATTCTCTGATAACTATCTGCTGTTCCTTGAAATTTTTGGGTGGAACTGCTGCATCCTGATGCTTCTCCAAAGTCAAGAGCCCTACTGATACTCACTTTATGAGGCTGTCCAGAATCTTCACGTATTTTTTTTCTCTCTGCTTGTGGGCAGCATGTCAGAAGGAGGACTTACCAGGTCAAGCCTCTCAGTTGAAATGCCCTGTATGTAGAAATATGTCTTTGTAGCCTAGGATGTAAAAATCAAGCCAATGCAAGGCATTTCTAAGGAGAAGAATATAATAAAGAAGGGCAGAAAGAGGAAACAGGAGAATGTAGCTGACCTGGAGGTAAGCCTCAGTGAATGTACTGGAGAGCTGTCAACTCCTGAGTTCTTAACTTGTACTGAAGTAGACTGAGGTCAAATCTCTCTCTCAGACTTACCAAGGGCTTGGATCTGACCATTTTTATTGGCTAAAAGATATGTTAGAGAGAAGACTTGTGAAAACCATAATTAATTTGGAGTGAAAATTTTCTTTAGGGGCACCAGACATATTCTTTATTTCAGCCTTTATTTATTTCACTCTTACTATTTCCCTGCTTTTACAGGAACTTTGGTGTAGAGCAGCCACTAGCTCTTTAATCACTGAGATACTTATGCACAACTTGCACTAGTCTAGAAACCAAAGTGGTGAAAATGCTGACAGCATATGTGTATTTCTAATGCTGTTTGATAGCTGCATGTACCATGATGGCAATCCAGGGTGCTTTTTCTGTGCTATATATTGTATAATGGTCAAACTGCAGGCTGGATACCACTCAGAACAAGGATCTCTGACTCATCCCAAGAGCCAAGTGCTGAGAAAGCACTGAAGGTGACTGTGTGTGCAGGATCTGATTTGCAGCTAGAGCTGTGAGACAGAATTGAGAAGCAAAGATATGCGAATATTGTGTTAGGATTGGAAGGCTGAAAAGAGCACCATGTCTAAGACGTCTATCAGGGTAATTCACCACTGTTCTGGGAGAAGTATCCAGAAGCATTCTAGTGACAGGAGTGTGAGGCATGTCCTTAACTATATATTTAGCTGGGAAAAAGGTACAGCTGGAACCAAGGCCAAGCTAGGAACAAGGTACAATCTCTTTCTCTTGCATCTCTGAACACACAGACTTGAACCAGTTTTGCAACTGGAGCAAATCAGTTTGTCTCTATTAACCTAATTGGGTCTGATGGTCAACCTCAAGGGGCTTACGTGCTTTGTTTTGAGAGTCTTCCTTTTCTCCCGCATTTCTTCCCTTCCCCCTCTCCCCCCCACCTCCATTTACCTGGCAGGTTTGCCAAATTTAATATAATGGCTATTTAACTTTCCTTCATCCAGTGGCTATTTTCTAACTGTGAAGAATAGGAAAAAGTAGGTCACAGCAAAATACTTAAGATGTGGAAAATATTGGAGCTTTGTAAGCTGTGCTCATTCAGGGGAAAATGCATTCTATCTAGTAGACAAGATATTGTCCTATACAAGACCTATTTCTTTGTGTCTGGAAGGTCACATAAAGACATAAATGAATTTATATTTATATGCAGGTGATTTCTTTTTCCTATATATCAGTGTAAAGTGGTATGTAAGACCTTGATGAATGTGTAACATTTGACATGAAGTTTTCCAGATGGGTAAATGCCTCAGGCTGAATTTTCTTTGGATTTCTTTTGGGAGAGGGAGACAGCATTTTTGCAAAATATAAGAGAAAATATAGATTTGCTGGTCATAATAAAAATGAGCAAAAAAAGCATGAGAATTTCATTGAAGTGCTTTGGTATCTTTAAATCAAGACTTTAAAAGCATACTGTAAAATACGAACTTGCTATTGGCAGGAGATTTATCCTCATATCTTGCATGTTTTTTTGCTTCAACAGGCAGTCAGGAGATATTGTTTTGAAAAAAATCTTCATGTGGGTGAGATTTACAGTTGGTTGCAGTTTACCATGCATTGCTTATTGAAATTTCCAAGGATAATTTTTGTATTCAGCATGAAAATGAGAGCGGGAACATAATTTTCCTCTGTTTTTTGATGAATTCTTTGCAGTTTTGCAAGCACTGAAGAGATAAAAGGGGATTAACAAAAGTTTCACAAAAAGTGCAAGGTTTTCCATACCACAAAGTAGTGTTCTATCTTCAGACTACATGCATCATGTACATTAAATGATAAAAAAATGTCTATTTCCTTTTTAACTATTAAACAGGTTCAAAATAATTTGCCAATCATAGAGTAAAACCCTTATATGACTAGATTGCTTTATTTCTCCAAGAGCACCTTAAATAGAAAGTACAGCCCAAATTAGTTCTACATGCTGTATTTCATTGTCTACCTCCAACAAATTTTCAAAAATCAGATCCATTAAATATTAGTTAAGCATACATCTGCAGATGTTCTATGTGCTCCTGTCTAGCCTGAGCACTTTAGTTTCCTTGCCCATGATCTAGTCCATAACAAATGGTGGTTAATTTGGTTAATTATACTTACAGAATTGGTCCCATTTTTCAAATTATGCTGTGCCAAAGAAAAGCCATGGGGATCCATTCCCTTCTTTGTACTATTGAAGTGAATCAGAGAACTCCTTTGCCTACCAACTGTTATGTACTTAATTAACATTACAATAGAGTGTTGTAGTTCCAGCATTTATTACAGAAATCTTTCTCCCAAGACCCCAGATCAGTTCATTAGTCAGTTGTGATTGTTTGGTTACTGCTTTTTATAATGCTCATAAAAAGAGCCATCCTCATTATCGCTTTAAGTGTAAGTTACGTGCGTTAAGGTCTTTGGTTTCATTTGTCTCTGGTTGCTGCAAGCTACTTGAACATAAATTATAAAGATAAGTGCAATTGCATCAAAGCATGCCTTATTCATGCCCGAGTGAAGCGAAACATTTGTCGTTTGGGGGGTTGTTTTTTTCTTTCTTTGTTGTTTTTGCCGTGTGCTATTTGTGGCATATCATCCTCTCTCATTTGGTGTGCAGTTCAAAGGAAGACAGCTGGGACTTCTAAGAGATCACTTGTTTTTGAGAGCATGGTGTGCCCAAAAATTACCAGCTATGCAAAGCCTTGTATGTTTTCTCCTAAAGAATTACTGCAAACACAGACCAGTGTGTGTACTGGTTTTCTGTGCATTCCAATGCACTTATCAAAAGTTTTGTCAAAACTATGTTAAGTCAGTCTGCCACTAATCTAAACAAACAGATTTGTGTATTTACTTGGAACAAAAAACTCTGGCATCTTCTTAATGTGTTTTATATGAACAAATATATAGTTAATGCATGAAAAATATTTGCATAGATGGCTCCCTTCTCTTTTCCTTCCTTTGCAGTATACTCCATTGCTCCTGTCAGTTGTGTTATTCTGTTACACACCAGCAGCAAGATGCACTGCAGAGGGTGCTGCGTTCTGACACACTGTGGTCTCATGCTCAGCCTGTATTTCAGTTTCTTCCATTAGTTTACAAAAAAAGGGGATATATATACATATATCTCTGTATATTTTTAAGAGAACATCCTTAAATGAAGAAATATGAGGAGCACAAAAACTCTCAACTGGTCTTCACAGCTGAGTCACAAGACTGAGGAGCAACACCACATGTTATTACTTCAGAGACTTGCACTTGCAGGAAACAACTTCCAGCCGTTTCCTCCCTGCAGACCCTGCCTGCAGGCAGGCTGTCCCTGAGAAAGGGAGGGTCATGGCAGAGCAGTTAAACTACTCTTCTGCATGGTGGGGATCTCTTTTCCTTCTCCCTGTGAAATCCTGATCTCTTCCAAACAGCAGCTTCTGTGGTTCTCTATCTGCAGCTTGAGATCTTTGACAGCTGAGTTTTATTTTAGAAAACTCTAAAGGAGTTTTCTTCACCATGTCCTGTTTCCAGGGTGCCTACTATTACCATTTCCTTTATGGATTTTCTGAAACAAACATTACCTCTGCTTCCATTATGCTCTAGCCCATAAGACTGTCTTGAATGCACTCATTATCACAGGGAAGCAATTTACTTTACATCAGAGTATTACCTTGTGTAGGTTGCAGGTGAAGCCACAGGGCAATCTAGAGATGTAGCAAGCCATGCAGCTGTTGCATTTTCTTATTTTCAGATGTAAAGGAGCTATATTATTTTGTCTTGATCCTCCTAGAAACTTCAGTGTCTGTGAGTAACTGACACAAGCTTTTAAAATCAGGTGAGAATTTCCCCTCCATGTTTCTATTTATGGGGCCTTATTCTATTCAGAGAGTAAGATTTTTTTTTTTCCACTGAAAAACATTCGTAGGGTACACTACTTGCTTCTGGTTAGCCTTTCAGTTTTCCCATTTTTACTGGTGCCTATGAAAGGATAAAAAAAGGAGCATTCATAACAACAACAACAACAAAATCAGGAGGTATTAGCAGTCTATACTAGTGGATATTCCTTTTGTAAACAAAAAGCCAGTGATTTTAAAACAAACTCTTCCCCAGTCAGTCAGCATGGTACTTATGGAGTATTAACAAGCAGTTAAGCAAGAAACTCCTGCTGAGTAAAAGTTATAAAACAGACCCTTCTACTGTGTCAGAGAACAGCAGGGCAGTATTTCAGTTCAAGAAGGTCACCTGTCTGGGTTACATGTTCTGGGCACTGAAGATGCCTTCCAGCATAAGGACTTGGAAAAATGCAAAGATATCCTAAAGGTGCTTTTTAGTTTTTGGTCCTCCTGAGCTATGAGTTCCTGTATTTGTCTTGAGGACAGATAGCTGATCACCATACAGCTCCATGAAGGCAGAAGGAGAATGGGTTCTGGGTGGTATAATTGTATTTGTTCAGATGTACCTGAAGTGCTATCTTTGGAGTACTATCTTATCTCACATTGTATTAATTTTCTTCTTCTATTATTTTTCAATCTTTTCTTTTAAAAAGCAACCACCCTTTACCCTTCACTTGCATAAATCCTGCACAAGTCACTTTGGTAGATGTGGGTGTATGTTAAATATGAAGAGCCCAAGTAAAAGATCACAAATTCCAAACAGCTTCTCACCAGATGATATCTCTGTCATGGTATGGATTTTTTTTCTGTGAGCAACCTGGGAAAAAATCTAGGCCTAAATGCTTGAAAACAACCTGAGAAGTGTCAGTGAAATCTTTTAAAAGAGCAAAAGATTCTTTGGAAGGCACATATGTGGAGAGATCGGCTACAGCTGCAGCTTTGGAAAAGGTAGTATGTCAGGATCTTTATTTTTCCTTGCTGTGGATTAATAAATATTCTTTCCTTAAGATCTTGTGAAATGTGCAATTCTTCCCCTAGCAGCATGCTCCTAATTAGGCTTGTCATCTGATCATATGAAGTTTCTCAGTCACATTCACACCCGTCATGAGTTATTAAAAGATGCTTCTGACCTGCCTTGTTCATCTGTGTTTAAAAAGTATTCTTTCATTTTATTTGTTTCACAGAAAATCCTGAGCATTTTTTTTGTCCCCCTGCAAAGCATGGCAAGTGGTATAAACAGAGAAATTACTGGTCTAGTTCACGCTTATAACCTGAAAGTATAAAGAAAAGTTTCTTAGTGTCAGATTCTAGCTTTGGAGAATTTCATTAAATGATAATGGCTGACTCTGGCCTTAAAAAGACATTTTAAATATGTACTTTTCACTCTCCAAATTTCCCATTTGGTGCAAGGCTTGGTAATGCTTATTCACAAATCATGCAGTGTTGTGGCAGGTACCAGCATGGTTGAGCATAACATTAAGAGGGTTTTGAAAAAGGAAAAATTTATCTGCTTTTTTGAAAAGGTTACTAACAAAACCATCCAGCACGTAACAGCATTATCAAGAACCAGAAAAAGAGCAGGGCAGAATTGCTTGAGTTCAGTATGTAACTTCTAGGGGCCTCCTACCCTGTAGAATTAATAACATCAAATTAAGCTCCAGCTACATGGAGAAATAACATGTATTTGATGCAGTACAACATATTAAACAAAGACCTTTTTAAACTAAAAAAAACCCCAAACCTCCAAAACAAAACCAGCATGACCTAAAGCTATAATTTAAACACAACCTCACATTCCTTCCTCTAGCTCAAATACCTCTTTCTTCAGACACTTATGGCTTTGCATTTAGCCAATTATTTTTTCTGCCTTGGAATAAGAGATGATGACTTCACACCATGTACAGATAGTCTTAGTGGAGAAACAGTTGGAGTCATCTTGCAGGAAAGTGTACTAAGTGTGAGGTGGACTAAAAAATTTCATTCTGCAATCTAGTCCTTTTTGTTTAAGATACCAATTTTACCTTGGGAATGACATAAAAACCTTCAGCTTCCTATACCAGTTGTTCAAACCTTCATCTGAGGAGCAGTTATTGTGACTGTATAGTTCAGTGTGTATTTAATTATTGCAGCCAAGTGAAACAGCTTAAAAGATGAGTTCAGACTGAAAGCCCAGTAACTTAGAGGATAAACTATTTCTTGGGAACCTGGAAATTTGGCTTCAAATCCCTTCTCCACTATGGGAATTTATATCTGTCTCACTTCCCAAGAAAGCAACTTGAATCATGTTTTCCAAACTCAAACTTTGATTAAAAGAGCCCTCTGTTCAGTCTCTGAGAGTGACATATTTTGACCACATCCACTGGAGCAGGTTCTTATGGAGGACATTGGGGTCTTTATGCATCCTGTTGGGGTCTTGTTATGAGATGACCAGTGAGTATTGAACAGATTTATGTGGCTGAATAAATGCTCCAGAATGGGTCTGTAGCTCCTCAGAGATGTTACTGGATGCTACGGATTTCACACTCATCTGAGTTAGTTTTGATGAAGCAAATTAGCAGCCAGAAGTTAGAAGGGACACATAATAAACACCCAACTCTAAACTCATGTAAGGAAAGGACTTTGCTCTGAATCTCATGAATTTCCTAGGGATTTGAAATAGTTTTGGATGATGTTAATTACTGTGTGGCCTTCCTATAATTTTGCAGTCTCAGGCAATCTACAAACTACTCATCAAAATGCTACTACACAAGTACAATAGTTTCATTTTATTGGTCTATTGATGTCTACTTTCTTGTCTATTTAGGTGACAGCTAACCACTGCTTATTTCTGCCTGGGGATGCAAACTCTTGTAAGGACAAAGTATTCATAATTTGCTATCAGTATTAAAGTAAGATTGTGTTGATATTTCATCTAGTACTACAGCATGACGGGTTAGAATATATTAACTTCCCTAAACTTACTGATGATTCTGTGTTTTGGTTTTGCTTCTGCACTTTACTTCCAATGTATTAATGAGAGAGCACTTAAATATGCAATGGCACATTGATTCTGAGTATTTTAATGTAGAGCTAGGTGGTCTGATAATCAAAAGTTGAAAGAAAACTGTCTAAACAGCAGGAGGTTAAAATAAAAACAGGTAAAAGGTAATACTATGTAAGCATTTAGATCTGATTTTGCCACAATAGAAGTTCCTGAAATAACTGCATAAACAGTGTTTTGTAGGTAAGAACACAATCCTTGTTCTGTTTTAAAAAAATAAGTCCCCACCACCCCTTTCCTAATGAGTTTACTTTATATTGCAACATAAATTTTAAATCTTTGAGCTGACATGAGTGTTGAAATAAGCCACAAGAACAACGTATGAGTGATGGAATTGGTAGCTGACACAATTCACTTGTGAATATGAGTTTAATCTGGCCTCTTTTTTTCTAATATAACACGTAATATTAGTTGTAAAGTAACTGTTAAAAATTTTTTTGGTTTTTTCCCATTCTTGGTTATGATGCAGAATGCCAGTGAATGAAAGTTAAATTTTTTCTCATTACTACCCTTGCTTGCTTTACTCAGATTGTAGTATGTCTTACATACATTTTTTTAAACAAAACAATGTGGGCAACGGAAGGCAGTGATTTATATGTTTGAAGCCTTAAGGGCAATTTTTAGTTAAACATAGTAAAAGTGGTTGTATTGTGCTAAAGAGGTATAATACATCATGAACTTCAAAATGTGCAAAGGAGGTGACAAGGAGAACTTGCGGTAATGGCCCATAATGTAATGATCTACTAAAAGTGATAACTGAACAGCTGACACCTGTAGATATAAAGCACCTCTGAAGAAAATTATACTAATGCTGTAGAAAAATCTGAGCAAATATGTTATGACTCTTCAAAGTAGTGTGGTAAAATGACAAACTTAGGGTTTTGTTAGCAGAGTCTGCAGTAGGCATGCAGTCTCAACTACCAGGGCTGGCACAGCTGGAAGTGTGAAGGACTTGAGGAGGCTTCTGGAGTTAGGGGAGCAGGGTATAGGGCAGTACTAGGGTCACATAGCCCATAACATTGCAGCTTGGGGTTTCACTTTATGCACAGTAAGGCAAGACTGCAAACCACGCACAGTGCCCTTGTCAGGCCACATATGTATGGCACATCACGTACACAAATGATTAATTTTTCCTTATTTGGACTGGGGAAGAGTTTTCTGAAGTGTAGTGTGACAATACTTGATTGTTCTGTCTGGAATAGAGGAGAAATTTCTCCCCTTATTGTTTCTGTGTCCTAGACGAAATGCTGGAGCAGGGTTTCCAGCAGGTGAGCAGCTGTGGTCAGCTGTCCCCTCACCCTGCCAGCTGCCCTCTCTCTTCTTCCCTCTTAAAAGGACCCTGGACATGGGGGCACAGATTTTGTCACTTACACAAGCAACTGTCAGCATGGTTGTTAAGAGCCCCTCAGGCATAAAGATCAGTTCTCAGGATTGTGAGGAATGTGTGTGCAGCCATCTGTGTCACTGGCAAAAGTTCAATTGCATGGTAGCACACAGGCCTGCACACCCAGGTATGTGGCAGGGGTGCCTGGAGGAGGCTGTGGCTCACTTCCCTCTGGAGGGTGAGCAGCTCTGCTGTGAACAGCTACTGACAATATGAGATGCAAAACTTACGGGCTTGGAATGCAAAATACAAGAGGACTATTTACACCTACTGCGAACTGTTTGCCATTGACAGCTCCATATTTCATATTATACAAACAAAACCTGTGGTAATGGCAGCTGATACAGATTCTTACTGTTTAGTCATGCCAGGCTTCTCTTACATGGCGTCAGCTCAGGTCCTGCAGAGATTGCGTGTGCTTTTTCCCCAAGAGAGGGTCATGTTTTTTACAAGGCTGTGAGTCATGCTTTGCTATTCTTTTACTTTGAAGCTTAACAGAAAAGATCTGATGTGCAGTTTGTGGAGTGTATAAGTGAGGTTATAAATCCCTCATTCTGAAAAGGGTTAGGCTGAGTCTATAATATATGTGATGGTTTTGGTTTGACAACAATCATATGGTGTGTCACAGCAGTTTTACAGGAATTGCAGACAGACTCGCTGTTCATAGAACCATATTTACATAAACAATTCTGCAGCTCTTCAAAGATGGAGCAGTTCTGTGAGTCAGTGAATTTTCAATAGCTTACATGTGCAATGAAAAAAAATCTATTAGAATGAATACCATTAGAATGAAGTAGAGACTGAAGCTGAAGCTATATACAAGATTGCTGTAATTACAAAATATATTGCAATATGTTTGAAACAGTTATGAATGTAAATACAGAACATTCAGATTCTGCTTGGGTATGTTATGAATTAAACAGAATAATTGTATGAAATAGGTGAAAAGAAATGAAAGAAGAGGTCTATTTTCCTCCTTCTGTCAGGCTATGTTTTCAAGGGTTGCCATATACTGACTAACTATTCCTAACTCTCTGACTATGCACTTTTGGAAGTAGATCTATTATTTGTTACTTGTAATAAACACCTCTTTTTGAAACTTATTTTCAGTGTCAGGAACTTCTATTACTAGTAGACTGAATCAAACCAGCATGATGCATTGAGTAATACAACCTAACGGAAGGCATCCAGAATAGGCTTGCTGCTTTATCAGTCGTGTTACTTCAGCTCTACTTCAGGAAACATTTATTTAAAGACTGTCCTGAAGACAATGCTTTCATGTCTATTTTCTGTAATTCTGGAAAAAGGTTAGTGGCTGAAAGTTTATTGGAATAATTTATTTAATGGATTCAAGAAAAATCCTTAATCCAAATTTGTTGGGTTTTTTTAATTGGTCACACTGAATTTTGTACAGAAATATGGAAATATATTTTCTGTAGAAATATAGAAAGATACAGAGTAAGAAAAAATAACCTCCATAAACATTAAAAAGTATTTTTAATGTAAATCTTCTTTAACTTCAACCTCTTTTTTCCTTCAAAAGTGCTTTGAAATAAAAGTTTCTTTTTGCCACAACAGAAAATTTATCAGAAATGCTAACACATGGTAAAACTCATTATTGACAAAACAGCATGTTTTTACTAATGAATCTTTACATTTGGTGGCAGGAGAGAGGTTGTAGCAGTAAAATAATGTTACATATTCAGAACAGTAATGACAATAAACTAAGAACTCTTTACAGCATTACCAGAAGGAGTCAGATCCTTGTTTTCCTGGTTGTTCAGCATTTTTACTGTAGTGTTGTGAAATGTAGTATGGCCTAAGGATCTGAATTCTGACTGCAGAAATCCTCATATATATTCCAGGGATATTTCTGACATTTTAATTTCCTGAACAGTCTCTAGCTTTTAAAATTGTCAGATTTTTGTGTATGTTTGGGCCAAGTAACTTTCATTTGGCTAACTGTTATCTTTCTTTCTTGATGAGCAACAGGCAGAGAATCCACTCTTTTTTTTCTCCTCAGTAATTGGATTATCATGATTAATTGCTCTTATTGCTGGAGCCTTTTTTTCATAATTTAAACTTTTCTGGCTTCAGCTTTCATACCTGAGTTTTCTTCTGTTTTTAAGCATCTCTCTTTTTATTTCAATGACTTTTGTCACACACATTCCAGTTTTTCAACTTTTTTTTTTTAGAATATGTATCCCACACCTCCACACAGCATTCCATTCTCACTATTACTTGTATCCAGAGGCAGTGCTAGTTTTTTTCCTACTGTTCCCAGGATTCTCCCATATGTTAGGTATTGATTGCATTCCTTGATCATCGGTGTCCAACTCTACATTTGTTTAGATTAAAATGCATTTTATTTATTGTTCTAGTTTTCAAAAAGCATGACCTTAGCCACCAGTGGGACTCCTCTGGAAAGCAGGGGGCTTCTTGCTGTAGCTGGACTGATCATTCTTTAGCTTTCCACCAGTCTGTCTATCTGCAAGAATTATGAGCAGTGTTTTAATATTTGCCTCCAGATCACTGGTGTAAATGTCAAATAGCATTGGGCCTTGCTAATCCCTGTGGGATCTCACTCAAAACAGCCTTGTTTGATTCCCCACCAAATGCTTCTTCCCACGATCCCTTAGCTAGCCAGCCACAACTTTGTTCCTTTTGTTGTATGCTTTATTTCTATTGAAAAAACACTCCATGTTTCATTAGTGTTTAGCTCTCCTCACTGTAAGCATGACTTTGGGGTTAACAGGCCCTCACTCTTGCCACAGGAAACCTTGCCTATGTGCCTGAATAAAATCAATCAGCTCAAAAAGTGGATAGGTTTTTATGGGAAAACTTGCATTATTTCAACTTGTTTCTTCTTTCCTCACTGGAGAAGTGCATCTCCTGCCTCCAGGCCCATTTCAGTTGTGTCTGTTAAAAATGAGTGGATTTGTTCAACCAGAAGGAGATTGAGGGCAGCAGAGGGATGGCAAAGGGTGTCACTGCATACTACTCTAAATGTAGAGTTACTCTTTCAATTAACTTTTTAAATTAATGTTCAGTACTCTCCTCTATCTCTGTTCTCTGGTAGGCAATAAGCTGGTTTCTATTCTGACTAAAACTGTTTGGTAACAAGATAAAAAAGGGTCATTTGTGTTACAGAAGAGAATGCCAATTATTATCATGCTGTGTTAATCCAGAAGGATGCTTTCCAAACAAAGATGTTTGAAACAAAACATGCATTAGAACTCCCACAAGGAGCAATGGCAAATGCCAAAGTTCACTTCTTGCTTTACCACTGTTATATTGCCCTCATTTATATTTATAAAATGAAATTTAGATGAAGTTCCTAATGCAAATACTTTCATGCAGATACTTCTACACACTGAAAACATTTTACTACTTCATTATATGTTTCTATTTCATCTGTATGTTTCTGTTATGTTCTTTTATAGTGGTGGACAAACTATCCAAGTAAGTATTTCCAGATTTCAGAATATTCAGAGAGAATAAGAATTGCATGTCTTGGCATTTAGAACTACTTTTTGATGTATGGGATGGCAGTTTCTTACTGATGAAGTAGTAAGTTGAAAAGTGGGGTACTTTTGTAGGGTAACTACTCAGGTGCTTTCAGTTACTGTTATTTCATGAATGAACAGGCAGCACACTTCTGGTGGGTTGGGCAAGGCTTGATGCTGGCACACGCCTGACTCATACTTGGTGCGAGAAGGGAAACATGTTTCTAACACAGATTGCGAAGGTCTGGAGAAGTGGGTCTCTCTCCAAGACTAGAGTTGCACCATCCTAGAATATTCTGCCTGCCTATGGCTCAAGGATCACATTTTTCCTGTGTCTCCTCTGCCATAGCTAATATCCTAGATATTGAAAAGGTATGGCCTGGGCGATGTTGTTTGAACAAATGAGTTAAGTTCCCCCATGTCTAGTGGGCAGATGCTGGTAGGGAAAATGATTGCCATTTAAGAATTACTGGGTATGAGATAGTTTTGTAGATGAGTTTAAAAAGAACCTAACCTAATTTTAAGAATGAGAAGTTAATTCAAACAGAAAGGAGTATCACAAGAGAAGGGGTAGAAAGCTGTTTAGTCATAGATGTTTAATGAGACTGCAGTCTAATCAAATTGTTGATGCCACTGTTGCCTAAGCTTGCATGAAATCACATGGAGAATTGTCAAAATAATTACAAACAAACAAAGTTTAAATTGTGTATATGGCTATGAAAAGTCTATGAAACAAAAAACTCTTTTTGAAGTGAATATTAGGGCTGCTTCTGAAACTCACTCATGTTTTTACTTGTTTTTCATGCTGCCATGACTGAACTTTTTTCCAGTTATTTATTGTCTTACCCTTACACACCTTCTCTTTACTTAGTAAGCAACTGCTTAGAATAATTTTGCATTGCACAGTTACTGAATAGCAGACTATAATAATTTTTTAATTATTTAAATTTTTATGGCCTGTATAAAGGAATGTTAAACAAACTAGCATGTGATATCATTATTTACCTGCATTTTAGTATCAAGTATGATCCTCTCTCAAGGAGGAGATCATAACACTATTACATGTGCTCTTCAAAGGAGTAAAGAAAGATAAACATGCAGGATCATGCAATGGCTGAAAATGATAGAGCAGTGAACATAAGTGAATTACAGCATCAAGCAAATCTAGAAATGATTTTGCAGTTCTGGCACTTTCTTGGGACTACAGAAAAAGAAACACCTAAATTTGCTTGTAACAGACTTGAAAAAGGCCTCTGTGTTGTGTAAGACTTGTATATTTACAGTGGCTAATACTTTGCTCTTCCCTTCCCTTTATTGTAAGTTATTGTTTACAACCTTTGATGCCTAAAATTCCCAGATATCAATTTGGCTCCATTTTGTTGCCTCTGGTGTGTACTGCAATGAGTTATTGGCCTGAGGAATTTGCTCATCAAAGAAAGGAAACAGAGGTAGAGGGATGTGATTTACTTATTCAACAAATGCAGAATGCACAGTAGAGCAAAGATGTCTGACATGGTTTATTCTTAATCTACATGATAGAGAACATGAATGACAGCACTAGAGCAGGAAAATATTTTCCATGTAACTCTCTTCTTATGATATGTTCCATATCAAAATATGATTTTGTTCCTCCTAAAAATGTATATCAGCGAATGGAAGAACAAGCTTGGGATTATTACCTTATTGCATTGTCCTATATAAATTACTATTCTAAGCTCAGAGGAGTTTTTAAGCTGTCATAGTTTTCATTCCACAAAGAAGTATTTGTAATCCTTGCAAAATCAATTCCTCTCAACCTAAAAGACCAAGAGATCCACTCGTCCATGGTTCTGTTTCCCTTTTTCTTTACAAAATAACTTTAAGACAGAAGCATCTGTTTCTGTTTAAAACATTTAAGGGGTGTAGTTACCAATTAGAAGAGTGATGCAGAAAATATCCATGTCATCTTAACTGTGTCAGATTTTGGCAACTGCAGAGGAAATTACCTTCCCAGCAAACTGTTCATCTCTCCCTCCCTCTTAGCTCTTCACACATTTCAAGACCTTTTCGGAAAAAATGTTATCATTTGTGGCAGGCTCTGTAAATAGCCTTTAGTTCCACAGCTGCTGGGAACACAGACATTTCTAGCATTTTCCACTGTTTCTCCTGATAGCTTTCTGACAGCTGGAATATCCCAGTCCATCATTTTCAGTCACTGGGCTCTAGAATAAATTAAGCTTATCACACAGTCTTTTCTGAGTTTATGAGCTAGACCACTTTTTTTTTTAACTTATTTTTTCACATTGTTTCCTTACTACTTCTTTGCTCAAGCAGCTAACCAATGCTTGATGTCTTGTTTTTTTCTGCATGAAGGGAATCTAGTCCTAAACCTGAAATTACTGGCTTAAAGCCATTTTTATCAAAACAGACTTAAAAAGAATCATAGAATCATAGAACAGACTGAGTTAGGAGGGACAACTATAGGTTATCTAGTTCCAGCCCATGGATAGGGACACCTTCTACTAGATCAGGTTGCTCAGAGCCCCATTCAGCCTGGCCTTGAACACTTGCAGGGATGGGGCATCCACAGCTTCTCTGGCAACCTGCTCCAAAGTGCCTCACCCCCCTCACAGTAAGGAATTTTTT
The DNA here is from genome assembly GCA_013396875.1 of Vireo altiloquus. Taxonomy (NCBI): domain Eukaryota; kingdom Metazoa; phylum Chordata; class Aves; order Passeriformes; family Vireonidae; genus Vireo; species Vireo altiloquus. Next base: position 257,851 of record VZRF01014365.1, on the reverse strand, counting down.
CCTCATACCTATTTTAACCTGTTCTCTTTCAGTTTAAAGCCATTTCCTTTTTTATCACTACTTGGCCTTGTAAAAAGTCTCTCAGCATTTTGTAGCTTCCCTCAGGTACTGGAAGGCTGCAATTAGATCATGCTGATGCCATCTCCTCTGGCTGAACAACCCAAGTTCTCTCAGCCTTTTCTCATAGAAGAGGTTCTCCATCCCTCTGATCATCTTGCTGGCCCTCCTCTGGACTCATTCCAGCAGTGTCCTTCCTGTGCTGAGGACCCCAGAGCTGATGCAGCCCTGCAGCTGGGGTCTCACCAGAGCAGAGCAGAGGGGCAGAATAACACAAATGTTTTTCATCCTTGTTGTTTTTTTCCTTGTTAAACTCGTCAGACTACTTTTACACAATGTAGGAGAGATATTTTAGTGCAAAGAATATGTTCCAATCAGTGCTAAATGTTAGTTGTATTTTAAACACTAATTTTGACTATTAAATTTTCATATTATAGTGCCCATACATTCATATATATATTATATCATTTTTATTTAGGTGGGATCTTGTACTAACTTGTTGAAATATAGTTATGATGTGGTTTTGAGTCATATTACTATTTCTTTGAATTCTTGTCTCTATGTGTCAGAAGTGTAAATGTCCAGGAGAAAAGAAAGAAAAAAGTAAATCCAAAGAAATTACACTCTCCATGGATTGGTTAAACGAGGATGACTGAAATGTGAAAATCCAATGGTATTTAATAGCAAAATTTTCTTTATTACTTTGGTTTAATCTAAGTCTGTTTCTACAGACTTTTACTGTATGTGCAATGCACTGAAGTGATTTACTGGCATTAAAGAGGTATAGAAATAGATACTGGTGTAATAGTTTATAAAGACTTTGAATAAGTGAAAGTATACTTCTGTACCGTTAGATTTGGAGAAACAGTGGATATTTCAGCAGAAGATAAGATAAGGCCTTTAAGAATTTATGCCATTTCATTTGCCCTACAGCTGGTCAGAACTAATTTCAGGTTAGTAATCACATGTGTGTATATCATGAAAGCAGAATAACGCATGTAAACTGGAATTTAACAGAGGGTTTAACAGAATAGAGAGGGTGTCATTAGATATTTTTGACAAAAAACATTCTATCAAAATTAAATTTGAACATATATTGCATTTTTCACCTGCTAAATTAGGTTCCTGAGGACCTATCCCTGACTGGAGTTTAGAAAGCTGAAAGGACAGGAATGTGTCTTCTATCTTGTCCCAATAGGAATAGTCACACATGTTGTGCAATTCAGAATTCTGTGACGGTTCTTCTCCATTCCCTTGCTCCATATGAAGAACAACCAAGCAGAATATTGGTTTTCCTCTATTTTCTGTGCAACCATACAATTTACTGGATACTTGACTACTTGCCACACAGAAATAAATCACATTTGCAAAATGTGAAGCCTCATGCCTGGAGGAAAATTGCTTCTTTGTATTTGGAAAGAAAAAGCAGTGATGGTAGTTCCTCCTCCATTCACAAGTGGTTGCAGGTATCTTAAAGCAAGAACTCTACTTCCTGCTACTTTTGGGAACTGGCATCTACTGTGAAAGAAAGCACCTTAAACAGAACTTTATGAGGTGTTTTGAGTGGAGCCTGCTCAGTTGTTCCAGTTTAATTCCACTTTTTCTAATACAGTCGTTGGAATTGAGGTCTGAGCATTCCCAAGTGGTTATCCTGAAAGTTCAGGTAACGGTAGGTTCCATAAAATCATGTTCATTTTTCCATCTCTCTGAACAAAAACTTGGGTCTTTGGACAAAAAGTCGGTATTTTAACTTATGCTGAAAACCTGTATTGGTTATATTAATATAGTCATCGCAGTTGCATGGTTTAGTGTATCACTGGTTGGCAACAGCAAGTGACTAAACTGAAACTCTCCAAGATCCACTTCAGAATAGCCTTGAGAAAACAGGTGAACATGTTTTGAACTTTTTAGTGGGTTTTAAAGCCTTTTATGCTCATCCAAGTTCCTTGGTTTAGTTGAGGAACAAATAAGTGTAATGGAAGAAATTCTATTCTGTGAATATTTAAAACCTAAAAAGCACTGACATCTGGTGAGGGGAAGTCTCCCGGCATTGCAATCCCAATTTCCAGACTAAAAGCTACATAGAGCATAAACAGATGCATGGTATTTTCAAGACAGAATTTGCTATTTAAGGTTAGGGAAGCACATAGAGAACTACATGACTTTTTAGAAATTCAATTATTTCATTCTTTAAAAAATTATTATTGAAATTGCATCTGAGATTGCAATCATTATCATATAACTGCATGTACAGTGCACACAGTTCTAAAATGACTGTGCATTATTTTTCTACTTTTTAGTATTTTTCCATAATATTTTTTCTGGAAGAATAAAATATCATGCATGCATACAGTTCACAGCTGTATGTTTACACAGGTGTCTGAACAAATTTTGCCTATTTAACTTGCTTTTCCTGAACAAAAATTATAATTTAAAAAATACCCCATAAATTGAAGACATATGATTGACTTGTAGCAGTCTGTTCAAAAAAGTGATAGAAATGTATTTTTTGAACTAGGGGCTATTCCATTCTCATAAACATTTTTTTTAATGTACAAAATTTGAAGGTCAAAGAGAATAAGAAAATATAGAATAAAGCAGTGAAGGATAACATGGGCAACAATTACTATTACTTCTGGATAAGTGACTATTTCTCCATTCTGCCCATTTATATTCTTTCTTTCTCATGCATTTTGCACATAACTGGTAGTAGGCTGGAAAAGTTGCTGAACAGGAAATACCAGTAACTATATTTATATATACTGACTTGAAATTTAACCAAACAAAAATACCTGTTCATATAATTATTTCAGTTTTTCAGAAAGTGTTTAGATTCCACTGGTTTTGTAGATGCTTGATCTAAAATGTAATTTCCATAGCAAATTAATGGACCTCCTGTGGACTGTTTCTGGCACCTCTGTAAAATTGATTCATATTATTAACTTTTTCAATACTTTTCGAAAGTAATAAGAAAATTGTGTGAGTTGTAAAGGTTGACTAAAAGGGTACACCATATATATGTGGACAACAGGGAGTTTGCAGCTCATTTATTCGTAAAATGTGCTGGTTGCAAACATTTCCTGTTGGTGGCAGCAGACAGGATAAGATCTGTCATTCCCAAGCTACTCTTATGAAGAAATTGGTATCTTAAGATCGTATTTGGCCAGTGTAATTGTTTCTGATCCTGGAAAATTTAATATAAATCCCCAGTCACATTTTTAGGAGAATCATCTGTGCTTGAAAGCATTCAGAGAAGTCTCAGAGCATGATGCTGCATATACTTTTCTGTATCAGCAGAAAAAAAACCCAAACCAAAATGAACAATCATTTTCAATAGCTGTTGGTACATTCTCATTGTGCAGAAGGACATTGTGTAGCCCAGTCATAATGAAGTAGAAAACAAAGGCAATGCTTTCTGAGTTACAGGGATTCAAGGATCTGAATCAGAAATAGCCAAACTGACTTATTCTCACATAAAAGTAGCTTGTGTAGCCATAGACCGACATCTTTCTCTTCTGTGCCAGCCCACAAATGACTATAAAAATCAAGTTGCAACTCACTGTGCAGGTGTTCAAGTTCTGTGATATCAGTTCTTATAGTGCAGTTTGGTCAGGACTCACTGTGCAAGGTCATCTTTGAGATGGTCTTGCAGTATTGTAAGGTGATCTCTTCACCATCTTATCTGTTTGGTCTCACTAAGAAGTTTCTGTGTTTGGGTGGCTCTTTGTCCCATTATCATAGACTAATAAATCATGGAGGAAGGCAGGAAGAAATAAAAAAGTTATCCAGAGTAAGTAGAATTTCTATTCAGAGTCCTTGTTCCCTGTAGTGAAATTCCAAGCCTTAAATCTATTTACTTTCCTTTCCTTTCCTTTCCTTTCCTTTCCTTTCCTTTCCTTTCCTTTCCTTTCCTTTCCTTTCCTTTCCTTTCCTTTCCTTTCCTTTCCTTCAGAATCCAATACTCGTGCAGACATAATTGATGCTTCAAGCCATATTTTCTATAGTTCTTGTGTAATTTCTGAAGTACAGTCATAATATCATCTAGTTCACCTTATAAAAAAATTATTAAAATTATTAAAAACTGAAATAAGGCTATAAAGCCTTAGAATAGAGGCAGGTGCCTCCCATGATAATAAGACACCGTGTAGAAACAACGAAAGCAATCTTATAATTTTATAGATGATAATGAATAATACTGAATTTTCCCTCCTGCACTTGCCTTTAGGAAGTAAAGAGTTCTATCCTTCTTAAACTTGTGTAATTACAGGTATAGTTCATCTTTAAACCAAAATTTTTACTCATACCAATTTGCAGTTCAGGGGATTCCATAAGTACCTTGCTAGTTGGTCACATGGGACTTGGAGAAGTATGTCTTGCAAGATCAAGAGAGGAATATTTTTCCCCCGAAGAAGTTCTGATTGGCAGAAAACATGAACATGTTGCTTTTCATGGACAATGGCAAATGGCTGAGAGTTCTCCTTTGCTATAAAAAGGATGAATTGTTCATGGTAGGAAATATGTCATTCGTCCACTGGAGGCATATGTGTGAAAACATCTGCCTGTCCATTTCTTGGTTGATTGTATTCTGTTCTTAGTGGTTTGCTCTGAAGCCTGGATATTTTGTCATGTGGATGCTGAATAAGAGAGTACCATCAGGCACGACACTGAATGTTTGCATTTTTCTAAGCCTTCACTCCGATGTTTCCCTCTTGCTGATTTTTTCCAGCAGTATTGTTTTTCTCCAATGTCTTCCTTCAGTCATTTTGTTGCTGTTGTGTGCAGTTTCAGATACACTCAGCCCCTTCAGTTCACTGGGGCAAAGTGCCTCCAGTAATATGCCAGTCTGCCTCAGCACACCATTACAGTGCCGTGCCTGAATGTGCTTGAGGTGGTGCAAACTGTAATGTTGATGCAGATGGACTTACGGAGTAAGTGCAGTGCCGTGATACACTAGTTCATGCTCATCAGCAGTGGTCTTAGTGCTCAACCTGCCAGAAACTTTTTTCTTTCTATAGCTGACAGAATAACAGTAAATCCCTTCTTATTCCTGCGTGCATATTTTCCTTTTTTTTGTTTTCTCACCACAGCTAAGATGTATTTAAAACTCAATTTCCTATTACTCTGATTACTGGCTTTTTCAATCTATTTCCTAGCATCTGTTTTTCTGGCACCTGCATTTAAGCTTCTTGTTTTCTTGTAGCTCCTGCTGATCTTTCATTCTTTTTTCCCTCTAGTTTGTAGTCCTTGGACTTTTGCTTTATCTGCTTCTTTTCACAGCACTGGTGAAATGCTTAGCTCACAGAATAAAAAAGTCACATCAAAACCAGGTCTGTGTTCCTTTATCCCCAATCCTTCAAATGATTCTTCATGCATTCTTCAATGACTGAGCTTCCTTGGGAGAATCTTGTGCAACAATCTATAGTTTTTCCTATGAAACATTTCAGTCACTTCTATAGCACCTTCAAGATAATATATATCCAGATTGGAAAAAAAACTTACCATAAGTACTTTTTTTTCCATGAGTGCAAGGGTTTGGGCTTGCCCTTAACACTATAAGTAGCTTAAGTGTTGATATGTACCTACATAAAGGGGATAAAGGGCCAGGCCTGTTTGCTTGCCTCCTCCTTCCTTCTATTCTTCTTTTCCTCCTTCTTTCTTTCTTTCTCTCTCTTTTTCTCTCTTTCTCTTATTTTCTTTGTTTACTTTTTCTTTCATTCGTTCCTTAATTCATTTTCTTTTGTTCATTCTTGTTGTTGATCTTTCTGTCTTTCTTTCTTTCTGTCATTCTTTATTTCTATCATTATGTTATTCTTCCATTGTAAAATATCGTTCAAGGTGAACAAAGATGCTTCCTTTGTTTTTTCCTCAGGGACTGTGCTTTAAACAATATGCATCAGAACTAGAGTTTCTCTCTAGAACATGTATAATATCTAAGATTTTTACAGAGATACTGCAAGCATCAGAGTTATTTCTCAACTACTAATATCATAAATATTATGTTAACATCTTTTATCTAGTTACAGTTTTGAAGAAATAATTTTGTACCCTGAATTTTCAGAACCATCAAAAATTTTATTCCTCTTCTAGCTTAATTTTGGTGTACCTGATCAAATTTATGGCAAAAGAAAGCAATGTTATATATGAGAGTTACTCAAAAGGGTAAAAACATTTGTGCCTTAATTTTATGTATTCAGCTGAAGAGCCCTTAAAAGTCTGCTTTCTTATTTTTTTCATTTAATTTACTTCTCTGAAATTGATCTTAGTTAAATGATAATAAAAGAGAAATCAGAGTCAGAGTTACTTATCTTAGGAGATGCAGTCCGTAGCAGTGTCGGTGAATAGTAAATATTATGTACTTGTGTATTCAAAAAAGTGTATGAGATGAAAATTTGAAAGCATTTTTTACTGAAAATTTTCTTGGCCACTATCAGTGCTGTTGAAACTGATTTTGAATTTAAGAACAAAGTTCTGCAGTGCCAATATTTTTAAATTTGGCTAGAGTTCAGATGAAAAATGAAGTTAGAAACATGCTTGAATACTGTTTAGAGATGCCTTTGATACTGTTGATCATAGTTTTCTTTCAACAACCCAAGGCAGTGCTAAAGGCTGGGGGCAGAGTGGTTGGAAAGCTGCCCAGCAGAAAAGGCCCTGGGGGTGCTGGTTGAAAGCAGCTGAACATGAGCCAGGGTGTGCCCAGCTGGCCAAGAAGGCAAAGGGCATCCAGGCCTCTGTAAGAAATAATGTGTCCAGCAGGACCAGGGCAGTGATTGTCCCCCTGTACTGCTCGCTGGTGAGGACACACCATGAATCCTGTGTTCAGTTCTGGGCCCCTCACGACAGGAAAGACACTGAGGGGCTGGAGGGGCTGGAGCGTGTCCAGAGCAGGGCAATGGAGCTGGGAAAGAGTTCAGAGCACAAGTCTGATGGGCAGCTGAGGGAGCTGGGGTGCTAAGCCTGGTGAAAAGGAGGCCCAGAGGTGACCTTATCATTCTCTACAAATACCTGAAATGAGGTTGTAGCAAGGTGGATGTCAGTCTCTTCTCCCAGGTAACAAGTGAAAGGATGAAAGGAGATGGTCTCAAGTTGCTCCTGGGAGGTTTAGATGAGATATTAGGAAAAATTCTTCATTGAAAGGGTTGTCAAGCATTGCCACAGAAGAGGTGGAATAACTCTCTCTGGAAGTGTTCAAAAAACCTGTGGACATGCTACTGGAAAATGTGGTTTATTTGTGAACATGGTTAGGTTTTTGGTTGACAGTTGCACTTGATGACATCGGAGGTCTTTCCCAGCCTTAATGGTTCTATCATTCTATGATTCTAAAGCAACTCTATTCATTATCTTTGATCATGGTGTCAATTGACTGATTACACAACAGGACTGAGTATCTATTTTTAGGTGACCAGTAGATCCACATCTAGTGGTAGGATTTTATCTGCGTCGTGATTGAGGAGGAAAGAATTTGCAAAATAGTTAGTGAAGCCATGGTTCATCCTCGTAGTACAGCAACTATCTTATTTTAAAGTATAGTAAAAATTAATCCCCAAAATAAAGAAGCCATTTTACAATGCACTGTTACTGTGGATGTCTGAAACAACTGAATGCACATTATATCATCATATCAAATATCAAAATTTGATAGTGTATTACTGACCTGAGACACTACCATAAAGCAAACCAGTACAGCAGAACCTTTAATGAGCATGACTCAGTACAAAAAACCAGCTTGTGCTTGAAAGAACTTAGGCTATTTCTGTGAATCCCCAAATTGAGGAAAAAAGCAATTGCTATGGTGTTCTTCTAAAGAAGACCTGAGACAATATTATATTTAACAGCTAGATTATTTCTAGTTAAATTTTACATGAAAGTGAAAATTTACAGGACCAGCTAGTCATTGAGTGTTGTGTCTCACATAACACAGAATGCTGCTTTTCAGAAGGGTTCTCTGATCTCTGCTGCATTGTGCATCATTCCAAAAAGTAGCAGTTTCTTCAAAAGTCTGTCTTTATTGCCATAAAATAGTGAAAATTTAGTGTAACAAAACTAGTTTCAGAAATGACAGCATGTCTTGTTGCTATTTTTACCTATTTTATCATTAGGATTGGGTCTGGGGCAATTTAAATGCCTCAAGTTGCACTGTTGGGTCTGACATATTGTGCCCTGAAGAATTCTGCAGGTAGATTGTTGTTGGTTTGGGCTTTTTAAATAACATTTTTACTGATTGACAGAACATCCAGTATTGCAGTATCTGCAGCATTTTTAAGGAAGAAGCTGAAATGATGGTCTTTCTGCTGGAGAAAGATGTAAGACTTCCACGGCAGTGAGACATTAGCTGTGGCTGACATACTTGGTCCAATACATGTGAGAAAGTTCTTATCTGATCTATTATGAGGCCATATTGTTCCTTCATACAAGTAATTAATTTCTTATAATCACTTTCCATAATAAAAAGGGATAAGCTCATTTAGCCCCTGGAAATTTTTCCCTGAAAAATCTTAAGATTCCTCCTAAGTGATTAGCATTTAGTTGCAATGAAACTAGAGTGTGAAATTGAAGTGAAACATTATTTTATTTGCCCTAACTTTGAGCTAAGAGTTGCAGAAGTTTCTTTCATTCTGCTGTGATAGGAGAAATCCTGAAAATATTGCTTTTGAGGTAACACCTGGGAAAAAGAATAGGACTGGTTAGAAATTTTCAGTGAATTTTTTTTGCATTAAAACACTGTTTTTTAACTGCCATTATTTATTTATTTTTTAATTTTTTTTTTTTATTTTCTGTTTTGGAGGAGAAAAGGAAGATTTAAAATAAAAAAAGGTCAGAAAAAACAAAACTAAAATTACAACTGGCAACGAGTGACAGCCAAGAAAATTCTCCTCTATTTTTTCTTTGAAAAATTTTAAAAGCTTTATAATTAATCTAAGAATTCAAAGAGGTTACTTATAGGAAATTTTTTGTATGAGGATTTTTTTATCTCAAATTTGCAGTCTCAGACCAGTCTTGCAGAATCAATTAACCTTCACTTTAAAATATCCTGTTCCCAGCCACAAGGTAAATATTTAATTAAAGAAGCAAACTTGAACTTGGGTTCTGTGAGTGATTTGATATTTTCAGGTAGCTGAAACGAATTATATTACTAGATCTTGAGACTTTTTATAATGTCGAAATGAAGAAGTTTCCTCTAATGCACAGTTAAAAAAAAATTTAGTATTGCAAAATAAGTGGATTTTCACATTTTGCAGCAGCAGCTCCTAGAGAGCTACCAAGCTAGCTGTGTCTAAAGAGAAATAAGAGTAATCTTGCTGGGAGTAAGAAAAGGTTATTATTGAAATCCTGCACCACTTGCTTGGTGGAGCCCTGGTGCTCATTAGTGGATGAGCATTGCAAGAAAGTGACACATACAGATATGAAAAGAAATGCAATGTTTGTTACTTGTTTCTTTTAGGGCGTGGAAATTGTATGGTATTTTTGATAGTAGATGACTTTTCAGAAGAATTTCTTAGTGACTAAAGTGTTTATGATTACATACATACAAATGCCTACAAACATTTATGATCTTTCTGCTCTCCTACCTGCCTGGGTATGGGTCAGATTTGGTAGGCAGTCAAGGACCCTCTGGTGTATATACTCAAGTGAATAATCAGATCCTCTTTTGAAACAGCTCAGTGTTCTCACTTATATCTTACTGTCTCTGTCTGTACTGAAAGACCATTTTAAATCCAGACTACTATTCTACCAAGCCTAATCTTGATTTTAAAAGATGTTTCACACTATCTCTTTGGAGAAAAATTTTGGAACAAGACACCATCTTCTTACTAGAATAGTTATTCTGCATCCTTCACCATCTGACTTTTGTGGCTGAAGGGAAAAGTTATTTTATGTTTGCAACTGTTTTGCTCACTCTTAGCCACTAGAATGACAAAAATGGCTTTATCCAGGGAAGCTAAAACAAGCTGCCCAAATACACAAATCTAAGAAACCAACAAAAACCCACTCGTGTATGCTGAAAAATCAGCATATAAAAGTTGCAACTATGTACTGCTGGCTTTCTGGAGTGAAAACAAGGGCAACAAAGTCCTAAGGTGGTGTAGGGCAGTTAGCTAATAAAGGATGCTGAAGTAATGATAAGTTAATATGAAGCAGCTAATTTGTCTTTGTCCATTTTAATGCTAATCTCTTCGTATCACATCATCTCCCAGACACTGTTACTCACTGCAGGGCAAACCTGCACTGAGTTAGAAAGGACTGGGAAACACAACTGTTCATCACAATATGTTTGACTCTCTGAATACATTCCTCTGTCTGTATGAGTCTGGCACTACACAATTGTTTTCAATGTCTGTACATGTTGTAGTGTAGAATTTTTTTCTGATGTACCTCACAGCAGTTGTCTAATGGGATCATTTCCAGCTAGTCTCCCTGCTTTTTTATAAGTGAGAACATAAAATTATATGAGCTGGGAGCATATAAATTTAATGCACTGTTTCAGGCAAGACTTCACTTTTTTGTTGCACTGCGTTTTTTTTCTTTATATTTGTCTATATTAAGTTTAACTTCTATGTTATTGCTCGGATTTTTGTCTTGTGACATCTCTCATTTACTCAGCATTTATATTTGTCCCAAGTATTTCAATACCTTCTGCAGACTTTTTCCGCTTGATTTTTCACCCATTTTCAGGTCATTGACCAGTTTATTGAGAAGCACAGTGCTTAGCAGAGGTTTCTGTGAAACCCTGCTTGTGATCTGCATTTGTTCTTCATTTCACTGTTTAGTGTTTCCATTACTTATCCGTTCAAGGACCTTCCTTCTTATACCATGGCTATTTAGATTCATTTAGCCTTTGGCATTGGATCTTGTCAAAAGGATTTTGTTGGAAAACACCAATAGTATGCTTTTCAAAAGCAGTGGGGGGGTCTTCCTCTAAAAAAAGGGTGCTTTTTCTGCTACAGCCTCTACTAGTTTTCACGATATAAGCATCGTGTGGAGGGATCTGCAGAACCACTCTTTACAATATAATATCCTAAGAACCAAAAGAAGTTCCAAATGAAAGATCATGCACACCACAACCAGCAATTTGCCTATTTCACTAGTGGCTTCTTGCAGATTGCCTGGGTGTATAACACCTAGACCTTAAGGACTACTGGTTTGTTTCACAGTCTCTCCTGCTAGGCCATCAGTTTCAGACAGATCCTTTGCTAAATCCTCCAGTAGAATTTCCACTTTCCCTGATTTGCCACAATAATTTCCAATTTCTGGCTGAACACTTGCCTTTTAAGTTCCACATTTTCCTTTAAGTTCCAGCTTGTATTAGAAAGAGAAACAGTAGATAGCAAAGAGCATGTTGGGTCATTGCGGTGCCTTAAATTCTGATTTATTCACATAATCAGGAACTCGAACAGCCATGGTTGGATTTCCACCATCAAAAATGAATGGTCTGGCTTTGCTGCCATTAAAGCCTTGGGTGCAGACTTTTTAATGGATTTTAAATCCGTCACATTAAAAATTGTAATCATGATTCATGTTAGTGTTCAGGTTTAATATTGGAATTACTGTGCAAGCCTCTTTGGTCTATATCCTCAAGGAGCTGAGGCATCATCTTATTCCTTATCAGATATACTTTCTAAGAGTCTCATATAGGAAATAGGAGGCCAAGCAGTCCTAAATAAAAAATTATCCAAATGGTTCAGAATTTTAAATGTAATAATAAGATAATTGCAAAGAAGTTACTTTTGAAGTGCATTCACGAGGAAAGATATGAAGAGAAGAACCGAAATCAGGTCCATTAGAATTCAGCTCTTTCAAAGATTTTTGAAATAGTTTATTTCTTAAATCATATGGCAAATAAGGAGTAGGGTCAGTATAACCTGGATAGTGTTACTGTGATAATTAATTCAGTTTGCTCTACATGTTACTGACATGATATATTTCAGGTTTTTTGTGTATTGACATAATTTATCCTTGCTGTTGATACAGTTAGTTACATTTTCAAGGAAAAGTATAATGAGCTTTATAACTTGGCAGAAAATTCCTGAGACTACTGAAATGGAAAAGACATTATAATATAACTTGTCTGTGTGAGACATTAATTTTCACTGTATCTATTCAAGAAAATTCAGCATCAATGAGCTCGTTAAATCGGATGCTAAAATTTACATCATTAGATTTCAAAGTCAGCAAGCAGACAAAATTATTTAGTGATGGAGTGCCTCTGGGTTTTTTTGTGACACTTTTGAGATTGAAATAAATTGTTTGCTTGACAGACAGGTGGCTGTAGAGTGATTACAGCTGATATTAACAATATGTGACAGTAAGGGAAATTAGAGCTCATTAACATTCATTCGACCCAGTGTCTGCACCACCGCTCAATGACTGGACTACTCCATGGCTTAAAATGCTTAATGATTCTTTGTTTGACAGGATCTAACTGCTATTGGAGGAAAATGTGGATGATCTGATAGCTGCACTTTATAAACAGGGGAAATGTGAACAACTGGGGAGCAGAACGAGTGCGAGAAGCCTTTCCAGGCTTGTGGTGACTGATAAACTGCATTACGGTTGACACAGACATTCTATGTTTTGCATAAGAGTGTTAGCATCTGACTGAGCAGAAAAGCAGGGGAAAGTGAGATTGTCTGTGTGATTAGTGGAAGGTAATCAGCCATCTGTTAGGCATAATGCACTTACTAAAGATGAAGATAGAAAGCATATGTGTGCATGTGCTTACACAGGATCTCTCATCTTTTATACAAGTATCCATGACAATATAAGACTGTATATAAAGAATTAACACAAGGCAAAAAAATATGCTCAATTAATCTATTTTTTTTCTCCCACCAGAAGGAATGCAAGCTGGTAGCTGTGTTGTATAGTTCTTAAATGTGTGCTTCAGGAGACTGAAAGAGTAGCTTTTGAAGTGGCAGAAATAAATAATCTGAGGAGTATTTTTTTAGAAATAATGGTATCATAACTCTTGGTCTGATTGTGACAATAAAAATAAGGTTATGCCCCACAAATGTTGAAAGATGAACTTTTTTGTTGATCAGGACATTTGATGTTGCATTTTCATCTGTTCAGCTGCAAATTTAAAATCAGTTGGTTTGTACAACTATTCTGGGTACAGAAAAGGTTTGGTTTATAAGAAACCTGGAATGTGATTTAGTATCGCTTACCCACCTAAAACTGTTATTTATGCTACCAGGATTTTGTGACGTAGAAAACGATACTGAGCGTAGCTTTTAAGTTTCACAAAAAAACTTTGGCAGTGATAGATGTCCTGCTTAGAAAGAAAATAATCTCTTCTTTACCTCATTGCAAAAATTATTTTTGCAATGTGTAAAGATCGCCTCTAAAAAGTTTATTCAATTTTAATATGTGTTCTAACACTTATTGTAGTGGTTTTCAATTCACTATTTGTACATCCCACAAAATCTGTAAAAACAAAATACTCCATAAATATAACAAAATTTAAGGCCAGCATTTACATCAGTCATTTAAAATATCAGTAAATGACCCCAAAGTATTGTTTAACTTGATCATCCCTTCTTATCCCTTATTTTTTAGCAGATGTTTTAATTCCACTATTCAACAGCTTGCTACTGATGCCTTAGGTTTTAACTTTGATGTTTTTCAAATCCTGTACTGCTAGTGTAACTCTGAAGTTTCCTGTAGCTTGTTAAGTGCTGTTCTCTATGCTAAGATAGACATAACAAAGCCTCTCCAGCTTGCTCTCCAAGGACACCCAGACCAAGAAATGAAAGCCATCATCTTGGGGAGAGGGGGGCAAACTAGGGGAAATTCCATCATTGGCTGGGTTCTGGTTGGTGAATTTATGCTGATGTAAAAGTGTGAAAAACTCTTATGTCCATTTCGGGATCCACTGAGGCAGGACCCTCTGGAGCCCAAAGTGTGCATCTGAAGGCCTTTCAAATAAATACCTTCTTTATTCCTTTATTCCTGTCTAGTCTCTGATTCTAGGTAGCCATTTAAGGCATCACTACCTTGTTCTTAAATACACTTTCTGAATTTCAAATTAAAATTGCTTTTGCTAAAATTTATCGTATGTCACTTATGGTACATCATGCAAATACTGGAACTGATGGGGATGCCCTATCTTGCTGTTTGCACCTTCCATGTTTCAGTATGAAATTGTTGTCCTAAACATTGGAGGAGAAAGAATACTGCTAGAGGACAGTAGATGCAACTGCCCGTATAAGAATGGACTGGAGAACAGACCATTGGGTCATCTTCAGTAGCTGGTGGCTTCACAAAACTTCATGAATTCAAGGCTTGCACATGGTCAGTATCCAAAAAGCAGAACCTACTTCTGATCAAGAGTATTTCGGCAAGTTTTACAACTCCTAAATTGCATAAAATAGATATGTCTTTGAGGTTGGCCGCTGCTGCTGGGCCTTGTTGCTTGCAATTTCGTACTTCAACATTAGAATTTTGTAAAAACACCTGTGCGTGGGGGGTTCTCCTGTTTTCCGGCGCACGCAGGGCGTGCCGGGGCAGAGCGGTGCCGGGGCAGAGCCGTCTCGGGGCAGAGCAGTGCCGGGGCAGAGCGGTGCCGGGGCAGAGCAATCCCGGCGCAGAGCAATCCCGGGGCAGAGCAGTCCCGGGGCTCCCGGGTGGGGCAGCTCTGACGCGGAGCTTTCGCTTTCGCCGGTGCTGCCCGAGCTCAGGCGTCACCGCACTCCTTCGGTGCCAGTGCTTTGGAGAGCGCACGGGCACCTTTCCTTGGTCCTTTCTCGCAGCACAGTCGGATGACTTTTAATTCTGCCAAGAATCAATTTATAGAAATCTCCGTCCTAGCGTTTGGATTCAGTCATTTCCAGCTGCAAGCTTCTCCTTTCAAGCATTTGTGAGCTTTTTAAAGCTTTCACAGACCTCACTAATTGTTTTAGCGTATTTTGTTACGTTTGTAGAATTTTTAAATTTTTATGAAAACAATTATTTATTGTAAAATTTCTCCACATATTCGTAATTGAAGTGTTGCAACTTCTTGTGATCTGGCAGAAAGGAAAGGATTTAGAGGACTCGACTGTAAGAGCTACTAGGATTAAGGAGGCATTAGCTGTAATGCTGGAGAGCCGCTCTTACAGAGTCAAGCACATCGTAACAAAAAACAGGTCAGCAGGTTCCTAAATGGTTGCTAATTGCACACTCCGTGCATGAGAGCTGGAAGCGAGCTCTGCATGCAGCATGGACTAGCTTTTGTTTGCTTCTGCAGGAGCATGTTTTCATTCCTGTTCGCTAATTGCTTTAATGTCCTTACTAGAGCTGAGTCATACTGAAAAACTCTGTGAGAGTGCCAGGGGTTATTTCTTGTGAAAAAACTATGAAGCAAGCACTGCTCTTCCTGTGCTTTGGTATCATTTAGTGATTCACAACCAACTGTTTTGCTGATAGGCATGTTTAACGATTAACATGCAGAAATAAGGACCACGTGTGTTTCACAATAATTTCATTTTCAGAAGGAAATAATGTAAAGAATATGTTTAAAATATTGAGATAGTTTTGACTGTTTTAGAACGGCTGAATTTTATGCTTTAGAACTGGGACTATGATCAGCAATGTCTAAGACAAAAATGTTATTACACTGATTTTTCTAATAATATATGTTTTGTATTTATGGCAACAGAATTTAAGCTGAAAAATGGGCAGTGAAAGGGGTGAACTTAAAAAATGTTCAGCATCTCGAAATGTTAATTTCATCCAGCCTTGCTGCAGAACTTTTTATTTAACACCATTTAATTTGGAATTTTTCAAAATTTGAGCTAAAAGTGTTGGAAATTGTACAGCAGGCACTGAGAATATATGGATTATTCTTTCATTCTCTTTTCTTGATTGCACTGATAGAAAATTTTGCTCTGAAGTTCCAAGTTATTATTTAGTATTAATATTTAGTATCACTTTAATATATTGTTTTGTGAACATGATAGGTGTGCAAAAGCTGATTTACTAAGTAGTGCAGGCTAGGAAATGAAATCAAATTAACATTAAATATAAATTTTTTTGTCCTTCCTGGCTATGTTAAGTGAAATTGTGACTGGATACTTCTTTGATCCTCTCACTGCCTGAAGGAGTAGTCTGGATGCTGAGAATCCATGTGAAATATTTAGGAATATAACACAGTAGTCACAGTGTAGTTGATTTAATAGTGAAAGGCACTGTTCTGTCTACAATCTTACAGCTTTTATGCTATGCAAGTAAAGTTGTTTGGTTGTTTTTTTTTTGGTGGTTTTGTGGGGGTGTGTTTGTTTGGTTTTTTATGCATTGTGTTTATGGCAGCCTTCTTCATGTGCAGGACACATGTAACTTGAACATACAGAAGAAGAAGTACAAAGTAAAATGTTTTACTTTTTCCAGTGGACCTCATAAGTGTTTATTAATGACACAGCATTTGTTCTTTCATAAGGCTACTTTTTAATATGATGTTTTAATTTTACGAATATATTTTAACATTTGGAATGATTATATCAATATTTTGCTAGACTTACTGCTTATTGCAACTGTTCTTAGTCTAGCAAAACGACTAGAATTTAAAGTTCAAAATGAAAACCAATAAATCAACCAAGTATCCTCAATAATTGCTTCAAGTTTGCCTGCAAATTTTTTGTTGTACATGATCAATTGTCGAGTGGACAATTGGGAAATTTAAATAAATCTTGAAATATTCTGTGTTTAGTCTAAATTTCAGGCCAAGGAATATGTTCCAATTTGTAATAGTTTACAAACACCAGTCCTGTATTAACTTGTGGAGTTCAGTAAAGTTTTGCTGACTTTGTCAATGTTCATTTATTTGTGTTGCAGTAGTAAAAAATCAGAACAAATTTTTCATTAAAGAAAACGACAGTTTCCAAGGTGATTGGAAATTAGATGGGAAATTGCAATTGGAAATTACAATGGAAATTGGAAAATACAATTACAGTATTTTTATTTTTTCTTGTACAGAGATCTTGTTTTTTCAAATCAACGAAGTTATTTTGAAAAAATCTATTTAGCCTTGAACTTCAAGTATGGATTTTTAGGGCAAAGAATTTAGATGTGCAATACATCTCAGACATTATCATTTACTCCTTGTCTTTGAGTACTTTGTTGCTAAATTTGGTCTTAAAACAGCAGCGTGTTTTCTTCTTATCTTTGCAGCTATTTTTGAAAGAAGTATGGTCAAGACTTTCACATGCTAGCCATGGATGTAGCACTTTCTCCCATGAGAACACAAGAACTGGATCCAATGCCGTCTGACGCCTCCCCCATGCTCATAAACATGACTCCTACAGTGGAACAAGAAGGGGAAGGGGATGCCATGAAGGACCTTGACTCTGGCCAGCAGTATGAAAAGCCTCCTCCTCTGCACACTGGGGCTGATTGGAAGATTGTCCTCCACTTGCCAGAAATTGAGACCTGGCTTCGGATGACGTCTGAAAGAGTCAGAGATCTGACCTACTCCGTCCAGCAGGACTCGGATAGCAAGCATGTGGACGTGCATCTAGTACAGCTGAAGGTATGATGAATTTTATATTACAGACTTCTCAGTGAAGGCATCTCATTCGACTCTGCCATTAGTAAAATAAACCAAAGGGCTTTCCCTAACTGCTGAAGCGTGTCTGACAGCCTGTGTTAAAAAGTGAATAAATCCTTTTAAGGGAGATAATAGAAACCACTCAATTATCAGAATTTTTTCAATGTT
The DNA here is from genome assembly GCA_013396875.1 of Vireo altiloquus. Taxonomy (NCBI): domain Eukaryota; kingdom Metazoa; phylum Chordata; class Aves; order Passeriformes; family Vireonidae; genus Vireo; species Vireo altiloquus. Next base: position 240,108 of record VZRF01014365.1, on the reverse strand, counting down.
ATTTGCTCATCACTTAATTCAACAGTCATAACCATATTCATGAACATATTCACACTCTAAAAGCAAGTAATAAAACATTAGCAGTAACCTGACTGGACATCTCACAAGTGCCCAGAAATATTCCCAATGATTTTAATGGGCTTCTATGCCTAAAACTCCCAAATAAAATTCCAGAGAAGATAGCCACTAATTTGAAAACTATGCAAGTTTCAGAGATAGTAGGATACACATGTGATCTAATGTCTGGCCTTTCAGTTATGGAAAGGTTACATTGAAGTCTGAATTCAGGTGCAACTACATATAAAATTTTAAATATTAAAAAGTTCTTTTCAGATCTTTTTTTCAGGTCAGAGGCTTGGTGGGAAATATGAAGTGATGAGAGATGAACAGTGAAAACCAGTAAATCAACATTTTTCCTTTCTTTTTCTACCAAGAAAATGCATTAGCAAGACTGGAATTTGTGTCCCAAAAACATGTGTTTTGTTTAAGCTTAAAGAGCAGCAATCTCCTTCCAACCCAACAATTGAACTCAAGTTTCTTTAGACAATTATCTCTGTCTTGGTCCCAGATGTAATTTTTGTTGCTAAATCATTGAAGTTATTAAGGAAATTCAAGGCAAAATTCTAATAATTAGTGCCTGGGACCGTTAGTGTACATTCATTTTCATGGCCTGGTTTGCTGCAGCAGATGAAGCACGCTTTTGAAGGCGGCCGTCTCCAAAAATAGCACGAATGTTATCTCTTCAGACTGAGCTGCCTTCAGAGTTGCATTCTAAGGCCTGTTTATGTGAACACAGCCTTCCTTCATACTCAGTGCAATGGTATTTTATTTGTGTTTATTTTAGAACTGGAGCCGTAAGCTGTCTTAAAATACAACACTGTATACTAACACTGACCAGAGTGATGGTACCGTAATCACTCCTAACCAAATAAAGAGCTGATCTTGATTTTTTAATGGTTCCACCATTTTTCTAAAAAATTGAGAGCAGACATTGCCAGCTTTTGACAAGAAAAAAGGACTCAATCTGCAATGTGCAGTAAGTTTTTAGCAGATACTGTGTAAAGGTATTTCTGCAAGCAGACATGAGAAATCTTGCTGGACTTGGTGCTGGTTCTGATCTGGAACTACTTGTGGCTGTATTAGCACAGTGCTGAGCTGAAACTGAAGATCTGTGGAGCATGTGGGTGGTGTTTGCACACAGCTTTGGGCTGGTTCAGAGCACAGGCAGAACTGATTTGTGTCTGCTTATGAAATGGGAATATTCTGTACATACAGCTCACCCTCATATGTCCACTAATACAGTTTATTTATAAATGGAAGTCAGTGAATGAATAGCGTTCCTCATGGTTTTTCTTCTTTTCAGAGTTTGTTTGTGAAGTCACAGGAGTCAATGAGAGTTCATAAAATACTTTCCTAAGGGTTTTAGCTAGTAAACAAATGAAGCAAAGTTTTAACAAACACATTAGGAATACAGAACTTCTGTAACCTGCTGACCATTAAATCTGTATTAAGACAAAAAGAAATATGACTGCAGAAACAAGGATTGTGAAATTGTTTTATATAGTATAATATAATACAGACTTTAGATATATTTTGAATAGTTTATCTACTATATAACTAATGAACACTAAGCAGATACCAAAACAAAACAAAAAAATCCAAACCAAAAAAACCCCAACTATAATTTCATACAGATATTTTTTTTTTCTTCTGTCATCTGGTAATATTCCTGAGGGGCTACTTCCAAATCATGTGTGTCTTTCTGGAACTGTTGTGCCCAGGCTTGACAGTGGGCTCAGTGTGTAGCTTGACCATTGCTGAGTAGACTGGAAAATGTATTTCACATATCTCTCAAACAAATATACCAGTTTAATATTTTCTTTTTTCCAAATCAGCAGGAGAAGGTTGATTCAAGTTCAGCTTGTAATTCACTGTAATTCCCAATCTCCTTTCCCACAAGATGGTTTTTTTCACCTCTCTCTTACCCATTTTATCTATGAAATTTTACATGTAGGATTTTACCTTTGTCCATTATTAAACTTTTTTTCTTTTATCTCATTCCACAAGTATCTTCTCCAAGCCCACTAATTGTTTCCATCTGCAAATTTAAGAAGTCTTCTTTCTGCTCCTTTGTCCAAATCATGAGAAAAATTAATTATACAGACTCTGGATAAAAGTCTATTACCTAATGGTTTCTAAATATAATTTTCAAAATGCAAATGTAGCAGTAAGACAATCTATTTTTCATTTTCTCATAGTTTTTTCCTCAGCCAGGAGATGTCTGATTCCATTTTCATGAAGATTTCTATTTGTTTTGGATGCTTAGAGTTGATTTCCTTCCTCTGGCTGTCAGTTGCCTTGTGGTGATAAGACTGGTTTGAGAATCCAGGCCATAGCAAACTCTTTATATTATTCCCTGGAAAAATTGCTCAGCACACAGATTATCTCTTGTGAAAATTTTCTCTATCTCAGTTGCAGATCTGTTTGGGCTTCTGCTCTTTCTGTAATCAAGAGCATTGTTTCTTTATTGTGGCTTGTTCCTTAGGGATTTTGGTGTTTGCTGATAGACTCTTTTCATCCTACATGACTTAGGGCTTTACTAATCACCACTGATCCTTTGAAAATACTTGTTTGTCTCACTTTTGCAATGCCCTTTCTCAGAACTAGCCACATAGAATGAGTGGGAGGTTTCCCTTACATTGTCCCTTGGGAAATTTCTTGGAAAGCTCAGCTTCACTTGAGTGCTTCAGGAAGACCATTGGATGAACTGTAACCCTTCAGATTCCAGAATGCCCTATTTTAGTCCTTCATCTGGCATCACTCTTAACTCAACCTGTTCTGTGATAATTTTACACCTCTCTCACACATTTGGTGTAGCTGTTACCAATTGCAAATATTGTAAAAGAGATTTTTAAAAATTATGATTTTGCAACAAGAAAATATTGAAGTGCTCTCTTTGTCCTTGTATTGTTTTAAATGGCTGAGATGCTTTCATAATCCATTTAGTTTTTTATATTTTTAATAAAATAGATTTGCTTTTACAGCAAACTCTTTCTTGGCATCCTTCTGAGGTATGACTTTGATTCAACTCCTGTTCTTCTGTTTTACTTTATATCCCTTAACTCTCACAAGAAAGGGTTTACTGTTTCAAGTTAGTGATAACTACTTTCAATCTTTTTGGAAAAAAAAAATGTAATTTGGGATGATCTGGTATAATCTGTATTTGTCTGTTAATTTCTAACTTATTTTGGAGTAAAACACTCCACCACTGCTTTGTGACTTAAATATCTGAACCACATTTGTATACTGACATAGAAACAAACACGATTTATACTATGAATATCTGTAGTCTTATCTCTAGTCTTTTGAAGACTACAGATGTTTTCTCTCTTTCCAAGTAGAGAGACTTCAGTCATCTTTTCCAGGATACCTGGGTCAGTCTCAAACATCTCTTCAGTGGATCTCTCATCTTTCCTCTTGACTTCTACCAAAAAATTTTCATTAACTTTGTGTAGAGATCCAATATCATGTAACCCTTATCCTTTCACTATCTCTGTTTCTACATTTTTGAGGGACAAAGACTTTTTAGTTGCTCTTTTTCCTTGAATTTAAATCCTGGCTAAGAGGAGAGTGTGAGAAATTATCAAAACAAGATATTAAAAATATTGAAGTGTATTAGAGTCTAATACATCTGCAGTTGGATACAGGTTATTCCTTTCTTCATTACATTGTGAGCATTTTGAAAAAATGTAAAACCTAGGGTAGAGTAGATACCTTTCTCATCCCCTCCTCTTTTATTAGCTTTTTCTAATTTCTGAGTAGATTAGTTTAGTAGGCCTACATTTTAAAAATTTTCAGTTTTGTCATGTGGCATAAACATACTCCTTGATTTGGAAAAAAGTCAAAATGGGAAATCAAGGAATGGCAGAAATAAACCTGTGTTTCTCAAGTTCCATCTGGTCAAACAATTCCATTGCTTAGAAATCTTCCAACTTGTCTGGCAATTCTACAGTCTTGCTCAGATGGAAATTTTTCGGAAAAATGTGTGACTTATTTACCACATCTTAATGTGATTTGCTACAATAACAGCACACCTGTAAAAGTCATCTTGGTCTTGTAGCTGTTAGGCTAACCTCTCTTCTGCCTAAGAGAAGAAAAATCACATTTTCCACATCCCTCAAAAACCTTCCTAATCCCTTGCTATGTGTTATCAAACATAGACAGAGGCTAATGCTCCCTTCTGTGCAGAGCACAATCCTGGAGGTATTGGACATGCTGTTCACTTGCCTGCCAGGTCAGTGCTTCCAAGGAGGAAAGTGATGATCAAGTCAATTTTCTAGGTACTAATTAAGTTTAGAAATTAGGTGCAAAGTTACTTGTCAGGATTTATGGTAGTCTGAGTTCAAAAATGCAAAATTTTAGGCAGTGGATTGCTTTCACTGAAATGAGCAACAGAGGTGTTCTTTTGGTATTTAGACATCTGCAAGCTAAATGGCAACTGAGCGAGATGATGCAGGACTATGCTTTGTATGAACACTGGACGAGCATATTTATTTTATTGGGGATTCAGTTGCCTTCTAAAGAAAGCTGGATCAAATTAAGATAGAATCCTGCTGGTTAGAATAAAATAAGAGGCTCAAAGACTTGGGAGCTAATAAAAAGTAGAAAAAATTGAGAAACAATGAGAGATTCCTATCTGTTTCTGAGTAGAGAAGAGAGCACTATGGTTAGTCTGCTGCTATGTATGTATCAGGGGAATAAAAATAGCTAAAAGCTGGGGTAGACTTAACTGGTAACCCCACTGATAATGGAAGATCTGTCTTGCATAATTTATCAGGATAAATGAATTATTAATAATGTTGCAGACAGCATTCTGGATTCTTTTAAGCTTGGACTTTCTTTCTGAAGACCCAGGAAAGGTGACCAATAAAAAATGCTGGAATTAGTGTTTTTGTGACAAAGAGATTTGGCTATTCCTTGGAGTGGTTGGACATCAGCACCAGATATTCCTTCTGCCCTTGGGCAAAAGACATTAAAAAAAAAGAAAAGAAAAAAGAAAAGGCATATGTTACCTGATAGGCTCTTTTGAGGCCCATATACATGGCCTCTGGAAAGGAATTTTGAACAATGTGTGCAATATCTAAGCCCTCCCCTTAATTCAAGAGACAATATGAACAGCTCCTTTAATCAGCTTGAGTTTCTACAAAGCAAACCACTAATGACACACTGAGCAAAAATTCTGCAACCTGTGTCATTTCTTCCAAGGATAGAGGTGCATTCATTAGTTCTGAGTGACGTATTTGGACGTAAAAGGGTCATGTGTAATTCAGGAGTGTTGTAGATAGGAGTACAGTAGCATCTGCAGTGCTCTGGAGGTCTTAAGGTTGTCCTAAAATAGACATTTGGGTTGTTCAGCAGTCAGGAGACTCAGAAGAAGAAAGGTGAATATTTGCCTGTGATGAGGAAAAAAGTGGGTCTTCTACCATTTGAAATTTCTTCTAGTTCTAAAATAAAAACCCTGCAAAAGCTCACTTTCATTTGGATATTTACACTTTTGAAATATCTACTTACTCCAGAATTTCTGTTTCACATGTCAGCAATACATGAATGCATGTAAATGCACTTAGACCCAATACAATTATTTCTTCCTCTCCTCACTCCACATTGCTTCTACATTAAAATATGTTAATACAGACTGTAGATAATGAGCTAATGTGCTCTACCAATGGTCTCTGGAGAAATATTAAAGTAACCATCAGATTCCAGCACAGATGGTACCTATTATAGTCTCCTCTAGCCTATATCCTAGTCTGACTCAAATACAAATGTTTACTGGATACAATGCTGTAATGATATAAATAGTTTTCATTATGAGGAAAAATTTTTGTATGTCAAGTGATTGTGCAAATTCATTAACAAAAACATTTGCTGAGAGAACGTATTTTGTTGTTTAGTATTTCTCTATGTGATGATAATAACTCATACTGATGTTCAGATTTCCTGGAAAACCCTACATTAATATTATTCCAATGGTGTGAGTAAGATTCAGTATTGCCAAATTTTAAAATGAGAGGTCATTGACATTATGCAATTCTTTTTATTCAAAAGTAAGGATGCCAATGGGATTTTTTATTATGATAGCTGTGTCTTTGTTGCAAGAATTTTTTTAAATTAATATCTATGCAAATATATATGCATGTGTAAGAAAAATCATACGCAAAAAAGCAGTGCCACATAAGTTGTAGTGGTGATATTTTTCTTGATGATTTTTTTGAGTCTATATGTTATGAGGTAGGACAATATGATGTATTACTGCAGTCACTTATTTCTGATCTGCATTATGAACTATTATGTTTATAGATGTTTTCTTGCTTTGCATACTTCAGTAGACCGTGAATGTATTTCTTTAGTCCTTATGTTGGCTGAGTTTGTTACTTTTTCAGTTTATAATTTCATGTCACTTATAATAGATATCCAAAAACTGTAATATGGCATAAGGGAGCAGTAAGGCACAGAAAATTGCACAAAATGTAAGGAATTTTTTAGTTTGTTACATTATGTTTAAAATTTCCTTATGGGCTTTCATTATGGGAGAGTTGACAGAAGAAATTTCAGGTTATAGGATGATTGTTGTCTGAATGCCAAAAATGCAACATGAATATCTCAATAACAAAACAAACTTGCATTTTAATAAGATCAGGTTCTGAAAGTTGGTGATTTTTAAACATCCTTGGATATTTGCCTCTTGCATTATGTGAATTATTCCTCAGAATGAAATCCCTTTCATAAATAACCATTAGAAACCCTGCTGTGAATTGATATGATTTCTTCGTAAATCAGCTCAGCAAAAAGGTTCTGTGTATTTTCCTGTGGAGAAGACAAGGTGTCTGTACAGCTACACGTACACTTTTAGTTGAAACATTGCATAGTACCCACCTTGGGACTGAGGCGTGGGAGGTGCCTTATGGAGGATTGAGATGAAGTTCATGTGGCCTTGCCTGAGCTTGATCTGTCTTCTTGGGGCAGTCTGGGAACTATTCTGGACCCTGACCTTCTATTAAGGACTGCCCTGAAGCTTGTCCTTGTTGTTTGAATCTAACAAATACAGCTGGATCACAAGCCTGGGCAGGAGCCTGGGTTCAGGCTAGTATCTAACTGACATTGTAGGTATAGTGATATCATCTGCTTCAGAAAAGGTTGTAAATAAACAAAAGATTCTTTTCTTCATGGCTTGTCTTATGCTTTCCTGATTTATGTGTAAAAAAGCATTAGCAGGATTACGTACATACATCCCATAAATGACTTGAAAATTTTGATCTGTTCCATTTCTCTAGTGAAATTGTGCAGAATTATAGAGTGATGAACAAGTTTTCTCTTTGAGCAGGACCTGAACCATTTATAATGGACTGTGAAGAAACAGGGAGAAAAAGGAGAACTAATACATGCCAGTTTCTCATCTTCTCTGTTTCTCACATAATTCCCTGGAGAAAGACAGTAGTTTTCATGTAGTCAGTTACGATTCTCTATCTTGCATTTCAAAAGATGGAGCCCTTCTTTTTTTGGAAGTGCTTCCGTCTCTTTTTGGAAAATACACATAATTCAAAAGGCTTGAAGCAGCACTGCATTACAGCACTACTGCTACAACAATCATAGCACGCCAAAGTTCTGACAAATCATTTATAAGTTTTCACAAAATATAAAATCTACTGAATGTAGTAGTACATTGCAATTTCCCTTTCCTGCTGAGCAGTGTGTTTACTTTTCATAATCTGTATTAGCTGAGAAAAGGTATCACAAAAAGGTCTGAGCTATGTTCTTTTATTCTCCTCAATTGCTTCTGGAGTCATACATGCCCTTAGCTGTGGTTCCATACTTCAAAAGGCACTTGAAACAAGCTTCAATATACAGTCTTCTATTTCAGTGTGGCCTTTCATCTCTCTGTGTTGAGATGAATACATTTGCTTCTGATAACAAACAATGCAGATGTTCCACAGGCAAGAAAGAAAGTTTATTCAGAATAGGTTCTGTAGGTTTAACCATAGTTTATCTTGCAATATATGGGGAAAATATGATTTTATATGTGCATTTCTGACATTATGAAATATGTTATTTTTGTAACTGACGTACATATGTGGACATGTGTATTCATAAGTATAGGTGTATGTTTGTAGTACCATAACAGAAATACAGTGCCACTGCTACCTCAGTATTTGCATATGCACTTATTCCTCATGCACTTCTGTTTTTTTCTCAAAAATTTTTTGAGTTACTTGCCCTATACTAGAGCAACTATACTACAGTTCAGTGTAGTGCACCATTAGTGTGTGCGAGTGCATGACCTCCGTGTTTGCAGTTCACCTTGTGCTTCCTAGATATTGAGGGGTTACTCTGAGTCTGTATGTCTCTTTAAACAGAATACAAACTTGTGACATGACAGAGTTGTTAGTACCCTTTGGAATAAAGAAATTTTAGTTAAGGAGAAATGTTATATTTTGGTTCCAATGGTTCCAAGTATCTGTACTTTTGAATACAGTAAAGTATCCAAAAGACCCCACAAAATAAAGACACAGAATCATATTTTAAGACCACTGAGCTATGTGGGATGGGTAAAGTTGTTTATACACAACATAATCAGCTTGTATGAAAGGTGTGGCTGACATCTCTTTCTGTATCTCAGCACTGTCCAGCAGTCAGGCAGACAAAATCATCAAATGGAAGTCTGCAAAATCGTTAGTCAACAATGCTCTAAAATCATAGAGCTGAGGTACTAAACTGAATATTTTCACTTGCTCTTCCACAGTTACTTTGAGGAAACAAGGCTAGAATCCTTTTAATTAAGTCCAGGATTTTTAGGCAATAAATGGATTTCACAATCTGAACATTTAAGAATATTATCAGATATTGTAAGACTCATGATAAAACAAAGGGAAGAGGGATATTTCCAAAGGAAATACAGTAGGATTTCTACAGATGAGGTAACCCAGAAGCTAGTCTATGTTTTCCTTGCTAATGTCATCTGCATTTCTTTCATGCAGTATTTATGGGCACTTTCTGAAAGTTCAGATACCTGATTTAACTGTGAAGACAGAACATTTGTTCATCTATTATCAGATACAGGATCCCTTTTTCACACGGGACTAGGATCTTAACTTGAAATAGATAATTTTGGATTATTTGATTTAAATTTAAATTTAAATTAATTACTGGATTAAAATATCAAATTTTACGCAGTGCATTACCAGTAAATGTGGGTAACCTCATATGTATTATTACAAATATAACCTTCTCTTCAAAGGATACTTTAAGTATCCACCTTGTTTATGAATCCAGTCCAGCAGTTCAGAATGAGGGATTAAAGCAGAGGTAAATAGAAGAATACATGGGAAGAGAGCCACTATCTTTTCTTCAAAGGAACATTGCGTTTCTGGTTACAAATAGGATTGTTTGCCTTCAAAACACCTCAAGCTTCAGGTAGAGTAAGGAGTGCTGAAAACATTTTTTTTACCACATTGCAATTTAAATTACATGCTTTTGATTTTCAGCTGAGATCTACAGGAATAACTTCCCTGTCTCAAATCTGTTCAGGATTCATTTTTAATCCTAATTATGAATGAAATATTTATACTATCTCTGAATGTCTGTTTTAGCTTCCTTTTTTTTTTTTTATGCTAATGAATAGCTAAATCACCAAACTAAGCATTTGAGCAACAAAGATTTCATGGTGATCTCCACTACAATTCAAATTACTGTGCTCAGGTTTGTAGTTACAATATTTGGGTGTGATTTGTGAATTGTGACCAATTCTCAATTATTATATGGATTTGCTTTGCTACTGTGTTATCTTATATAGGAGACAGCAAATCAGAATGAAAGAGCCACACCTCTAAGTTACTAAAGAGGTTGCTTGAAAATTACCAAGGAAAAACCCATGTTGTGCAGGTGTCTTACTTCTGAAAAAGACATTTTCCTCTATTCACAAGAATAAATGTTGGTGCACAGTGGTTTGGGACTTTTATTTGTTAGGTTGTAAATTTATGTTCTAGCTGTTGGTTGTCAGCTCTATTTTCCAGCCTCTCCTCTGTTTTATTTTCCTTTCAGCTATGTTCAGGTTCTCTTTCTCAAAGTTTTTATCTTTCAAAACTCCCATCTGATTCCTGTCCTTTTTAATTTTCTTCTTCCTGCTTGTCCTTCACTGGAGCATAATGCCGAGTCATCTGCTGCCATGCTGAATTGCTACTTCAAAAAGCTGTGCTTTCTCTCCTAACCTGGACCAATGCCACGTTCTGTGGAGAGAGCAGGAGCCTGACAGAGCAAAGGTTTAAGAATACTTACAGCATTAAAAATGAAGGAGGGAAGTAGATGACAGTACTGCTCTCTGCACATGGGTCTTACTTCTGTGTAGAGCCTTTTTTTTGTTTTTGAAATCTGCTCTTGTATAACATCTATGACCATAAAAGAATAAAGAAAAAAATTCAGTTTAAAGTGTATAATACCTTTTCTTGCATGCTCAAATCAATGAGTGCATAGGTTATTAGGGTGCAGGACTTGCATTTGCTTCAATCAGTTTTGAGAATGATTGTGGTATGTTCCTGCAGCAATCCAGGTAGGCAACAGCTGGCTTTGTGTTGACACACAGTCCTAGAATCTGACCTTGCTGATTTTATTGGAGGTTTTATTCTTAGTTTTGTTTGTTCCCTTATTAAAGGTGAAGATTCAGTTGTTATGATTGAACAAATAATGATTTTGTTGCCTTGATTATTGAATAATTTGCCCTTGAATAAAAAATACAGCTTTTAGCATTTATAGAAAGTTGATGATTCCGTTTTTGCAGTGAAATACTGCAACTGAGGAGTAACGATAAATTAGACATCTACACCAATTTTTAAGAGTTCTGCATTAAATAGCAATTATTAAATAGTTCAAGTCTTCTTTGAAGGCCTCACTTCATCAAACTGTTCCTGGCAATTGGACTTCACTCTCTTGCAGAACCAGTTGCAATTGCCAAATTACCCAGTGCATGAAAGTGTACTTATCAGGCCCAGACAAACAGAAATAGTAATAGTAATAGTAATAATAATAATAATAAATTAAAAGAAAGACACAAATCAAAATTTTTGAATTTAGTAATAGAAGGAAAACCAGGAAACTAATGGACGTTTAGGATATAGTTTTGCAAATGTGCACGCAGGCAACTTTATTCTCCTGGGAAGCTGTTGAACTGTATCAAACTACGGAAATGAGAAGTTTAATAACACATTGAATGACCTTTTGACGTGTAAATAACATATTTATAATGTTGTACTTTGTTCAGTTACTTCTGTATTCATTTCATTGTATTTCTATTAGAAGAATTACTTTCACAAGGTACAAGTTTTGTGTCATAGTACTGTAAGAAAATCTTTGCTATTTGTCTTCTTGGTTGACTGTATAAGATAAAGTAGGTTAGTGATAAGCTTAAAAACATTACCTTTTGTGTAATTAATTGCATTTATTATGTATGTCACTTTTCTTCTTGTTCCTTATTTCTATTCTTAGGGCATGGGTGAGAAAACTACACAAGGCATAGTGTCCTAGAAAGCTAGAATTTACGTTAAAACAAGGGGAAAAAAAACCCTGACAAAACAACGTGAAAACCCAGAGGCCCTGGGCAATAGTCTTCAGTAACATATTTAGTAACTTCAGTATTACAAAGAGCAGTGAGACATTTCAGATCCCGCGGATTTAGAGGCAGCAGGTTCTGCTGCGGCTGTGCTGTAGCACCATCTAGTGCTGCAGGAGCTGCCCAGCTGCTGCCCGTGCTGCTGAGGAGGGAAAAAAGAAAAAGGGAAGGATGGGAAAAGGGAAAAGTTTGCTATTACATGTGCAGAACCTTGGAGCATCACCAACAGTGATTTGCAAGTTGTTTTTTTTTTTAATATTTATCTGGAGAAAAAAAATCTTTACTAATATGTCAAATTTAGCGTACTTGCAAAATAAAATGCTTGATCTTGTAGTGGTAAAGCTGATGGAGAACTCTCAGAGAAATGTGTGTCCATTTATGTACATATATTTATAAATATATATACTCTTACTACCTCGAAACAATGTTCAATATGAACATTGAATATCTTCTATTTTTCTATGTCAGAAAAATACCAGCTTGGTAATACTGGTAACAGGAGACAGTGTTTAAATTAAGGGTATCCCTGAAGGTGAAGATACCTATAACCCCAGACCCTTCAGCATCGATACAAAATTAAAGCTTCTTCAGGTTTTCATGGGTCACTGGGTAAATTAACACTTTGGTTGGTTTTGCCTACTCTTTGGAAGTTGTTTACAGGGCTGTACACCCACTGTATGCTTGACAAAGTGCAGTCCATACAGACACAATGTGAATTCTGCTTTACCCAAAATAAACTGGCAGCAAAATCAGTGGTAAGAACAAGTTATTGCAGTTCAACCCATCCATGAGACCACTGTTGTTGTCACCTCCTCACTCTCCCTCCCAGGCAGCCCCTAAGGCAAGCTCTCTTTCTGCAACAACATGGTTCTTACTGTTTTGCTTACAGTTCAAAATTTATTTAAATCAATATGAGCATTTATATTTGTGGTAAATGTTATTACAAAATCAGTTTTCTGGAAGAGGTGCAGACATCAATTTAACATCGTCCTGGAAACATAATGTACCCAGCATGATAAAATTTTAGCATGAGAAATGTCTTTATGCATTAAGGAGACTAATGGATTTTGTTTAACTTCCTTTGGTAAATTTATGACCATCTAAATGTCTAATATCTAAATATGTTTCTAAATAGCAACATGATAAACTTCTTTTATCCAAATGTACTTATCTTATCCTTCACTGAAAAAACCCAAACAAAACCAGTGAAAAAGATGTAAAATAAACTGAATTTCAAGCAGCTGATTATGAGAGGTGGCATGGATCTTCAAAAGTATCTGTGCTCTGTCTTAAAAATCTCTGTGTGTGCTTTCCCTTTCTTTCTTTCTGTCTATGAAGTTCTGTAAGAATTATTCACACATAGCACATACAGCTGTGCACATCAAATGCTAATAAGAAGCAATGTGAAATATGCAACAAAATACTGTACTGATTTTGTGTGTGGGATGAGTAAGGGGCTTCCAGTCCATTGAAGCAGTGATAAGACCAAGATTTTTGTAGGTTTTGTTTTCTTTTTTGTTGCTTTGGAACAATATGTGCATTCATTTAACTATGGAATAAAACTGTTTGGTCTTTTGCACACTTGCATTTCACTGCAACTCACATGGGCTGAAAGAACAGCTGAATAGCTACATACTGAAAATTTATAGGTCATGAATATTGGATGTAACAGCTGTTTTCTTTAAAAAATTTGAGTGATGTAATCCCATTGCTAAGAAATGTCTAGAATGTGGCAGTCAGTTACTTGGAATAGGAGAAGGAAAACCAGTTTTAGCCAGCCTTTTATTTCCTAGGAAAGATGACTTTTAGAGTTTTTCATTATTAAATCCTTCAGAGCAAAATCTAAACTATTTTTGTATTAAGAACTCAGCATTTTTAATATAAAAGACTAAAAATTCAGTCCTCTTTCAACCTATTTATTCTATTTATTCTATGCAAATACAAATGCAGTTTAGAAAAGTGTTCCTCTGCAGCAACCTTACTTATCTTTTGGTTTGTCAGGGGGATGATGAAATGTTACAACAGAGAAATCTGACTCCACTTAGAGTTTTGAATTGCAGTATATATCTTTAAATATGTCAACTCATATTTTGTAATGATAATGCATTGAGGATTTTTAATAGGTTACTAAGCTTGAATGGTGTGAGTGAAATCTGCAGCTTCAACTGCTTTCAGTTCAGTTGTTTGATAGAATAACGAGGGAGTCAACACGTGTGCACTCCAAGCAGGTCAATTTAATTCCTTGTTTTCTGAAAGTATTTGAAAGTGTAGGGAGCAACAGATTAAACCTTCAGTCTCTGCTCTGTGTGAATGGAAAATAGGCCGCTAATAGTGAAGTGCAGTGAAAAAAGTGATTCTCAATGATACTCAGTTTAAATGACAGTAATGAAAATGCCAAAGGCAGTGTTCACTGATGTTTCCTTTATCAGAAGGAGAGGTTAATGTTTGCTACCTCTGCTTTCCTCACATAGGTGCATTTCTTCATGTAGTTATTCTGAAGATATTAAATAAATGCAAATACAGGCAACTGGACAAGCCCTTTGGACAGATTTGTTGTTAAACTTTAATTTTTAATTATGAAGGTAGACTGCAATAACTGTATTGTTAAAATTCATCTGCTTTGCTTTCAATCTATTTGTTGTTTCTAACTGAAATGTTTTCCTTCTCTGTTTGTAATATCTTGGTGGGGTGCTTAGGGAAAATTTTAGGTGAAATAATAAAACTATCCATTAATTGAATCTTCATTAAGTTTGAAGATTCCCACTCCTGTATTTAGACTTGGTTATATTACCTGCAAGAGAATAATACCATCCTATTCTGGTATTTTCAAATGCACAAATCAAATTTTATCTTAAAAATTTTAGAAGAAGAAAAGATCACACATCCAACAATTTTCTTGATACCCATCTTGAATTATTGTGCATAGGTCTTTGATGTACTCCATGCATAGCTACACTTGTGTGAATTAGTAAATACTGATGCCTGAAGTGGCCACCTAAAAACCAGAGACTAGACAGGAATAAGGTAATAAAGGTAGGCATTCCTTTGAAGGGCCTTCCAAGGTACATCCTGGGGAGTCCAGAGGCTACTGCCAAGACGGACCCCAGGATGGACCTCAGGTCATGAGTTCTTCACAATTTTGTAAGTTTGGTTCATTTGCATATCAGGGTTAATTCTCCAATTAAGGCTTCAGTTAATTATGTATTTTCCCCAAGCTTGCCCCATCCTCCTTTAGAGGCTTTTGGTTTATACTTCTAGGGCCTAGGATGGTCTGAGTGTCCTTGGAGAGCAGGCTTGAGGAGGCTTTATGTCTACCTCGCATGAGAGAGCAGAAGCCAGCAGGCTACAAGAAACTTCAGAGTTACACACTAGGATTTGAAAAATATAAAAGTTAAAACCCAAGGCAGCAACATGAAGTGGAAAAGAGATCTGAGTTTTGGTCTCTTTTATTGCCCTTGAAAATCACAGAAACCTAACAGGCTGTAAAGCACTTTTTTTAGTCATACACATTTGAGTCACCTATACAAAGGGGATATCATGGAGAGAAAGCCTATTCTGCTTTTGAGAAGCTTTTCCAGTCAAAATTTATTTGTAAAATTTTTATTTAAATTAATATATTTTTTATTCCAGTGAAGATTTCTTTAACTGGAAAATTTGAAACTAGTTTAACACATCTTATCCATGTCTGTTTGCTATATTCATAAAAAATCAAGTTGGTTGTAAACAAGGACTGCATTTTTAGTGTTTTATATAAAAAATGTTGAGTTCATAATATAAATTATGTAGGCTGTCTGGTTGGTAAATGTTAGGTCAAGGGAAAATCATTGAAATTAAACCTCAATCAAAAGTATATAATTGAAAAATGATGGTACAAGTTTGAGATTAGAAGTTTTTCATATAATTTATGACATTTTTTTCCCCTAAAATAACTGCCCCACCCCTCATTATTAACAAATAAATTAATAATATTAAAAAAAAAACTTTAAAAAAACCCCTCCCCCCCAAGTAATTTAGACTGTATAAGTCAAAACAAGTGATGAAATTGATCATGGACGTCACTTCATTGAGTGTTTGCATTTTACCTAAGCCTTCCAAAAATATTTGTATTTCAGGGAAAACATATGACTCATTCATTAATTCTAGCCTCAGATGTTTTCCTTATGGCCTTCTCTCTTTTACGTCTCCAGAATAACTGGCTGAAAATGTGCCCCATTTTGCAGAGCTAATAATAAAGATCTTTCAAAACCCTTATGATGAAACCTTCCAGCTCTGCTGAGTTGTCCTCCTACTATGCAGTGTTTAGTTATTAAAGTCAGCTCGTGTAAATTATTCTGCTTATATTTCTTTCACCATGGTTTTATTTATGACTATTATAGTTTTCCTAATTAAGATGGTAGTCCATTTCCAACTCATCAGTAGACTACGTGCCTTTCTCACCCAACTTGACCCACCTACTGCTCTCTCCTGGAACAGGGAGTGCAATCAGCAAGTAAAACACTACCTAGTAATGCAAACAGCATTCTGAGATGTGTTGTGTGGAGTTACCTGATATTCAAAGGAAATGGATTTCCTCCTAACAGGCAGGTATGAATCAAGTTTCAAAGAGAGAATAACTGAGCTGCTGACCCTCAGTTATTCTTTCTCAGTATTTTACAAGTTAAGCCCCAAACCAGAGGAAATCCTTGTAGAAACATAGCAACTCAACGTATCATGCTATTGTTATCTATAAATAAAATGATGATTTTAATTATCTTAGAAAATCTATTTCATGTTTCAAAAAAGATACAATCTACTGCAGCCTATGTAGCTACCTGTTTAAATACTAGGAGCTGATGAAAACTGAAATTTTTACTAGGAAAGATATAATATTTCCAAAACCAGAAGTTTTTGAAGTTGAAACTGAAGAAAATTTTAACTGAAATGATTTGAAATAATTTTGAGCAATGATTTTTTAAAAGTTTAGCCAGGAATCTTCATATAATACTGTTCAAATGACTTGAGTAAAACAGGTAAGGCAGTGCAGGATATAATCTTTCAGCACAGAGCGAGCAACCTGGAAATACTGTTACAGTCAAATTTTTCTCCCCTCTAGTTTGAAGTCAATAGTCCTAGTCTGCTTTTTTTACTAAACACTGGAACAAAATATTTGCCTTACTGGTGATTTTACTGCCATTTCTCAATCAAATACTCTTACCTCCATTTTAAGACTTCTACTTGCTCCTACAGAGGTCAACCTATTTATATGTTCAGGAATGGATTTAAAATGGAAAAGATATTTATTTAAATGCAGATTTTTGTGGTTCCTAAGTTTTAAAAAAGAGGATATCTGAGCAAGAAAAAAAAAAATCTTTCTTCTTAACTTCCTTAGAGTTTTTACTGGCTGAGGCTATGCTGCAGTAGTAAGCCAAGGCTTTCATGTTGTCTTCAAATGGCTAGGTTATGGTATTTCATAAGAAATCTTCTCTCACAAAATAATTCTTCTGAAGGAAGGTAATTGTGTAATAATATCAGTAATATTTCTGTTGTTATGTTCTGAGTTCAGCTGTGTGTATGTATTCAGGTACTGTACTATCTGGGGTGACTGCAGTGTCCTTCTGAGGGCTGACCATCTCAAAAGTATATGAATGGTCAGTTCACTCAAAAACTCCAGCTCTTGATCTTGTGATATATTTGAAGACTTTGCCTGCTGCCTATGTTGTATTTTGAATTTTACTACTTGGGATACCTCTAATGGTTAGCTTGTTGCTAATTGTTTTGAATGCCATCTCAAGTTTGTATGTAATTCAGGATACCTTTGATATTTGAAAAGGACAACAGGAGTTTATGTAGTTTTCACCACTGTTTTCTTAATATTCTTAATTCTCAAAAGTACATTTTGCCTCTGGTGAATTTTGCTACAATAACAAAGGAGCAGTTTCATTGTGATAAGTGATGTGTAGAAGTTACAAAATAACTTGCAAAAGCAGCAACTTTTCTTGTTTTTTTTTTTGTTTGGTTGGGTTTGTGGTTTGTTTTTTTTCCCCTTCATTTACTCTCCTTTAAACAAATCTCTCCCATTAAATAGTGTTTCTGATTGTAGTGCTGTCAGAAAAGCTTCTCTTGGGTGTGTGTGCACACAGAGGAGCTGGCTGACCAATATGGCTTTAACCTACACAGTCAGAGAAGCTGTTTGTCATGGTTCCCTTTGTGAGGTTATATCTGCTGCTATTGGAATTGTGAGGATGGGTGGGAACAAGAAAGCTGACCCATGAATTAAAAAAAAAAAGAAAGAAGGAGGGGAGGGAGGGGAGAAGGGGAGAGGAATGAGAATGAACAGCAAATGAGGGTGTGGAGGTATGATGAGACTTCAGACACGACCTAGAAATAATTAGACAGCCAGAGAATTCCAAAGGAATCCAGGGCAAACCAAACTCCAGGGTTGCCAAAGGCCTGTACAGAAGAGGGAGCCCTTTTCAAGATAGCCAAGGGGAAACTAAAAGGTATTGTTATAGAGTCTGGCTGTAATAAGTTCAACAATGGTATAAGTTATTTTCTCCTTCCATTTAGAATGTAATAGTTAATTACTACAAATGTGAACATTGCAAAAGTAACAGTCTCTATTTTGGAAGCAATGAATCTCTCCATTAGGGAAGTAATAACTTCCTAATAATACATTTGTTCCAAGCATATGATCTACCAGATCCTAAAATAAGTTCTATGCTTCCTAATATTAACCAACTAGATATTTCCACTCTATTCAAATCTTAAAAACAAAAACTGAAGTAAATTCAGGGTCAGATATTTAGTTTTATGCTGTGAATTAGAGGGTCTCATCTCCAAGATCAGCTTTACAGGGTTACCAAGTGACTGATATGATACCAGATTCCTTCCTGTCATAATGCCATAAACATGCTGCTGGAACTTAGGTCAGTGCTTAAAATAACCTTGCTAATTGCAAGTCTCCAAGTGTCGGCTGAAATTTCAGTGAGCTGCCACACAGAGTGTTGAGAAATCACTACTGTAGCTCGGAACGTGCAGGGGAAGAGCAGACAGGCCTAAACTTGATCTGCACAATTACACAGGTAGAGGCAGCAGACAATTCTCTATATTTAATATAAAACAAAAGCTGTTGACTCTGCACTGAAGATGGATTGGGTTACAGATCATCTATGGCTTATTTGTCTGTCTTTTAAACAGACATATGTTTTTTGAATTGCTGGTTGCATGTGACTCCTTTAGCTGAAGAAAGGAAATGGGGCAGTCCTTTTTTTTGCAAAGCTGATACCTGAAAGCTCTCCTTCCAGTGTAAATGAGGTAAGACACCATTAAGCTGAAATATTTTACCAAATGCTAAAAAAGTGTAAAGCAATAAATTTTCAGTTTGAATTTCCTTTATAAATAAAACCATTTTTTATAAATCAGTTGGTCTTCAAGTTCTTTAGAAATGGTGAATGACCTAAATGCGTTTGGTTTGAAAAAATACATTGCGTTTCCTGTGCATTGTGAATCTAACTTGCAAAACTGACAGATTTTTTTTCTCTGAATTCTTAAGTCTCTTTCACTCCCTGTTCTACATTGTAAAGTTTCTGGAATCACAACCTTAGGCTTAAACAATTAAAATCTTTCACTTCTGTAGGTAAAAAAGATGCTTTTCATGTGTAAAGCTCTTGGCCTCCTGTTTTCATGCGGAGATTTTAGCTTTTTTGTGGGTATTAAAGTGAAACTTAATGCTCAATCTTCTCTATTCTCTTAGACATTACTCAGCTAACTTTTTATAGGTCACTGTATAATTAGAAATAGACACTTTAAGATTATAATTGCATTACTTTGGCTACAATTTTGACCTATATTGTAGAGGGAAGTGTTTAGTAAAGGCTTAGGAAACTAACAGACTAAAAATAATGTAAGTAATAGAAAACAATGAACTTTGTCATTATATGCAGATTTTACTATTTCCATTAGAACTTTAATAAATTCTGTAGCTTTTCATAAGCACACTGAATGTCCTGAACAATCTGGTGCTTATCAGAGTTGCACTAGTTTAGTAGACTATTTAAAAAGTATTCTGAGAGTTGTATGCTTTCCAAAGGCCCTTTGTTTTAGTTTTGTTCACAGCTCACAAAATTCTGTGTGTGCCATATCCTGAGGAATATGCTCAGACTGCTCAAAAGCATCTCTTCTCTCTGAAAAATTATTCATTCTTTTGAAATTGTATCTACAGGAAAAGTTCAGGAACTTTTTGGTTAGCCAAGACTGTTTTCTTCAAAGATTTGCGTAGGATTAAGATGATAAAGCTTTTTGACTTCTCTGAAGCAAAAGTTGGCACTGGATAGAGAATTGTTGAGTGATGTGTAGTTTCTACAAGGTGCCAGAAGAATGGGAAATCAGCCCGTAGATCATGGCAGCAGTTGCATCTGTTATTTGGATTGGAATTTTTCACTGACTTTTAAAAGGTTCTTATTTTTGTTCTTCAGCTGCCCATATATCAGTGGCCAATTGCTTTTGTTTAGACTTTGCTGGTTAAACAAGCTAGTACTTTCTTTATACTGACAGTTGCCATATTCTTCTCCAAAGTGCTATTTGTGAAAGTTTCATTTAAAGTTCAGAAAGAAGGAGTGGAAAATTCTGCTACAGCTTTATGTGATTAGTACTAGACTAATTGTAGTAGGTCCCTATTATTGCTTCATTTCATATCCTTTTCTGAGTACTGCTTCAGATATTGAAACCTATCAGTAAAGGAGGAATCTGAATTCATTCCGTTCCATAGAAAAACTAGAGAGGTGTTTTTGCTCTTCTGTGGGTATGGCTATATTACCATTTTAATTTGGTTTGGGAGTGTGATTTTGAAGTGGATCTGTTGTTTATCCCTATTCAGCACTCTTGGGTTCATGCTGGAGAGCAGTACTCTCCATGTTCAAACTGCTTTCTGTTGCTCAGTCTTTGCCATGTAGAGGTTTCTTCTTAAAATTTGCTTTCACAATTCCTTTGTCTCTACTTAGGTTTCATTTATTGTCACATCTGCAGTGATATTTTCTTTTGCTTTTCTTCTGACTTGACAACATTTTGTGCAAATGGATTTTGCATTTAATGTTGATATGATTGTCTTGAGTGAGATACATAGCTGGTATAGTAATTGCCTCTTCCATGTCTATTGTCTGTACTTAGAAAGAAACTTTCTCAGGAATTAATATTTTTCCTGGTTTATTTTGTTTTTGCAATGTGCTTGCCTCAGACAGAAAATCAGAAAGTGTAAAGTTCAAGTCTGATTATTACTTGAATTTCATTTTAAGACTGCAAAGTGGTTTTCATAAGTTATAAATATCTTCAGCTGAAATTTATTAATTATTTTGATGATTCTGATCCCATCTGAAATTGTAAAAGACGTAATGAAATATAAACAGTAATACTAAATTTTAGAAATTCTTCACACTTTGAAATTCAAAGGAAGGTAAGATTAATGTTTTGGGAAAGGGTCATTACAATGAGCAATTGTAATGTTCTGTCATCCTTAATGCTTCAGTCTTGGAGTCTCTAATATATCTCTGTTAAGAACTATGGCCTCCCTTGACCCCTTATTAAAAGAGCTAAACAGTTGGTATGGGTTTTAGTATGTCTTCTTGCTGGAAGTTAATTTATAGTAATGGCTGAGAGGAGTCACAATATTCTACATAACATATTAATATTTGATTAATGAAGGACATGTTTGATTAATGTTGGGCAGGATATTGAATTATAGTCAGTGGTAGAATTTTAAGAGAATGGATGAAGGGGAGATACATAAATATATTAGGTTAACAGACTTGCTGTTAGCAATACTATTTCAAGAATTTCTCAGCTGACCAAGCTTCCCATTGGCTCAGAGTGACTCAGTTTCTCACAAAATTCTTGATGGAGTGGTGAAAATGTGTCTGTGAAAAGTCCTCAATATTTGGGAGCTGTAAGAGAAATAAAAAATATTGTTTTAAAATACCAATGCTCCTTCCATTTACCCAAACTTGCCAAGATTGGCTGCCCTGCCTGTGGCTTGTCAAGAAAAGAAAAATATTTTTTGTTTTTCTACAGGTTTCTGGATTTCATGTTTTGGTAGATGATGACCTGCACAGAAATACATTCTATTTTTGAAATATATTGAAAATACAAAAGGTATAGGAACCCCTAAGAACACCCGCTAAGGCTTTTGGGGTGTGTGGGCCAGAGGGGCGTTTCTTGTCAGCAGTCCCAGACTAGAAATCATAGTATTGTGGTCAAACTGCAAGTGTTCTTTCCCAGATTGTTGTACAGTAAAACCTACCAGAGTTAGTCTCAGTGTCCATGGACATTTTATATTGCCTGTGCAGGAGGTGGAGACAGTGCAGCTGCCCTGCTGGGCAGGCGAGCCAGGCTTTGGCAGGGCTGCTAGCTCCAGGGATTACTGTATTTCCAGGCTCACATCCAGCCCAGCAGCAGCACGGCTGCTTTATCGCAGAGCAAAGCTTGTGGCCCAGCTAGGGCTCTGCAGAGCCAGCCCAGCTGTTCCAAGAAGAACATGGAAATATGAACACTTGCAATTTATGTGCCACTTACCTTTCCTATTCTCTGTCTATATTTCAGAATGCCGCAATACAGGGATCCAGTGCCATTTATTGTGAATCTTATTATCAGAGGAAAAGATTTGACTTTGTCTAAATTTAGTATTCAGTTCAAGGCTCAATTGATGATGACTATTTTTGCAGGAAATATAAATATTTTCACATGACTAAAATGCAGAAACACACATTAGAAGCTTGAAGCCACTTAGCTTCATTAACTTCTGCACAGACCAGTTTGGCTGTTGAATTTCAAAGGGTTGATTTACAAGCCCAGGCATGGAAACAACCTTTCTCTTTCTCATTGAGTTTGCTCAGTGGCAAGAGTTACACTCATCACTGAAAGCTACAGTCTAGACAAAGATAATTTATAACTTATCTCTTTAGCTTGAAAATAAAGTGGCATATAAAGAACCAGCCTGTTCAGAGATAAAACTGTTTACTGTCACTGTAAGAAACAATTTATCTCACAGGCCACGCTGTCTTGCTTTCCTAAAGATGTAAATAACACTGACTATGAAGTGCTTTGTAAATCAAGGATCTTATTCCAGTTAGCATCATGTAATAAATATATTTGCCTGTATATGTGCAGATGTATATATAAAAATGAATAAATATTTAGATAAACACTGCTCATTTCCTGCTTCTTTCAAAGCACTTCAGGCCTACTGTGTAGTGCACAAGTACTTTCTCAAGCAGCAGCATCTTAACAACCATTAAGTGTGTCAGTGCTTTACACTGGTAAATTCTCTTGTAAAGACCAAAAGCAGCTCATTTTTTAGACCATTATAATGATCCTAACAGAGCACAAGCTGTCTTCTCAAAACTGTCACACTGGAATATTCCTTGTAGGAATATGTTGTTGGAATGTGCTCCACAGTGTTGTAACTTGTTTCTAAATTACAAGTACAGTGTATTTGAATGGTTCTAACCAAAATATTATGTCTAATTTTAAAATTAAATATTTAGACCCAATTCTAGTATTAAAATGCTAATGTCTGTCATTCTTATATTTATAAGCTGTCAGAACAAGCATTGTTACTAATGACGGAGTATTTTACTTTCCTTAGAGACAATTTAAATATAAAGAAGTGTTGTAGATATGCCAATTTTTACTAGCTTATGTTAGAAGTTTATCTGACCAGTGTTCGGCAAATGTGGTGCAAAATCTGAGTTTGTGATCATTTGTTACTTACACAGAACAGTTTTTACATCTAAATCAAAAATTCAAGGATATTATGGACATGATTTTGTTTGAAAAGAAGATACTATACACAAACTTTTAAATATATATCTGTGTAAATATTATACACATGCATGATGAAAGTAGGATTTGGAAATAATCAGATAGCATGAAATACTAGTTAATATATGTTTGTTGCTTTTGTATGTTAAGTCCCATGTAAGTATGTGGTTTGAATGGTTCAGATAGCTTTGAATGTCCTGCCATCCCATAATTACAAGTTTCCAATTTAATCTCCATTATATTCCTTCTAAAAAGCCTGCAAAAAACCCTACCCTACTTTTTCTTTTGTGGATGTAAACTACAAGGCTTTTATTGTTTAGTTTTGTCTTTATTGCGTTCCAGGTCAAAAACCTGGACATTCTCTGTGACCTATGTTGTACATATCAGAAGCTAATGAGGAACAAATTTTAATGTATTGTCTAATCAGGAATAATAATAATAATCATCATCAGGAACTGTAGTGACAGGACAAGGGGAAATGGCTTCAAACTCAAGAGAATAGGTTTAGGTTAGATGTTAAGAAGAAATTCTTTATTGGGAAGGTGGTGAGGCTCTGGACCAGGTTTCCCAGAGAAGCTGTGGATGCCCCATCCCTGGAAATGTTCTAGGCCAGGTTGGATGGAGCTCTGAGCAATCTGGTCTAGTGGAAGGTGTTCCCTGCCCATGGCAGTGGTGTTGGAATGAGATGATCTTTAAGGTCCCTTTCAATCCAAACTGTTCTATTGTTCTGTGATAAGGGACTTGATTAGTCTGCTCAAAGACTTCTTTCTGTAACTAAACCAGGAAATTTCATGTGCAAATTCAGAATTGAAATTAGAATAAAAATCTTGTACATTTGAGATGCCTTTAAGGCATATAATTTTTTCATAAAATTTGTTCCTTTATTTCTTCATTTACTTAAGATGTTAAGTATGCAAAATAGCTTTCTGCCAGTCTTTCAAATTGTTCTTCCTCAATATAGCAAATTTAGATTTTTTTTTTTTTTGGTTGTTTGTTTGTATGTGGTATCTGGGGATTTCTTTATTTATATTTTTTTCTAGTACCTGACTAATTTTCTGACCCTGACTCTTACAACACAGTAAGTGATATCCAGAATGGAACAAGCCTCCTGGTACGCTGGGTAGGTGGTAGCTGTTTCAGACTACAGGAAGTGCCTCCAGATGCTCTAAGTGCTTTGTAATTGTTACTAACTCATTGGGAGATCTACAAGGGCTTTCCAGCTGACTTGAATATTTGTCATTCAGGAGAGAGGGCAGGAAGGTCACAAACATCAAGCTGCATGCAAGATAGACTCTATGGCTTCTTTTCCATGTTTCTAAACCAAGCAAAAAATTCTCAGTAATCCCCATAAGATTTCATTGATTAAATGTTATCTTTTGGTCTTTTCCAACCAAAATGATTCTATGATTTATTGAACAACATAAAAGGGAAATACAGTGCCAATAAAGTGAAGTCTGGTAATAAAGAACAAGAAAATTTCTGTCCTTTTTGCTGTCCTAAATAATGATTGATGGAAAATAACTTCAAAAACATGTCACAGAAGCTCTTGGAGGTTTAGCTGCAATGATATAAACAGCCACTTATCTTGAAAACTTCCTATCATGTTATCAAGTTTCATTATAGAAGACCTGGCACAGATGGTAGGTCTTCACTTCTGACTCTTCCTATCTCATTTGAGATGAGACTAGAGTCTCACCACCCTTTATTAAATTCTCTTATAGTCACTGAGCTTCAGTCAAAGAGAGTGAATGAGGTTAGCATTAATTGGATTAAGCAAGTCAAAATATTTTGATTGAAATTTTTCTGTTATGTTCTGCATGCCTTATGCAGGAGGCCTGAATTTTTCTCCTGTATGAACTTGAAGTTCCTTTTATTTATTTATCTGATACCTTATGTTTCAGTAGTTCACTGCTACCCAAAATACTTTGTGCTATTTATGTAGGGATACATTTTGTTTGTAATTTAAAACTTCATTATTTCAAGAATAAGACTTTTTTCCAAGAAACTTTTCTCTTTTGCCTAACTCTTCTCTTAAGAGCAGCTGTTCTCTAAGACCCTAATTACATATATTGAATTTAATAAAAACCAAAGTCTTTCAAGAAGTCAATAAACTGGAAAAATCTTTTAAGATAGATGCACCTATTTTCTTGTAGAAACAACAAAAACATCACCAGAAAATATAGCTCAGACAATGAAGATCCTATGGCCCTGCAGAAAGCTTAAAGAATTATAGAAATTTTCTTATTCTATGCCAAGAGTAATTCCAAATCTTCTTCAAACCAAGAATGAGGAGAGAACAAGAGCGGGACGTATTCAAAGCTGAGCTGTCAGGGTAAGAATATGCCAGCACAGACGTTTGAAACTCAAAAGTATTCAAAAGGATAACCAGTTTTGCTGGAAAGTTATTGAACTATTAGAACAATAGCATTGAATTCTGCTAGTTATTTAATATTGTAGATAAAATTATAGAAGTTATGATTGCCTAATTGGAGTGGTCTTTCTGATTCTTCATATAGCTGACATGATTTTTTGTCACATTAAGTTTTTGTATGTCTTGCATGAAATGGTACTAGGGGTTTCCTCATAGCCAGTAAACTGCTTTCTACAGTGAGGTCAGAAACTACCTAGTCCTGGCCAGGCTACTAAGAGCTGGTTGGCTCAGCTACTGCAGAGTGTATATGTTCACTGTGAGTGAACTGTACTTCCATTTGCATCTTCAATTTTTATTTGTGTGTGGTAATTTGAAATAGTTAGAAATGCTTTTAAATTACACTGAAATTATACTGAAAGCAGTAAAGTGCTGGGTAAAGAGAGTAAAAAAAGTAAGAATCAAAGGTAAGTATCAAGAGAATTGGAATATATGTTCTACATTCTTCTATTATGGTAGAAAATGTAGAGTTATGTGAAGAACTACAAGGTATTTGAAGGATGTTTTAATAAGTCATCTCTCTTCCATTTCACAGACATGAATAGATATTCCACTTACAGATATGAATATATAATACATGACGAGTGTGCTTAGTATAAATCTACCTCATAATTCCTTCTCATTTCTTTGTGGTCTTAAATCTTCAGTGTAATTTAGAAACATACATATAATTACCATTACCCAATGAACACGCATTTGAAAACCACTTTCTTGACTAGGTTTTCGTAAGAGCTTAGTATTTTTCTTTTTTTTCAGAGGTATCTAGAAACAAAACCTGCTACTCTATTGCTCAGTTCAGTAGGATTTATCTTCTTGCATGAAGAACTGTTCTAGAGTACCTGTACAATGATGTCTTCTAGAGTGTAGTGCAAAACCAGACTTCAGTCAGCACTAACATAACATTTTGTATCAAATTTTAATTCTTTTAAAATTTTCAAAGTTAGTCTAGATAAAAATCACTTTGCTTTAACATGCTTAAAGATAAGGGAAAATTTGTGCAGTTATGCATGAAAGGAATGTTGTACAGTGATAATGTTAACAGGAAAATTCCCTAGGCATTGTGGGCTTGGGGATACAAAAACATATCTTTTATTTTGAAGTTTTCAAAGTGTTTTTAGGTTGTAGCTGTAGGCACATTGCGCAGTAGAACCAGTGGAAGTTCAGGAATATGGAAACAATATTTGGTTGCAGAGGTTGCATCTCTTTCTCCAGCAACTTATTTGCTATATGCACCTTGCATTCGCAGTTTCTTACACAAATGCAATTTGTGCATCAATGTTACTGTTGTTAGGAATATCCCAGAAGTGGCTAGCCCAGACTTGTTTACACAACACTCTTTCAATACAGTTCTGATGTGCCTCATTTTACTGCCATAACTTCTCCTGTAACTCTCCAGTTCCACCCCAGGCCTTGAAGCGGTTTTGTGCATCAGCTATCTTAAGCTTCCTGGGTGAACTAAATGCTTCCTTTAATTAAAAATCTGGCCTGTGGTGAATGCTGTGTTCAGAAAGTCTTTTTCCATTAAATTAGTGATTAAATTTAGTAGGGGAAATAAACGTTTGAAAGCAGTCTCCCTTCCCTGCAGCCATTCCCTCGGGCAGAAAAGGTAGAAGCTGGCCTAGGGTTGTAAGACACTACAGCTGGTCCTGGCAAGTGAGCTGGAATAACTTCCAGCAGCAACTGCCCTATTTCTGCACAAAAGGATCCTTTTGCATGTTCCCAGTATGTTTGATCCTTTGGACCCAGCAATCATCCATATGGCAAAACAAATGCAAATTGCTGGAATCCCAAGACAGGAGTTTCACCATTAACATTTCAGGCATTTTCTCAGCTTGAAGTGCTCAGCATGTGATATCATATCTTCCTTTCTTCTTGCTCATCTTCCTTGTACATAGTCAACCAATATACTTACACAACAAACAAACAAATAAAATACATTGCATAAACAACTAATAAATTATTACAGAGCAAATCTGTGTTTATTGCAATCACATAATACTATTTTAGCAGCTCTGTCAAAGAACTGATGATTTGACATCTCTTTCACATTATTTCTAAGTATAGGGATATAAGAATGTAACTCACCAATTCTGGAGCCACCAAAACACAGTAAGAACATGCCTACTTAGGGTTCACCAAACTGAACATTTATTTTCAAAACATCTTTAGAATTTTTCAATGCCAGTATTTGTACAATAGAAAGTGGATCATCTTAGATCCACTTACTGGAATTTTGCAGAAATTAGAATGTAGCTCACTTAAAATAATGAGAGTAAATTAATCAAAATAAAAGCCAAGCTGGAAAAGAGAATAATGTGCAGAAAATGATGGAGCAGAAGGCAGGGCCAGTGATCTTAGAACCATCCTGGTAGCTACTTTCCTTTGCATTCTTCACCCAATAAAACACATTCATTTCCCTTAGTCACTGCATGCCACAGCCATACCAGCTATACTGCTTTAGTACTTCAAACACTTTTTGACTAGCTGGTAACTTGAAGTCAGTCCAGGTCTTTCCCTGGCAATTGGCTTTGCTTAGTCAAATTCTGGATTTTTCATGCATGGTTATTTTGTTTGACTTAACTGTTTACTCAAAAATAGCTGCAAAAAATTTTGTGTAGCATTTGCTCTCAAGGTTTCACCAATAATAGAAGAGAACAGTTTTATCCTTATTATAACGTTGCATGTACAGCAGGTATGGATGAAAAAAATGAGAAAATACTTCTTTGAGAAGTCAGAGTGCATTTTAAAGGAAAAATAACATTCTGAAAGATGCATAAGTATAAAAGGGTAGTTCAGAGAATGAATTTAATTTATAATTTTCAAGTTCAATTAAAGAAAAATCTAAAAATTCTGTGGCATATATTCTAAATTTTTTTTTCTAAAAAGAAGAATTTCTGCATTCTGATTGGAATGTTTTTCTTCTGAGGAACTAAAAAAGCACTTTAAAGGAAAGACCAAATAGACATTTTCTTAAATCGTAGATGATGTTAGCATGTACAGCAGTTGTAAGACGCAGTAGCAATCTGTTTTTGCTGCTGAGGTTTTACTGCAAGATCAAAGAACAAAATCTCCAGTATAGCTTCTCTGTCACTGATACTAACTCTAAAGCAACATATTCCAACCTTTCATCTTTCAGTAGCTTCATGTACATCTTAACACAATTTCTTGAAGACCAGAGAGAAAATATTTTTGAAAGTCGGTATCGAAGCTGTTTTCATTGACTCTCAAGGGTTTGTTTATGCGCTTTTCCTTCATCTGCTGCAGTGTTTGCAGTCCAGGCTATTTTAGTTGACGAGAAGGGCTATGAGCAGGCTGATGGATTCAGCAGCTGCAAATTACAGGATCAGCTGTCTGGAAGACTGAGTGAAGTGGGCAGTTGGCAGCCAAATGGGGTACAACCTCTGTAGCCTGAGAAATTCCACAGTCAGTGCTACAGCAAAGCCCGTGAGAGGATAACAAAATCTTTACCTTAATACCACTATGAAAATGTGTAAAAATAAAAATGCCTAGCTGACCTGTGAGGTTAATGATTACAAAAATTGTTTTGGAATTGATGCTTTCTAAAAATCAGATTATAATATCTTCTGATATGAAACTATATACTGTTAAAATGGGAAAGATTTTGCACACTTACATGTGCACACTTTATATTATTACCATTGACCTGGAACTATGCTTATTTACAAATAGATGCCAACAGATTATTTCTTAGAAGTGCATAATTTATTTTATCTACCCGCCACTTCTGATAAGAGCAACTGGCATTCATGACAGCATTTAGCTACTGTCTTGTGATACCACTGTTCTTTATTTATAAATACAAAGTGTAAAAAGGCACAAAACAGTGTTCTTCTGGTTTTGCTCTATCTAATGCTGTCATCTACAAGGGGTTAGATGACAGCATAGGGGAAAGATGAAGAGAACGAAACCATATTGTATCAGGTCTTGATACTGAGCCTCGGTAAAATCGTGAAATAACGTAACAACATAACATAACATATAACATAACAAAACATATAACATAACATAACATAACATAACATAACATTCTTGTGCACTATTTGAACTGCAGTAATTATTACAGAAAATTATTAAATTCAAAGCTGTGTGAGGTGTAATTATTCAATTTTACTGAATTATATGTAAATCTAGACATCAGATACAGTACTAAATAAAGTTTTACTAGGAGATGTCAACTGGATTTGCCATTATATTGTTTCCTCTCGATATACTGGTTTGTGCCAGGCAAGTGTAGAAAAAAGATGCAAGTAAATGGGGTGCAGCTTTATTAATGCTGTTCTGCTGAACACTAATCAGAATTAACTTACATGGCAAATGTTAGCATTTCTTTGTAATAATTTTCTCCTGAAGGCTAGCATTAGCATTATTCTGTCATTGGCAGAGCCTTCACCTTCACGCCATCATATGACAGTTAAAATCAAAGAAACAGGGTATTAATAGGACCCTAAATTATTTTTTTTACAAGCTTTATGTAAGCCACCAATTCTGTCTATAATCTAAATCCTTTAAGAGCTGGCACTTAGTCTTTTGCAGACATGGTCGTCTTATACGATAAGATCAGAGAATGTGATCTTGGATGTGACCAAATTTGGGTTTAGGTTCTCTCCATGTTACATGTTACAGCTTCAGAGCTGTAAGGAGCTGTTAATTATCTTGTTTGTACATAAAGCACTTGGCTGTTGCTGTGTGCCACAATAGTCTGTAAGTAAATAGACTTTGCTTTTTGAGGGAAATGAGCAACTTCTAGCATGCCATGCAAAAATTAACAGCATGCGTTCTTGAATATCTGCTTCTTTCCAACCCTTAGTGGTGCTGGGATTTGCATTTCAGTATAAAATTGGTTTGTTGTGGAAATTTTGTCTCCTTTAGAAATGTGAGATGCTTTGGTAGTTAGCATAATGAGACATCAAGAGAAAACTTACTTGAAGTGTGGGTCTGAATTCTTGAACTAGAATATTATCTAGATTCATTAGCCAATATTTTCAGTACATTATCAAACAATTGTCAGAAGACTTTCTCTTTGATAGTTCTTTCTTCTTATGGCTTTGTTTTCAACCACTCTGAGAATTCGTATGGTAGTTGAATTCAGAATGTAACTGTATGTATGAAGTTGGAAAATATTAAAAGCTTGTTTTGGAGACTGGCACATCTTTAAGCTCCTTCACATAAATAGTCTAAATGAAGTATATTAAGTATTTTTCTATAGATTTTTGTCTATTTTACAACATTACGGTTACTGGACACAATCTATTTTTTAATCACTGAAATTAAAATTAAACTGTATCATGGCTAGGAGGAAAAAGACATTAACAATCTTGGAGAAGTGAATACAAATTCAGTTATACTAATTAACTGGAAATATTCTTTAAAACATTTGAAATAACATGGAATTACAGCTATGCTTTTCAGTCGTGTCAGTTGTAGTTGGCTAAATGGATAATAGTAACTTTTTCCAAAGCTCAGAGAGTTCTAGCTCTGTGTGTCTGTAGCATTAGGTGACCATGGCAATCTGGTACCTAACATATGCATTTGCTCAGCTGGAAGTGTGTGGGTATTGGAAGCCCTGAGCAGTTGCAGCACTACATGTTGCAGGTGAGGCTGCGTGTGCTGTACTTGAGAACACAGATGCTGCTTGTTACAGCAAGGGGACTGAGGATACTGGGGAGAGATATTGCCTTTCAAGGCAGATACAATGATCTGCTCATTGAACCTCCAAAGTTTTGTGCTCATCTGGCGTTTCTTAGAGCTAGTCCTGCAGAGGACTTGATGTAACTGTCAGTGTTTTATTAAAATGAGTAGCTACCAATGGCACCTGATAATAGCTAATATTGTACTATCTGTTGTAAAAATTATTTAATATTATCTAGAGATCTGATTTTGGTTTAATTTGTTGCATACGTGTAATTAAATATTCAACACTTTGTCTTTACTTTCATACTGAAGATATCAAATCTGAACTTAAAGAAGTTACTTTACTTAATTACTTTAAATTATTAATTTAGAAATAATCAGGTTTACTGATTTTCCTGTTATGCTTCTCCCACACAAAACCCCAAGAATATCATCCGAGTCATAAAATTTCATGGTAATTGTCTGATAAAATTGTTTCAATAACAAATTTGAAATGCAAAATTATGATTATTCTCACTTTTACCTATATCTGTATCTATCAATCAATCAATCTACCTTCTGAAGGTTTGAATTAAATTTATATATTTTTAAAGAACTACGTCTTGGATTAAATATGCTGTTAAGTCACCTTAATCTTAGTCACTTTAAGTCACTGCCAGAGATGTAGGAGAAAAACTTTTAGGGTCCAGTGCAAATTTTTTTAGTGTTTTAATCACATTTGCTTTACTTGTATATAACATGATTTTCACACATGGTGTTCACAGAATTTTTATAGAGTGTTGTTTGCTAAATAGCGTATGCCTAAATGTTCTTTAGTATTGTGACTTGTCCTTTCACAAAGAAAATGAAGAGTAGATTGAAATTATTTTACCCTGTATGCAGCACAACTTCAGTAATCTGTAATATTGATTTGAAATTTGGAGGATACCATCACATCAAAAGTTTAGCTTTATAACCTGGTAACCCATATTTTCTTTCCCCTTTCTCAACATAGCTGTTTGCAGCTTCTCTGTTTTCCCTCTTTCTCCTTTTCCACTCATCTTCTGCTCAATTTTGTGCCCAGAGCAAGACTGTACAAAAATCAGCACCCTGTCAGCACCACAGTCAGCAATGGGTCTCAGAAATAGCTTATTCCCACTGAGTCCCAGACTTTTGCCCTGCTTGGTTATAGAGGTTAGATTCGAATTCTGTCCAAATGAATTTTTTTGATGGTGGCACAGACCAGATTCTTTGTGTTTTAACTGGGGGGTGTATGTGTGTGTGTGTGCGTGTGGAGCAGAGAGGGAGACAGCTCTTGGCAATCTTATGACTTTCATTCCTACTGCTGTCTCCTCGGATGTCACTTTATGGTGTTAGCTTTCTGCTTCTGATTCATGTGATCTTGTTGTGCCATCCTTCTTTATTGTATGCTGTCTCTGCACTTACTGAGCAGTACTGCCAAACAGGACAGCTGCTGGTTCAGTTGCTGTAGCACTGCCATGAATAAAAAAAAAGAAAAAAGTCTGGATATATTAATTACAGTATATTTCCTCTATGACAAATATCTATTCTGCATTTAATTAAAAGTACATGAAAAGTAGATCCATGAAAGGACCATGCCCGTAGCTAAATATCTACTTTATTTTTCCATTTCAGGATATTTGTGAAGATATATCTGATCACGTTGAACAAATTCATGCTCTGCTAGAGACTGAGTTTTCCCTGAAGCTTCTGTCTTACTCTGTCAATGTGATAGTCGATATCCATACAGTGCAATTACTCTGGCACCAGCTACGTGTTTCTGTCCTGGTTCTGAGGGAGCGCATTCTCCAGGGACTACAAGACGCAAATGGAAACTACACCCGGCAGACTGATATTCTGCAAGCATTTTCTGAAGAGACTAAGGAGGTACAGTAACAAAATACAATTTAAAGAATTTCATCTGTGTTAGAAGCAGCTCACCCCTCTTGAACATTTAAAATTGCTACGATGACAATTTTAAGGATGACTTACTTCTAGATATTTTGCTAAATTTGTTTTAAATTATTATTATTTTTTATCTTCAGCTGGTACCTGTTCTTGTTGAACCAAATTAGTGCAAATTAAGATCAACTTTCAGAAATGTCATGTTAGTGGCTAGCAATGTTTTCTCTTGATTGAATTATTTTTCAGAAAGGATTTGAAAGGCTTACAGAGGTGCATCTGTTCCAAAGCTGTTCATCTGGTCACTCGGGTATTTAAGGTTTACAGCCAATTCAAAAGTTAATTTCAGTGTGCAGTGATTTCTTCAGTGAAAGTTTAGACTCTTTCTGCCTGCATACACAAATCTGAGGCTTACAAAATGTTTCCAAAACTTTCCAGACTAGGTCTACATTCCTTTATAGCAAGGGAATTGTCTTTAACTTGAGTGGCAATTCTGTATTATGCCTTTAAAAAATCACACATTTTGTCTGAGAAATGATGAAGAAAGAATCATACATTGTTTACTCTGACAGTATGCCAAATTCACACACATGTAAATGGTTTGTAAACCTGGGTGCATTTAACTAAAGTGCCTTTTCCTTTGAATTTATCATTACTTAGAAGGATGTTACTGGCCTAATTTTTTGAGCTTAAAGAAGATGGACATTTTTAATAATTTGGGTAATTAATCGTTAATAGATAGCATGTAGAAGATTTTTTTGATGGTCCTAAGATTAAGATAAAATATTTTTATTATTAGATGCATTTACAGAAAGAGACCTCTAAATCAATGCAGTGAATTTGCTGACCTGTATTACAGAGGAAGTCAGAGGTCCCCTAGACATGTCCTGAATTTCATACCACTCAGGTTCAAAGAGAATGTGAATATTTCTCTGCTCCATGTTGGGTTTTATATTTGTCTTTGGCACAACAAAGTGGTCCAGAAATCAATGCCCAGAGATGCCCAGGCCCACCTTCCACACCCCCTCTTCCTGACGTGTACATACCTCGCTGCTTCAGATTCAGTTTCTGCTTTTCTCTTGCTGGTAAACCACTGGCAGGTCTGAAGGAAAACTACTCTTGTCTTAGTATTCAGATTTTTGAATTAGTGGGAAGTCATTATTTTATGACAAGGACATGGTAATTCCAAGACATAAAGAAGGTGCATATACAGATGCTAAGAAACAGGAAATGTTCCGTCTGGATCTGATTGCAACTGCTATAAAAAACATCCTTGCTATAGAGAAGAAGGACTGATTGGGGAAAGAAAGATTATTTTTCAGTGGGGAAAACACATGTTGCCAGATAGGCTTACATGATAATATAAAAGACAAAATATACTGACATCATTCTTTTTATCCCCCCCCATTAAAACATAAATAATATTCAATAAATTTAATGGCTAGCAATAGGAGGGACAAAAAGCTGATATCACATTTCTGCCCTATAGCTTGAATAGGTTCATGGAAATTGCTCTGCTGTTTCTAACCTTTAAGTATTCAAACTTTTTATGAGGTATAATAATAGTGGCTTTAATTGATGAATATAAAAAAAAAATAATGGAATGTAGGGACAATTGTATCTACTCCCACAATCATATCTTTTTGGTGTTTGCCCCCCATCCTTTCCCAGACATGACTACATTGTAGGACTAGTAAGTGCCTCATGATACAAATATTTTCCTTTATGGATTTTCATGTATTGGTGAATAGTGAGTCTGTTTGAGAAAATCTAGAAAATTTTGCCCACACAGATAACTATTCCCTGGAGAAACATCCTCCTAATTTTCAGTACCCCTTTGGGATTGTGAGCCGGGAATTCCAGTTTATTTTGTCTGCTAAGACTGAGAACTCATCTGGTTTGAAATTAAAAGAAGGAAGATTTCACACACAGTAATGATTTCTATTTTGGAATTCACTGGTGTAGGACACTTAGAAGTGCAAATAAGTTAAAAAAAAAAGTGAAAACGAAGCAAAGATTAGAGGAATTGTAACCTCCAGATGAGGAAATCCCTATGCTGCTCCCTATGGTTGGTAGAATCTGGGAGTAGAAATGTGTGTAGAAGGCCCATTGTCCCGGTTTGAGACAAATTCAGAGGAGAAATAGCTCCCGATGGAAAGCAGGATGTAATTACTCCTCCCCCCACCAGGTTGGGGAAAAAAAATTTCCTCGGAGGAAAGTGAAGAGGAAAAAACCTGTTTATTTAACAAACACACAGGAAAAGAATAATGATACTAACTAATGAAATCTCTTGCTGTGGAGAGAAAGCTGGAAAAGTTTAGAGTCCTTCTGGGTGTGGTCTCTCTCCCCCTCGGAGCTGGGTCGGTGCGGGAGACCACCTTGCAGGCCGGAGGGAAGCTTCTCAGTGAGGTTTTGATGTTCTGGTGTTCTGAACAAGTCCAGAAGAGAAAAAAAAAGAAGAAACCCAAAGTCCCAGAAAAAAACTCCGTCTCTCTTCTCCTGAAGCAAACAGAGCCGAGAGCTGGCTGGAAAAGCAAGGAAAGTGCTTCCTCCTCTCCCTCTCTCTCTCTCTGCCCCCAGCCTCTATCACTCCCCAACAGCAGCAG
Organism: Vireo altiloquus; assembly: GCA_013396875.1. Lineage (NCBI taxonomy): Eukaryota > Metazoa > Chordata > Aves > Passeriformes > Vireonidae > Vireo > Vireo altiloquus. Next base: position 204,071 of record VZRF01014365.1, on the reverse strand, counting down.
AACGACAGAGAGGAGTAGTGACCTTGAAAAAAGTTCCTTTGGCTTTTTTTTCTTCACTCCCCTCTCAGGCTCAGTTCAAAAACACAGAAAGGCACAAAATTCATATTTTGGGCATAGGGCAGATGATATGGGATACACCATAGTCACTCCAAGACACCCATGTATATATACCCATGTCTTAGAGTTCAGCTAGCAGAAAATGTTTTGAGCTGATGCAGAAACAAGATACTGGGCCAGACAGAAATTAGATCTGAACAAATTTCAAACGCTGTGCTTTTCTGTAATTCATGAACCTATAATTTCACAAAATATTTGGCTCATTCCTTAAGTCCACTGTGTTTGCTGAAGAGCAGCTTTGGCGGCCAACATTAACCAAGGAGCTCCCTAGAAGAAGTGAAGTGCCAAGGTTTCTTTGGTGTTCAGTGAGACTGTTTGATCATGTTAATATTCACTGTCAGTTCACAGACTGCACAGCCTCCTGGGCTGTATTTACACAGTGGCTGTAACACCTGTGAAGATGCACAAGCTGGCCTCAGCATCATGAGCAGGGACAACCCTGGCAGAGGAGCTACCAAAACCCACGAGTGTACCGTACAGGCTGCACTGGCCTGGTTGGGTGCCCAGCTCATCACTGGGCAGGCTGTGAGTGTGCTTCAGGCCCTCCCAGCAGCACCACACCCAGCAGGATGCACAGGAAAGGGCACACAAAGTTTTATGGCTTGGAGGAAATAGAGGCGACAGTGATGCAAGCTGTCTGCCAAGACAGAGATGCAAAATTAGGAAAGTAATTGTTTTAATAAAAAAAACCAACTTTGAAGAGTTAAGATTTTGAAGGACCATTTCTCCTTCAGGAATTAACCAGAGATAGTTAAGAAGTAAAGAAAAATAAGTTCTGTGCAGCCTGAGTTTTATGTCAGAATTGAGAAACCAGGAAATAAGAAAAAGATCAGGCTTTGATAAAATACAGTGAATCCTGACGTTCTCAAACTGAAATAGCTTACATATTAAATAATTTTATTTGAAAAAGTAAATAAAGAGCAGAATTTTACTGCTTTAAATGTAAATACAAGAAGTATTGGAAACAACCTAGAAACCTTTAAAGGAAGCATTACTACTTGAAAAGGGGAAAAAAAATTTAACTAGGGCATTCCCATTGGTAGCCATATGAATGATTAAATTAAATATTTTTCTGAGATAAAAACAATAAAAACATGGTAATACTGGCAATAAATAAAACTCACTTGAAGCATTTCAGAAAATGCTTGTAAAATGACAAAGCAAGATGGTTTAATGCATATAATAGTAAATTTTATTAATGTTAATAAATACATTTTTAAGAGATGGAGGAATGGAGCTCATTATTCAGGAAAAATAAAGGCCTTCAGGGCCTTGGAAAGGGCTTTGATTTATATATGGCTTTAGAGTTTCTAATCATTTCCTGAGCTTAGAAGGACAATGCAGTTGTAATACTGATCGTTGTTTAGTCACTATTTTCCTTAACAAATGCAGTTCCAATATATAAATTTGACAGATTTATAGAAAATTCGCCTTTTAATTCTGAGCTGTTGACGATGCCAAATTTGTGGCATGGGATCTACATCTGGATAGAATATGCTAAATAAGAGATACATTCAGTATCCAAGACTATGGCTGATAAATACCCTTCTAGTAATTTTTTTCTATAAATATTTTTAGCTGGAGGATGTTTTTCTATTTTTACTTTGAGTAATGCAAGGACGGGGGTGGGTGGAGTACAGGGCTTGGCTATTGTATGTTTTTATGTTTATGGGATTTGGCAAACAATAGCCTTCTTTATTGAGGGGATTCCTGTTCAGATAAAATCTAGGCAGTTTACTGTGCGATGGAGATATCACTTGGTTATTGCACCTCCTTCAAGCATGATGCTAAAGGTCTTTAAACTATGGATTTGAGCAATGTAGTGAGACAAGTTGTTCCAGAGAATAATTCAGACATAAACCTATTGTGGATACTCAGGAGTTTGCTTCAAAAAACTATTATGAGAACAAACCTGGAAAGAAAGACCAGTTTACTGATTTAGGCATGTAAAGTTAGAATCCTAGAACATTAGTTTCTCCCCATCCTGATGTTTTTTTAAAGTAGTCTCTATAAGCAAAAGTCCTGTATATGTATTACAAGATCTACTGAAAATATGCTTACACAGTATACTAAATATAATTTTGCTGTGATTATTATTTATCATGCAGGTTTTGGAGCATAAGCTCATCAGATTCTTTTACTGCCCTTCAAATAAGACCATAATATTAATAAGCACTAATTTGACTTTGATCTTAAAATCTCATTTGCCACCTGAGATGGTCTCCTCTGGCTATGTCCATGTTTCTGAGATTGAAGGACTTCCATTGAGAAAATGTTGACAAGGGGAAGATGGAGGCTTAGCATTCCTGGCTATAATTTCTTTTCCTTGTGAAGGTCTTCATTTGTGCACTAAATATCTGGCAAATAAATTTTCAGGTGATAATGCTTCAAAAAATGAAATGTAATTAGCAATCTCTATCTTAAAATTATGGGAACAAATGTCCATCATTGCTACATGATGCTTGGGAAAAACATTCTGCCAATCAACTGAAAGACCGTAGAATAGCATGGATTTTTGAGAACACAAGATTAACATGGAGATGGGTATACTCATCAGCCCCCAAGGTACCCTCCCTCCTGCTTCAGGTAGTTAACACAGGAAATGCTTCCAAGTCTGCCGTATGGAATTTCTGAGTCCCCACCTACACAGTAAGTAAAACTGAAAGCAGAATTAAATGAGGAAAATACCAATACAAAAGTGAATTGCTGTTTGTAGGTTACTTGCTGCACCAGACTGAAATGAAGTGTTTTTCAGCTTATTGACATTTTTAATTCCCAAATACTACAGAATGTAGCTCATCTACAGGGTACTGCCAAAAGAGGCGGGTCAGTGATGAATCCTTTTCTAGAAGTGAGGCAGTGAAACACAGGAATTGTTTTTTGCTTCATTACTTTGTGTGTTCTGCATATGAAAATTAATTTTCTAAAAAAGGACGATTTCTTTGTGTATTTCAGGATCGTCTTGACTCTTTAACAGAAGTTGATGATTCTGGACAGTTAACCATCAAATGCTCTCAAAATTACTTGTCCCTGGATTGTGGTATTACTGCATTTGAGCTATCTGACTACAGTCCTAGTGAGGAGTTGCTTGGTGCTCTGGATGATATGACCTCCAGTCAAGGGAAAGGAAAATCATTTGAATCCTGGAACTACAGTGAGATGGATAAGGAATTTCCAGGACTTATCAGAAGTGTGGGTTTACTTGCAGTAGCAACAGATTCTATTGCTTCCCAGTGTAATGAAGCATTGAAGGAGAAAGAAAATCATGTACCTCTTTCAGCAGAATATGGAGAAGAAAGCAAAGACAAGAAAGCATCACATGACCTCTCGCTAGCATCTCCTTCTGCAAATTCCTCTCCTTCTAAAGGACCTTGCTCTGAAAATGGTGTTTTACCTAGTAACAGCAAAGCAGCTTCTGTATCAAAGAATCCAGAATGCAATCTTCCACAGCACACTGGTGAAAAAATCAAACACTCTCACTGTGAAAATTCAACACCTAAGAGGTCCATAAGAGACTGCTTTAACTATAATGAAGACTCTCCTACACAGCCTACATTGCCAAAAAGAGGTCTATTTCTGAAAGATGATGTGTTCAAAGACTATATGGAAGCCAATGATTTAAAAAGGCAAATCTCTCAAATAGTTAAAAACGAAATGAGTAGAAGTACACCCTCACTGTTAGATCCACCAGACAGGTCCAAGCTTTGCCTAGCTTTACAGTCACCCTATACTAACAGTCCCTCTGCAGTTAGTCAGTCATACGATTGCTTAAATACATTAAGCGATAAAAATCTTGAGTACACAATAAATAATCACTTTACAGACAGTCCCATAATTCTAGGAAAGTCTACTTTCTACACCTGTGAAGAGCAATCAAAGCACAAGAAGCCTCATGATTCTCCAGAGAAAGTGAAAACTGACAGAACACCTGGAAGTGTGTGTAAAACAGCTCCGTCAACACAAGTCAAAAAAGGAGGATGTTCTTCTCTACAGAATGGGATTCCTTCTCATAACTCTAAGTCTCTGGAGGAGACAGAAACAGATTCTTCTGCATCATCAGATCCTTGTAACCAGAGAGATCTAAATGGGCAATCACGAGTTAGAACTGAGCCTTTCAGTTCACCAACGCATAGCCAAAAGAGTGCTTCTTCAGCTGGTTCCGAGCTTTCCAACTCATCCCCTCTTCTACTAAGAAGAAAGAAAAATAAAAGCTTATCCTCAACACCACACACTACTCAAAAAACCAGTAAGGACAGTGAGGTGTGGTATGGATCTGATGAATATTTAGCACTTCCTTCACATCTCAAACAGACTGAAGTATTAGCTTTAAAACTAGAAAATTTGACCAAGTTGCTGCCCCAAAAGCCCAGACAGGAAACCATTCAAAACATTGATGACTGGGAGCTGTCAGAAATGAACTCAGATTCAGAAATGTATCCAACGTACCAGACAAAAAAGCACAAAAAAAGGGGTAGAATTTCACCAAGTTCTTCAAGTGATATAGTATCCTCCTTAGGTGACAGTATTGAATCTGGGCCTCTCAGTGATATTCTGTCTGATGAGGATCTTTGTATGCCTGTATCTTGCATTAAAAAATACATTGAAGAAAAGTCAGAAAGAACTGCTGCCACGCAGCTCGCTGGAAATGACACTTCTCCTTCAAATAAATCAGCTTTAATTCATCAACTGATGCAAGATATACAACATCAAGAGAATTATGAAACCATATGGGAAAAAATTGAGGTAAGGCAATAATCCGATATTCTTTTGCTGTATTCTGGAGAAGCCTCTATGTGGAGACAGAGCTGCTGGCAGGGATGGGATTTCTTTCTTGTTTTCTTTTAATACTGAAAATAGTCTCATCCAGTGGCTGCTGGAAGTAGAGAATAGCAGCAACTATTAATTATAATAGACTGAAGTTAACTTTAGCCAACTATACAGAATTTGCCTATAGTATTTTACTTGCATCAATACCTTTAAACTTGGTAAAACATTATTTTACCAACAGCACTTCTCTTTGCCAAGATCGGGTACATGACAAGTTATTTTTCATAGGAAGGGAAAAATAAACATTAGAGAACCAAGGATCTTTGTTGTGTTTGAATGAAGCTATACCTAATATTGTCTGCCTATTTTCTTCATTAAAAAGATTTGCTTTAGTCCAAGAATAGAAATTCCTGTCAAATTAAGTATAATAACAACATTTCTTTTTAATTACTTCTCTTCCCTTGCAGTGATTATTTTCCCTCCTGTGTTGGTGGAACTAAGCATAACTTTTTTTCGTTAAATTAAATAATCATTCTAAAATAATAGCAATGTATTAGTGCAATATGCTAGAGCAATAATTATATACTATTCCATTACACTTCAGATGAGATGGGATTTTATTGAGAAGTTTTTGAGAAAAAAGATAAACTTTGGAAATGGAAGTGAAATTGAATGAATAATCAGATAAAGACCTAGCCATCTCACTAATATAATTCTTAGATTACATTCACAGTAAATGTTTGTTTCACTTTTCTGATGCATTTGTCTTCCAGGCTGTTGTAGAGACCTCTTCAACTCAGAACATTCATGTCCGTCCTCAACAGCATTTATGTTTTCAGAAAAGAAAGCTCCATCTCTATTAGATTTCAAAATGTTTTAAAATTTGTAACACATGCATTAGAGGGTGATGTTGACATCTGAATGCTACATCCGATATCTGCAATAACTTTTGTGTTATCAGGTTGTGTATGAGCTGAAAAAAAAAAAAAGGACTTGTTTTATATGGCCAGAAAGTCCTTCTTACCAAGCATGATTTCTGCAAATTTTGAAGGTATGGGAAATATTATGACTAGTAGGGAAATACCTGAGCTAGAGATGTTTGAGTATAAAGTTGGGGTAGAAAAATACAGAAAGAAAAATTTCTTCTTAAACAAATGGGGGTGCAGCAGCTGTCAGCTCTAAAGGGCAGTGCTTAATGATGCAAGTTGTCCCCTCCATCTTCATGGGTGGGGTTCCTCTTCCAGACTTTGATGAAAGAACTGTCTTCATAAGTGCAAACTGTTACTGTCCTTAAGTTTGTGTAGTGTTGAAAATTAACCCAGCTGAACAGATACAGAGCCCTTCGTTTTGTGAAAACAGCAAAGCCCATCAAAGCTGCTTCTGAATACATAAGATGCTGTCTTTCAAATGACACTACAAAGAGCCTGTTTAAGAATGGAATTGTTGAGTGTCTAGGGACCAGTGCCTTCCACTAGACGCTGACTTCCTTTTGGAAAGAAACAGGTGGCAGAGAAACTTTTTGTATCATACTCTCAAATCATCACATTTACTTTTATCAAACTTTTGAAAAGGTAATTCTCTTTTGAGGGGCCATCTGTCTTTGTGTGATTCCTTGCAGCTGCAGTTCAGTCCTACCAGAATGGAGGAGTAAGAATCAGCTGTAACAGCTGGCTGCAGCTGTAAACACCCTCTTCCTCTCCATACCCATCCTTTCCTCACCTCCTCTGGAGAGTGGATTGAGCTTGTGACAGCAATTAAAAGTAGTTAGCTGTTCTGTGGCCAGAGTAAACCCTTCTAGCTAGTGACTCCAGCTGCTGCTCTTGTTCTTGGGGAAATTTACTGCTGCTGACACTGCTCTTTTTACAGTTTCTCAGTGTTTCTGGTTGTGATAAATGGTTGGAAAATGTTAATGTGGAATTTGAAAATAATCCTATGAAATATGTTTGGCTCATAGTAAAAGAAGGACTTTAAACAGAAAAGAGATGCAAAGAGGACTGCTAGGAAGAGAGAGAGCTCAGTATTCCATGAACTTAAAAGCAGCACATAAGTAAGCTTCATGTTTCACTATATGTACTTTCTGAATAGTGAATAAAAATAATCAGGAGAAAAATTTTGAAATACTTAACAAAAATCATACTATTTTTAAGAAATATAAGTTTTCCCTAAGCTGCTTATTTACCCAAGTTTTTCTGTTCTTGCTAGTTATTAAATATTCTGATTGTAAGACTAGTTAAAAACCAATTTTTCACTTTTTCCAAAGCTCTAACCAAGGTAAATTCTACCTCAGTGACAATATGATGCCTTGCTGAGATACTTTAATTTGACATAAGTAATAAGAAAAGAGAAAGTTTTTCCCTTATGTCATGCTATGAAATATTGCGAACAAAAAGAATCTAAGTAAAAATACTATACCTGGGTCACAATTAAGTTCTTTCTTTTGTTAGATCTCCTGTTTCATAATTCCCTAAGAGAAGTATCAAAAATGTGCCATTGCTTTTTTCAGTTATTGTAAATTGGCTCTTGCGTTAATTCTGTTACCTAAGAAGATGTATCCCACTCGAAAAGGAGTTTCTTAATTTCACATGTCCTAGCAATAATTCAATACTGCTTTTTTTAGCAGCAGTTTTGTGCTGAAGAAGTCATATCTGAAAGGTGAACTTCATTTTAAGGACAGAAGAATAATACTTATTCCCATTAGTAATCCAGGTACACTGCTGCAGATGTCTAGCAGGATGTATTTTATTTATTAAAATTGTAAATAAAACTAAAATAACTTCATCTTTAATTGTGGGATTATGACACCTTAGAAACAACTGGCAGCCTCAAAAGTTTAGAGTGTGTATGAGCTGCTATTACCTAATAGTCATATATTAGGTAATAGGAAAAACAAGGAAATTTTTGTATTTTATTATGAATATTAGGGGAATAATTTTGAATTGGTATAAATCTGGTAATATCTTGATAGAACGCAATTTGCTGAATATATGCTAAAGTATTTATTTGAAATTTTATTAATTTCTTAGTTATAGGAATGATAATCATGGGCAGAAACTGATAAATTGTTATTTTTCATACTTGCAAATTATGCAGATATCCTTGCATGGGCATTATCATCCCGTTAATCTTCCTGTCTGCCTACGGATAGAATTCTGCTCAACTGCCCCATTTTCAGTTACATAGGGCCACTTTTTTGCTTTGCAATAATTATTGCATAATCTTGTCATATTTTGTCTTACACTGCAGGTAACCCTTTGGCACAGGCTTCTTGGACCCTTAGTAAAGAGCACCTTCATCCAAACAATTTATGTGGCTGTTTCTTTTATGTTTCAGAAATTTTTGGAGTTAAATGAGAAAATGAGTAATACCAAATTCTGAAAGTTCCTCTCACTGTTTCAGTTCAGCTTTTAGAAGCTACCCCAAATGAATTTTTAGAATGCAGATTAAGTTCTATAGTTTTTGTTACACTAGCTGAAAAAGGAACAGATATAACAGCAGCGTTCTCACCAACAATGCCAATAGAGTTCTTTGCTATAAGAATTTGGCTGATTGCCACTTCTTATATGTAATACTAGGACATCAGAGATCAGTTTCAGAATGCTTCAAGGTTTTCTTTCTCTGAGAAAGCTAAGTTTTCCTTAAAACAATATTAATAATTGGGCTTTCCCCCCATTTTTTTGTGCGAACTGAAAAATTTGGAGCAAAAAATGATCTCAGACTGATCTAATGGCAGTGTATTTTCAATCATTTTATGTGAATAAAATACAATAACAATAAAGTAACCTTGTTGAGACAATTTTATCTCTTTCTCTAGAAACTGATACTAGATTGACTATACTGATATCCTTGTGCTGTAATCTGTGGTCTTTGATAATTGAATCTACTTGTTTTTTTGAGGGCAGTATTCCAAAGGTTAGAAATATAACCATTTGCAAGAGACTTCATTTAAGTGAAGATGTGTTCACTTTGTAGGCCTCAGGGTTAATTGTATGGAGCAAATTGCTGATTTTTGTTGTTGTTGTTGTATTATATAGATTTATAGTTTATTTTATCACAGGCTCCATTTCTGCAAGAGGCAGCTGAATTTCCTCTGCAAGAAGAAATTTAGTATCTATTGATCCCATATCTTCAGTTCATCACATTTCATAAATTTGCCCTGAACACCATTGGCTCTATATTTTGTCTGGGTAGCCCAGTCAGTCTTGGTTATCCACTTCTTGACGTGATAAGGAGATAAAATAATGCTGCTCTACAAGTTTTTCAGCTGTCAGTTACAGCATGCCCCAGGGATCCTACAGCAAAGAGATGGATAAAAATTTTACTGCTTTTCAGGACCCCAGCAGGGAACCCCTCACCCTTCTGCAACCATTTATCCCAGCTGAACCTGGGATGCCCCAGGAGGGCAGAGATCTAAGACCCCTGTTTTAAATTGGAGTCATGGGAATAACTTTCCTATTAAGGAGGGACTAAGGATCAATGCAGAGAAGACTGCAATATCATATCTAAACTTGTTTCTGTGACAAATAGCTGCTCTGTTGAGTGGGAAAGATTTTCATTTTTAGAAAATAGTCACAAAAAGTAACTAAATGGTAGATTTCTGCAAGGGCTTAATGGACTTGCTCTACCGAGTTTGTGTTGGAGCTGTGGCTGGAAGTCCATTTGAGTAGAGGAGAGCCAGTTTGTTAGAAAACAGTTGGAGCGCTAACCCAAAGGGGAAAATTTTTGTTTAGATTGAAAGGGGACAGAGTAGCTTCTGGACAGAGAATGGACCAGTACAGCTAAGGTAGAACCTGGGTTGCTCTAGGAGAAGTTGACTTGTGTTTAGAGGTAATTTTCATCATTAGGGGGAAAAGCTTGCACATAGGTCAAATGCAGTTTGAGCTGTGGAGCTAAGGTAGTGAGAAACTAATAGGAGTTGATAACTCTGATGAAGCTTGGTAACAAAGAAAAACATGGAACTGAACAGTGATGTCAGAACAGGTGGAAAAATCAAACATAATCAACAGGGCACAGAACTGGCTTTTTTGAATTACCAGATAAAGGATTTTTAAGTGTTGTAGTGCTCACCTTATCCCTCCTGCTTTCAATAACTTAGTGCTTCTAATATTTGCTCTCTTAAAATAAATGGATTTCATAATTTTCTCAACAGATAGTGTGCTTGCCAAAATCTGTTGATTTCTGAATCTTACTTATACTGCTTCGCACAATTCAGATTGAAATACTAATTTTGGTTGATGACCAGTTTATGAAAAACAGTAAGTGAAAGATGTATCAGATCCAAAAATTCCTTGGCAGCTCTGCAGTTTTCTCAGCAGTCTTGCTGTTTGGTGCAGCATAATTGAACTAATAGTCATATATTATGTACTGAGAGAAAAGTTCATGCTTTGGTGTTTTGAGTCTGGTGATACTACCCTGCTTCAAATGCCCGTCTCTCAGCTTTCAAGCTGGTTAAACCATTATTAAGCAATAATGTAATATATTTTGGAACTCTCACTTTTAGGCAGAAAAATAGAGCTTTACTAGAAGATTTTATTGAAATGCAGTAAGCCCTCTGTTCCTCCAAAACACTTATTTCCTAACAGTTTGCTTGAATTTTAAACAGCTCCTCCAAGTACATTCACATTTCTTTGGCATTTGCCTTGCCAGAAATAGTTTGAGTAAGTTTGTAATCAGCAATTTTTGCAAAAAATGGCAGCTTCTATCTAAGCTGTGCAAATTCTGAATTTTTACATCTACAACTGACTGCAGGAATTATGTTTGCTTAATGAAACACATCTATTGTGAAGCATATGCTTGTTCAGAATGGTTTGAGTTTCCAGTGTAAAGAATTCAGAATGATTTGGCAGTGAGTAGGTTTACATCAGGGATTTCTTACATTTAGGATTTAGCAAGTCATTCCAAATTTGTGCTGGGGGGAAGGTGCGGGAAGGGAAGGTGCGGGAAGGGAAGGTGCGGGAAGGGAAGGTGCGGGAAGGTGCGGGAAGGTGCGGGAAGGTGCGGGAAGGGAAGGGAAGGGAAGGTGCGGGAAGGTGCGGGAAGGGAAGGGAAGGTGCGGGAAGG
>VZRF01014365.1:180267-192809 GCA_013396875.1 Vireo altiloquus | reverse complement strand
AAGGGAAGGGAAGGGAAGGGAAGGGAAGGGAAGGGGAGAAAGAAATCTGCTCCCAAATAATTTTAGTAACATTGATTTGAGAGTATGTTTTACTAGTATTCAGAACTGGTGGTAAGGGGGTATGCCTACATCCAATGCTTGACTCATATCTGACGTGAGATGTTCGGCTGCAAAAAGCCTCATAATTCTGTCCTTTTGTGTACATAGTTAAATACCACAGGGATAGCTACAAACAGCGTAGCTGAACCAAGGAGCAGCTGCTTTTGCATAAATGTTTCTGTGATGCATCAACTTGTGTTCTGATGCATTCACTCAGATCAACTTTTCGTGATCATTGGCTTTATGACATAGAGTCATGTCTTAATCATCTGTACCACAGCCTAGCCACGAGCTGGAACCTGAGCCATCCACGTTACTTTTTTGTGAACTGCAAACTTTCTTGGTATTGGGGATCTCTGGATCTCTGCTAATAGGCTAAAGGGTGTAAAAAGAGTTAAGGTGGAGAGAGGGAAGAGTAAGTCTGCAAGAGATGGACTTCTTGCTCTCGCTGTTGCCAAGGATAGGCAGGAAAGTGTGCAGTGGGTGCCAGGTGACTTACCTGGAAAGCCAACAGAGGCTCCAGATTCAACAGGGACACAGCTGTAACTAGGACAACAAATCACTGGTGACTTCAAGGTGATCTTGTTTGTATCAGTGCAGAGATGCTCTGTTGTCTGTGATTGTTTCTTGGATTCAGTTTTCTTGTGAAGGTGGAGGAAGACACTCAGAAACCACTGAAGTAGGCTTGGAAGCTTTCAAAACACTGACAGAGTTAAATTCTATTGGGAATTTACCTCAGTGTGAGTGTAGTGGTTTAAGAAGAATCTTCTGTTATTTAGGACTGAATCATCTGTAATTGGCGTCTTATAGGTGCTGGTGCTGGGAAGAAGGTTGGTTCATTGTGAAGAGTTTTAGATAACTTCAGATCTGTCCTGTTCATGACCTATTGTATTGATTTTATGGATTCTTGAAGTGCCTCCATTATTAAACAGAAAACTATTACATTTGAAATTATTGTTACTAATTTCCCTTAAATATGGTAAATAAAAAGGGGTGAGAGAAAATGCACACTGCTTTTTACATTCATAGGCATATGAATGTAAAAAGGTCTAGCTGTTCTGTTACATAATATACTTAGTCTCTGGGCTACTCATGTTTTATGTATCTTCTTTGTGGAAGTACAGGATATTCCAGAAAGATACAGTATACCAAAATCACCATGCTCTATTCTAAATATTTAATTTTTTAAATAATACATTGCTACTAATTTCCACATAAATCAAATTCCAGTCTATCTACTGTTAACACATCATTGCCTTATAACGTGTACGTGCTAGAGATGAGTCAGAGCAAGAAAAATGAGCAAGGGTCTTGAGAGGATTAACCTAAGAGGAAAGATCAAATCCACTTATATAAGATTATTGCATAACTTCTCAAAATCTCTTCATATCTTTTTTTTCTTGTGCATCTTTATATGTTTTGACAGCAACTAGTTTTCTTTCCTTCATCCTTTCCAGTATCTTATGATCAGGAATGAACCATTAAATCATGCTGACTCTCAAATCACAGTTGTCATCATTAGGCATCAGAGTGAATATAATTTGTGGTAAATATGGTCAGGAAACTGTCTCTCAGAGGCTTTCAGACTGTCTGTCTGCTTATGCAGGTTTTCTTTGTTTATTTTGAAAGTAATCAAAAGGGCAAAAAATTGTTTTCTTGTCCTTCCTTCAGGTTTCAGAGCAGAGATGATAAACCTCACAAACAGCTGAGATATCCTTCCCATATCAAATTGGAGTTGTATCTGCATTTTCCTAAATTGTTGATAAAGACTTATTTTGATCACTGGCTCACATTCAGGTCAAGTAAGGTTTTCCCAAACAAGAGCTAGAGTTGCTTCTGGTTTCCTTTGGCCAGTGTTTGGAGTCTCTCCAGGATAACACTTGGAGAACCACCAAGCAGACAGATTTTTGGTAGTAGACAGTGTGGATGTTCAAGTCACGGTAACTTAATAGTACTAAGTGCTCTTTCTCTGCTGATGCCAGCATGTGACTACACAAATGTTTCCTCACTGAGCTGTAAAAGACTAACGACACCCAGGGTAATTTAAAATCAACTGCTGTACCATTAGCTGCAACAGAACTATAGCAACTAACCTAAAAATGTCTCAGGTAAGTCCAAACTAGGGTCATGTGATGCAGAGCAAATCTCTTGCAGCTTTGTTGAGGTAGAGAAAACCAGGAGAAAAAAATAGTGAATGTGTTAGATACAGCAAAGGTTCTGCAATTAAAAAAAAGAAGACAAAAGGAAACAAGTCTCAAAATTGCTTTTTAATTTTGTTCTGTAAATATATCCAAATCTGGGATAAAAAATGGTCAGAATTAGGGTCTAAAGAAGGTGTAAAGGAAGGCCACCTAAAGACCACTAAAAAAAGAAACTATCTAAAATGGAAAGCTGATGAATTAGGAAGCAGATGAAAAGCAGTTAATGGAGGAACTAATAGTGAGAGGATTTCTTTGGAGACTGCAGGTGAACAGGAACCGAGTGCATAACAGGAGGCTAAATGAGGAAACTCGAGGAATAATAATGGTGTAAAGAGAAGAGGTGGTGAATCTTAATCTCTCCTCGCGGTTACCATATTTAGCAAAGAGTGGCAATCACCATTTCCTTGTTATTAAATTCAGAAATCTTAACTGCAAAACAAGTTCATGGGTCAAAGAATTACAATATCTCTTGTGAGGTGACAGACTTCACCTCTTCTAACCAATTAGCCTTGAAAAATGGGAAATGCTGAATTAAACGTTCTGATTTTGAGAAGGAATGATGGTCATTATATCTTAAGTCATGTCAGTGATACAGCAGAGGTCAATATATTTAGCACTTGCCCACAAGCAAACAGCATCTGTTCTATTTTAGTAAAAAGTGATTTTTTCCTTCTCTTTTGAAAACTTTTCAGACATGGTGATATATTGCCCTCTTAAGGCCACAACTGGTTACTGCACATATTTTACAGTTACTTCCTTCTCAAATGAGTGAGCCTCGCACAATTTCACAAACGTAGTTGTTAGAAATTCTGAGAATAAATAAATCATAAGCTAGAACATTTCCTACTTGTTAATATCATTGTTTCTCTAGTGGAATCTCCAAGAAATTTCTTCCTATCTATTTTATCCTAACAAATTTAATGTTGAAATAGCAAACTAGAGTTATATTATTTAAATAAACAGTGTTTGCCCTGGCTTTGTGACCATCAGGTCAAGAATATAGTGGCTTGCTTTCTTTATCTATCACTTACTAGCTAACTTACTTAAAATTTTATTTAAAAATAATGAACATAACTTTTATTCAAACGGCACTGAAAATCCCATAGAATTAATTTTGTGCTATGGTGTAAGGGTATAAAATGTGGCTAATTTAATTCATTTAATGTAATTTAATCTTTTTTTGGGAAAATGTAGGATTTTTGAAACTTCACAAAGCATTGTTTAATTGGCATTGCTCCACTCAGACTTCAGGCTACGGGAGCAACCATAGTGTGTGTATATTTGTACCTTTCAAGGAACTAAATGCCTGGGGAATGAAGTCCATTTCTAGCAACTATGAGATCAAAGAGTAAAGAAATGTTGGGACCAGTTAGGGGAGGTGCCAGAATGGCTCAAATTGGGTGTCCTCCGGTGTCCAGCGCACATGCAAGGTAGCAGCTGACCATCAGCTGGAAATAGCAGCTGCACAAGGGCGTTCCACCCCCAGTCCACCCTCTGAAGCCCAAACGCTCAGGCTATGCAAACCAAGGAATAACTGCCTATTTTTCAGTGAAGAATAAAGCTTTATATTAATCTATTACAAAGCTCATAATATAGAAAAAGTTGTAATTGGAGATTAGTTTGTCTTTTGGATGCAGTTCATCTCATGATCAATACATACATTAGCTGTAAAAAAATCAGAAAATAAATTACGTTGTCAACACAACATTTAAAATAATTACATGAAGAGGAAATATGGTACTTCCAAGGACCCTTATATCACTGTAGGTTGCTTCAACATCCATAGTTACATTGGCAGCACTTTTAGACAAAGCGCATCAGACTAAGTCCCAAATTTGCTAAAAATTATGATCCTAATTAGAGACTTCCATTATCCTTAGAGTTTGGTTTAAGGTTGCTGAATAACAAATATTTCAAATTGAAAGAAAAGGAACAGTGCTTATCAGGAGACTTGATTTTAGGTTTACCTGTAGCATAAATAATAAATTTGTATTTATGAACAAGAGGTCCTGAACTAACTTCTACATTTTCTATTCCATTTTAGAGTGCACAAAAAAAAAAAAAAAAAGGAATTTGCGACTGTAAAGTTGACGTGAATTTACTGCAGCTTTGTGCCACTATCCTTTATACAGTACATAACAGCTCATTTTGGTATCTGTCATTTTTACCAAAGACAGGCCCCTCTCCTGTGTGGTGCTCATGGTCCCTTCAGAATCCATACACTCTTTCCAGCTGCTGTTGTTGCAGAGCTGAAGTCCGCCTTTTCTGGGAGTTACTGGCGTCATCTTTCTTGGCTCAGGCAGATTTATTTGCTACTCTTGTCCTTTTCTCGATACATCCTTGGCTACAAATTTCTGGAGACATTCCTGCTCCCTGGTTTACTTAGTGAAAAAAGAATACATGACCTAAAAACATTTATCTGTCTTAGCTGAACTCTAGATATGGTAAGTCTTTGACTTAGAGTCACATGAAAATATAAGTAAGTCTTTGACTTAGGGTCACATGAAAGTATAAGCTAAAAAGGCTTTCATTTAGTGTATTTGATGCTGTGATGCATAAGAGAAAACTTATCCTATACTAGAAGATGTTTTGGGCATCTTTGTTTCCTAACCACTGCTTAGACCTCCTGAATTTTATACAGAAAATAAATGACTCAGTAAAAAATTATTTTAAGAGCAGTGAGAGGTTCTGTAAGACATGACCAATAAAAGACATTGCTCTTTGTAAATAAATATATTTTCAGAAACTATATGAAAATCCTAGTGGTATGATGAACTTTGAAGACCAGACTTGTATGATCCTTTGGAAGTTTGTGCATTACTCAGGCCACTTAATATCACAGCTTCTAACTGTTCCACTTTTAACTCTCAAAGCTTCTGCCTGCCTGTTCTATTGCCAAAGGCCCAAAGAACATCACACTTTCTTTTTTTAAACTAACTATAAATAGGTATATTTTCNCCCCCGCATATGTCCCATTTCCTTATATTCTGTTCATTCTGTTTCTGTCTCATTTTCAGGGCTCTTGGTGTCCTTCACCTCACGTGTTTCTCCTTTCTGCTGCTTATACTATTCAATCCATAGTTTCAATATTGTTTCCTCAGGAGCCTTTTTCCAGTCAACTCCAACAATTTCACCCAGACTCAGAATGCTGAATGAGTTGAGTGCTAGAAACATATGAATACAGACCCACACTGTAGAGGTTTTCTGATAAAAGCCAGGACTGATTAGAACAGTGGAAAGCATTTGCTCCTTTAGCCAATACCTGTGTGCCTGCTAAGCCAGTGGGGAGGAAGCTTGTCTGTGCACAGGGATGTGTTTTGGTCAGTGTCCCTCCCACTCTTCCCGGCGGCTCAGCAGTGCTGGCAGGTGGCACACGCTGCCTCCACAGAGGGCTCGTGCCCACTGCCCCACCTTGAAAATAGCTGGGAGTCAAGGCAGTGGGAGTGATAAGTTAGGAGGCAGATAAGCAGAATTACTGTCTGTCATCCCAGATGTGAATGCACGTGTAAGATTTTTCCATACCAAGAAGAATGTGCTCGTTTACTTCCACAATGCCTGGGAGTGCTTTAAACCTCACACTGCTTTTGAGGTATGGTGCCCATATTTTCTCAGCCTGTCCTCAATCTTCACCTTAATGAATGCAGGAGGCCTAAAACTTTGCCTGGCTCTGTTCCAGAGGATTACATCTCAGGTGGGATGCATGGCTACGTCAGCATGAGGAGAGGCCAGCAGCCTTTGCCATCAGAGCAGATGGCATCTCTGGAGGTTTTCAACCAGCCCATACTGCTGTTCATTTCATACCAGAGGATTCTTTAAATGATGGAAGAATCAGATGTTCATGTCTTTTTGCTTCTTTCTCTCTGCCAGTCCCCCCTGCTCATCAACCCATTTAAAGTCACAATGACACTGGCTTTTCCTCTGCTGCTCTATTGCATTCCTACACACAGCTCTCTTGGCCTCAGGGCTACATGGTTCTCCCCGGCACTGTCTTTCCAGCCCGTGGATTTTGTTTCTGTGGTTCTGGGTGTTCACCAATCCTTCAAAAGGCTGGGGGAAATGTCACCAGTGGTGTTGGAAGCTATTCTGCTAATCTAAGAATATACCTCTCAGGAACAGGGTTCAGGAAGCATTTGGCTTAGTTTTCCTGTAGCTATCTTTGCTCCACAGTGAATCTGCTGGTACTTGGAATATACCATTTTTAGATCTTGCAAGTTTCGAACAGCAGAAAAGGCCTTGTGACAATACTTTTAAAGGGAAAGTAGATCTTCATCTTGAGCCAAAGGTAAGACAAAGTATAGGGTAAAGAAAGAATTATGTTTGTAACATCATGGAAAAGTTTAAGTATCTACAGAGATACGTTAAGGAATGATTTTTAATATTCAGGTTAGCGTAACATGCTCTTTGTCTAGAAGCAGAAACAAAGTCAATAGTCCCATTGGGGCAGTGAACTTTCTACTGCTCTATTGTATGCACTGTCTTCAAATATAGCTGTTTATAATGAATTAAAAAATAACACTTCACATGTTTCTCTTTACTTTTCATGCTTTTAAAGTAAATCCTACATTTATGGTTCTGGCTCTTTTACCTAGAAGGCTTCAGGAAACTGAGAAATTAAAAATCTTTTTTGCTATTCCTGCTCTAGTCAGAATGTAGTATGGAAAAATAGTTTGGACTCTTAAACCAGGAAACGTAATGAGCCAGGGACCATCCTGTGGTTATGGAACTTTCTGTTCCATGACCATATAATTCATGGCCAATTCAATAGATGCCCATTAGGGAAAATGCATTTAATAATAATTTCTGTGTGTGGTAGTTGGGCACAAAGCCTAGAGGGGGCACTCATTAAAGATTTGTATAATTTAACAGTCTTTAAAGTGCTTTACTAGATATAGTAGAATTTGTTATGTCTTTACATGGATGTCCACTAAGAAAAGTATTTGATCTTTATTTTTTCCCAGGATGGAGAGACATTTAAGGCACACGTTCTCATAAATTGGGGTTATTGAGTAACTGTGGCACTCCTATAGGAGAAAGCCACCAAGTTCTATTTTTGAATTGTTTGTGAATGTATCCTGAGCCACATGTTAAGTATTTCCATCCTACTGATGTGTTTGGGTCAGTTGTGTGTTTCTGTGAGGTCACTGCCTGTCACAGAATCTTGACAATATCACACAAAGAATATTTTCCATTGTGGCATCTTGATTCCTTGGGGATCCCTAACATCTGTATTGCTAATGGTTTTATTGTTGCCTCTGGCTCTACCTCCAATTAAATTGACCGTGGCAGTTTGTTGCAGCCTCATCCTCTTGAGTACCTGGATTTCTTTGACTTACCTTTGCCTATGAAGAAAGTGCACTTTTATCCTTTTGAAAATAAAGTCCATGGGCAGGAATGTGTTCCTCCTGAGACTAATATGCAAGTCCTTTTGTGGTTAGACAAAGGGTTTTCTTAATGTATTCTGTGATAGAAGTGCCCTAAGAGCCAGCCCATCCTTGTACACAGACACCTCTGTGAGCTCAGTCTTTTTGTAAATTGGGAACAAACTTTACAACACTGTCTACTTGCAACAAAATTGGGCATTCATTTTTAAGCACACAGCCTCATAACCAATTCTTTTAAGAAGAGAACTCCCTTTGTGCAATAAAAGGAAAGGTAGAGAGAAAAAAGGTCTGAGGTAGTGATCTAACAAGCACTGTTGTCTGGTGCTTCCACAATGAGGCTTGTGGAACAGAGTAGATCTTCCACAATCACACTTCAGCTATCATGGCAGATAATTTTAGTATGTTTGCGTTTAATGGTTTGGTGTGTTGCTTTTATTCTGATTTTAATCTTACTTTAGGTCATTAGAAGGACTTTGTACTTTTACAAACGCAATGACCAGAAGTGTCTTAAGCCAGCACGCATATAAAATGAAAAAGTAAGACTAATAAATTGAGTGTTGTTAAAACTGTATAGCTTAAAATTACAAGCCAAAAAGTATTGAAATAAATTTGCTACCTGTGCCATGTATGCACAGTAAATATGGGATTTTTTTTTTTCTTAAAATGGAAACCCAAAATTTGATCTAGGATGAGTACCATAACACTTTTCATAATGGTGCTAGTTGGCTGAAGTTGCTTCCTCTCTTTTATGGCATAATTTTGGCATTATTAATTTCAGTATATGCACTTCTTTAAGTGCGTATATCCAAATTCTCCATCTAAAGGAATCCTATCTCAAACATGTACTAAAACCATCTAAGATACTGCTGCTTTTAGTGTAACAACAACAATTAAAAAAAAACCCTGCATGTTTCTAAATTCTAGTTTTTGGTAACCCTAAATGTGCTTTTGGACTAAAGCTCAAAACTACAGAACTGGGCTTTGGTTTACTTCCATTCTAAATGTGGTCTAATTGTAAAGTGATAGCTGCAGCTGAGATAGAAACTTCCTCTTTTCCCATTCCATTCAATTAATGAAAGCTGAACTTCAAAGTCTAAATGAGATCATTTGAAGTGCTAAAATTATTGAACACCAAAACTATTTACTTTCCTATCTGACAAAAAAAAAAAAAAAAAAGAGGGAGCTTGTAATGTAAGAGTATAATTAAACCACTGAAATGAAGTTAGGAAACTTTAAAAGTTTTAGTGCAAGAAGTGGTGTTAACCTAGCTGAGAGGCATTTGTGCATAGTTTTAAGTGACTCACTTTATAACCAACACATTTTTTTCATGACTGCGATAGTAAAAGCTTTTATGGGATGTCTTAGTTGTGTGCTGCTCAGAAAATTGCAACGCAATGAGAAAATGTCTGAGCAACACCCCTAACAAGCATGAGAATATGCTAAGATATTGTCAGGGGATGGAGCCTTTCTGTGGTCTCATGTTATGTGGTCTTATGTTATCACTAGCTTTCTAATTGTTATCAGATTTTTGATTGGTCAACTCCTTGTTATTTTGCTGGCAGCCCATAATATTTCTCCTGGGGTCTACTTTGTCTTTTACGATGAGCGTTGGTTGTGCAACCAACTCCATGTGCAGAGCTACAACCAGCAGACACCAAAACCTATTTGACTGACTCATTTGATGGCAGTAACATCATCGTTGGGTCTGTTACTGCAAACTAAGAAGTGGAAAGTTAATAGAGATGTATTTCTAAAAGAGAATGGATGGTCTTTGGCCAGAGATGGGGTGAGCTTCTGAAATTCAATGGGAAAACATAGGAGGGGCCTGTGGAAGCTGGAGAAATATAGGGAGTGAGGAAATCCTGGTCCACGCCAAGAGGCAGTAGTGGGGTGCAGGTAGTGAGCAGTGAGGTGGGCTGAACAGCCATCATGGTTAGGGAGGGATATCTAAACAGAATCCATCAAACAGGAAAAAGTGATGAAGTCAGGCACAAACTGCTTGGTTGCTGAAGACTACCTATTTCTGTGTTCATTAAAAGTATTCCATTTTTATGACATACATTTGGGATAGACAGAACACATAGAGACCTACCAAGTGTAACAAATTGCATGTGAGACTTGTTCATCTGTCCATCTCTGTAGGCCTCAACCCCATGCTCCAGGGTTTCTTGTGCTGGCAGCACAGCACTGCAGCTGCTCTCCTGCTCTGTTAAACCACATGCCGGATGAAACCAGGCTGCCTAAACCAAGATCCTTTGTGCAGCTGTAGTGGGTGCGGAGAGCCCTGCAGCTCTGTGCAGCAGGTGGGGGATCTGTATCTTTCATATGCCCTTATATTTAACAGAACAAGGGTAGGAGGCACAGTTCCAGGCACATCCTTCCTCAGCCCAATCTCCATGCATGCCTTTGGCCTCTGAGCTGATCCATTCCTGCCCTCTTTGCATGACTCAGCAAGTGAATTCTCATTCTTGTGATTAAAAAAATTTGAGAGTTCTGGTCATTAATAAGGAAGTCTCAAGATATTTTGATAAATTCCATCAAATTTATTTTTAATACTTCAGTTAATTAATTAATTCCTTAGTTGTACAGAACAATTGAATTAAGTATATTTTCATTCTATTAAATAATTAAGCAGACACACTGAGTTAAGCTTTCCCCCTGCCAAAACTTAGAACTGTCTGTCTTTTTTATTCTTATCAATCCAGAGAAAATAGAATCAGACCACAAAACCCCCCAACTTTTTATGTGCCAAATTTCAAATGAAGCCATTTTTGCTCTAGCTTTTTTTCAGAGTTGTGTGATCAGGACTTTCTTCTTACCCCTTGGAGAATCTATAGAATTGTCACAAAACAAAATGGAAAGCCGAAGGTTTTAAAGGTCAACGTTTAAAAATTTCCCATGTGGGGTATGGCTTTATCATTATCTGCACACTTTACTATAGAAGCAGCTACAAATCACCCAATAACAACGAGAAACATTTGTTGCTGTACTAAGCACTGTAGACTAAGTATAACTTTATGCTGCAAGAGCTCAAGTTCTTTTTGTCTGCCTTGCTAGCACAGTGCAAAACCATTATATTTGCAAAACTGACCCAGCTGGTCTAAAGGCAGACTGGATTATATTGGCGCATCTTTTTTACTGTTCTGTTCTATTCTCCCTGAGGAATTCTTGTACAGTAATTATTAGTTTCAATGTAGCTGGCTGTGTGTTTTCAACTTCCAAGAAGTTTTGATAGAAAATACAATATTTTAATTTCCTGTTAATTTCTCCCAAAGTACAAGTTGGGTAGGTTTTACAGTATTTTTATTGTAGAGCAATACTGTGTAGATCAGACCCTTAAAAAGGAAAAATCAACATACCTTCATTGAGGTTTATACCTGTTGAGACTTTTTCCCGTCTCGAAAACGATAAAGAAAAAATATCTAGTGAAAGAAAAACATTGTCTCAATTAGAAAAAGCAGAAAGGTAAGAAGTGTCTAGAAAGGGATGTAAAGTGTTTTCATGGGTATCTTATTAAATGAAGAGGAAAAAAAATGTACTGTATTAGTTAGAATTTGTCATCCTATGAATTTATTTATTTCGCTGAGAATTCCTGGATTTGGATTTAGGATTGCCTATTAAGCCTCATCCTTTGTTTTAATATAATTTATCTCGTAATCTGGTTTTAAAGCATAGTTTCATTCTCTGTGAGAGTCTCACAACAGATTTTCTGTATTGTAAGATAATGTTTTCCGCATTGTTTTTTAGAACTGGTTTTATCTTAACATTTTATTTAAAATGTATATTCTGGGAAACATTTGAGATTATAAGAAGAGGAACTAATCTAATGTTCTTTGTGTCCCTGACGACACGTACGTCATTAATTGTACTCAAGTTAACTAGGCCATCTTGATTTCACAGAAATGGCTCCGTGTTGGTCAGTCTGCGGAGGGGCAGTGGCCCGTCAGTCGGGGATAAGTTATGTTTTGGACTTCCTCTGTGTTATGAGCCTTGAGGGGATTAAAGACCCGGATCTATACTTGTGACAGGGCTACATGGACCACCGATACCGCTCCTCCTCTTAGTGTGGGAGAGCAGGCGGCCTTGTTCGTGCCTTTGCCTGCCCAGCCCAGCCGGGCCCGCCGGGCAGGCTCGCTCGTGCCAGAGCTCGGCTACAGCCGGCGGCGAGCACTGGCCTCAGCCTCAGAGTCTGTGGGCAACTGCGCCTCGGCAGCGAGCCAGAGACGAGCAAAGGCCGCTCAGCATCCGGCCGGGCCCCTAATCCCGCTCGGGGATCCTTGCACGGGCTTCAGTTTCCAAGCCGGAGCTGCTCGCTCCGGGCAGGGGGAGCCGCGGAGCTGGCGGCTGGGTGATAAAGGCGGCTCCTTCCTTTCTCACTGGCATCAGGCTATTCAAATAGATATGATGGAATCCTGGGCACTGCTGTGGAAAAGAAAACCCCGGGGCATTGTTTTGATCACTAATTCAGGGCGAATGAAGTAGGACCTGCATTCCTGAGATTTAATCTCACGTACAATTTGAGATACAAGTAATTTTCTATTTCAAACGCTCCCTAGCAGCTTAAACCGGACCATCTGTGATTTGTGCCCCGGTGTCCGCAGCGGGATGTCCTTTCGTAGGTGTCCTGCCGCTGGTGTCGCGGCGGTGTTGCCCCATGGTGGTGTCCCTTCGGTGGTGTCCTGGCGCTGATGTCCGGCCGTGTCGCGGTGCTATCCCCACGGTGCTGTCCCCGCTGTGCTGTCCCCGCGGCGCTGTCCCCGCGGTGCTATCCCCGCTGTGCTGTCCCCGCGGTGCTATCCCCGCCGTGCTGTCCCCGCTGTGCTGTCCCCGCCGTGCTATCCCCGTGGTGCTGTCCCCGCGG
>VZRF01014365.1:113092-180146 GCA_013396875.1 Vireo altiloquus | reverse complement strand
CTGGCCGAGGCCGCTGCTCCCCCTGCCGCGGGCTCCCCTCGGGCACCATGTCCCCCGCCGCGGTCCCAACGTGCCAGGTGGCACTGAAGCTTCCAGCATTTCTTTTTTCTTTATCTTTCTTTTTCTTTTTCTTTTTCTTTTTCTTTTTCTTTTTCTTTTTCTTTTTCTTTTTCTTTTTCTTTTTCTTTTTCTTTTTCTTTTTCTTTTTCTTTTTCTTTTTCTTTTTCTTTTTCTTTTTCTTTTTCTTTTTCTTTTTTCTTTTTTCTCAGATACCGTGTCTCATCATGATTCTGTAGGAGACCGTCTGTATGTTTTTTGTCCAGGCTCACAGACGAGCCCCCAGGCATTCTCCTCTCCTCGCTGGGGCCCGCAGCTCACAGGGCCTGGACGGCGAGGGGACACACGAGGCTGCTGGAGCTGGATGCTTTCGAGTGTCTGAGCACCAGCGTGAAGTAGCAGACATTGCAACACAAGCACGTTTTGTCAGAGGGCAGAAGTAACTCCGTGGCTAATAGTTGCTTTTTATACTGCTGCAAGCCTTCAATGTTTCCAAGTACCCTTTTGAAGGCATACAGACAGTGAGTACTGCAGGCAGATGTTATACGTGTCTGTCTTCGTAAAATACATAACGCATATACAAGTGAGAGCCTTTTTTCCTTTTTTCCTTTTTTCCTTTTTTTTTTTCCTCTTTTTTTTTTCTTTTTTTTTCTTTTTGCTTACCATATCACCTTGTCTCTCAAGGACAGCACATTGCTAAAATGCAGGCAGAGATTTATTGGAGGGACAAGAAGGACTTTACTCCTCCTGCTCCTCTCCTCCTCAGCTCACGTCTCTCACTTCTCTGCCAGTCTGGCATCTCTTATGCTGCACTGTGAGCTGGAAAAAGTAAGCAATGGAGCAAGGAGAACATCTTGCCCCTGTCCGTAGCTTGACATGGGGGAAGATAGCCTGCTGTTGGGAGACAGGAGATGTAGTTGCCTTCATTGCTTGCCCCAGAATAAAGGCACGTTGTCTAAGTCACCATAGCCACTGGGTTGCTTTCCCTGTCTTCTCCCTTTCTGGAATGTCCTGAAAAATAGCCTACAATGAAACCTGCACAATAACAGTTTTATTCCTTTTAATGGTTTGATATACAGTGGATTCCATGAATAGAGATAGCAATAATCTCCTTATCCTGAGGTCTTATGGGGACTCACATAAAAATTAAAGTCCTCAGGGTGCTGAAGTGGGTGCTGTCATGCCTGCAGTATGCACTGCAGCTTCCTGACAGACTCTAGCTTTGGTTTAGAGGCACTGCTGCTTCACCTGGGAGCCAAGTGTTGCTTGCTGGACCCTGATTCTTGGCAGTGCTGGACTAAAATGACTCTTCTATGATGAATTTTGAAGGAAGTGTGGTTCTCCTTGGTCTGGGTTATTACCATTGCACTTTATGTAACCCAGATGTGCACCTACTGCTCAGACTCCCGTTTCTGTCTTGTTTAGAATTCAAGTTTCATGTGCAACTTTGGAGAAGAGGATTTGAGGTCCTGGGACACTCAGGAATCTTTAAAAGTTCTGTGCTTAGTTTGCTTTTAGCTATCTGAATGGACTAATATTTAGCAGAAATCATTTAATATGTAGAGTGGTGAGAGTGAGGTACTGAGTGTGTATACTGAGTTGTCATCCAACTGGAAATTAAAATTCTCACTATGCTGGAAATTCACAGCTAATGACTAATAATATAACCAGTATTAGACCTAACTTAATCTAGTCTTACAATGCTTGTAATAGATGCACATTCCTCTTCAGAGTTAATTTTCAGGGTGCTTATAAACATCACGGTCAGTTTATTCCATTTACTCTCTAGCTTTGTGGTGTATAAGACTTCAGTAAAATTATCTGTACTCAGTATGTGCCCATAGAATCATCCAATCATGTAAATTCAGGGGCACTATTTTTAATCAGACAATATAATTGGTACTAATCTTGAAATAAATGGTGCTCCTGAGAAGCAGGAGCTCCTATCTTCTCCGGAGTGCCATCTGTGTGGCTCATATGCAATCAGCAATATTTATATTAAATGCTATATATTCTGCCTCATCTACTGTTTGATTTCCTCTCTCTAAGTCTCGTGCTATGAACCAAAACAGGAATCACAACACCCAAGTTCTGACAAGTAATTTTTTCCCTTGATCTGCTACGTATGCCTTGTTAATGCAGCTTTGTTCAGTCCTTTTGTCAACATTCAGTGCTCATAGTACACCCAGTCTGCCCAGTGCAAGGTGTTTACCTCAATTTTCTTTATAATTTCTGTGAAGTTTTTTATATATCTCCCTCATATATTCTAAAACTTTGCTGTTTTCTCTATTTCATCACAGTCATATGGATCCCACATTGTCTTGTCCCAAAATACCATGTTAGATTATGCCCAGAAACACTGTTCTGCTACTCAGTTACCAGAAGACCACTCTCTAATTGTTTTGTTTGGTTGGTTGGTTGTTAGTTTTAGGTTGTAAGAGGCAAAATTTTACTCTTTTGGCTAAAAAAAAAAGTATAATAAAATTGAGCATACATCTTTCACATTGTCATTTTTCTAACAAATGTGCTTTTCTTGTTCTTTCTTTTTTCTTACATGGTAAGGGGTTTGTAAGCAAGCTGGATGAATTCATTCACTGGTTAAATGAAGCCATGGAAACAACAGAGAATTGGACTCCTCCTAAAGCAGAGACTGACAGCCTTAAACTGTACCTGGAGACACACTTGGTAGGACAAGATTATACTATGATTACTATCAGTAATTGAAGTGTTCTGCTGTGGTTTTTATTTGATTATTATTTTTTAATTACTAGTGTGCATCTATATTTTAATGTGAGATTTGCAGCATTGCAGTTTATTTTAACGAAAATACCAACAAACTATTTTCTGTACTTGAAATATGTACTGATAACTTTGTAAAAATTAAATTAAAATGCAGAATTGCATTACAATTGAGAGTTTATGTCCAAACTGAAAGATAAGACAATAGCAAGAGGAGAGAAGATTTTTTTTCTGCTGATCTTTCTAGGATTTTTACTACAGCGTAACATTAATGGAAGTCTTAGAAGTGAGGAACTCTTATTCTATCTCCTACAGTTTTAACATAGTACAGTGTCATTTAAATAAAATATTTAGAATAGTTATTTCAATTATTTTACTTGATATGCATTTCTGTCTTTTAATTAATACAGATTTTATACTGCAGGTAGGAAATAGAGCTCAGTGTAGGCTGTTCAATGGGTAAATATTTTAACAGGTAAACTACTCTAGCTGGTAAAAGGAAAATGAAAAAAAAGTATGTAGAATTAAACTAAGAAATTTCCTCTCTTGCTGCCAAAAACTTAGGTTCTTGCCAGTATGAAAGGGAATAAAACATGGTGATAGCAATACTCTGAGCCAACGACCTAGACACCCCAGCTGTATGAAACAATGCATTAGCTGAGCCCACATCAGATCATCAGCCCCCAAAGCTCAATCTTATTTCCAGTTTCTGATAATCTTATGGTACAAAATTATTTGACAGTCTCAGGAAGTCACGTGATGCATTACAGGAAAAAATGTCATCTTAATCCCTACTGTAATAGTGGAGTGGCCATTATTAAATTAATTAAGTATACATCAACTACATATACAATTAGAACCAAACTGAAAACTGTCTTCAGGATTTCAGCTATACAGAAAGCTCTTGTTTCTTTTGTTCTTAAACATTTCTGTGGTAGTAGTGCCTACGGGCAGTCACTGTATTAAGTGCCCATTGTGGTAGTCTATCAAATGCAGTATGAAGACACTTCATTTGTCCTTATGTTGCAGGTTTTGGGTTTTGTGGCAGAGTTCTGATTTTTGCCTTGCCTTCTGCACACACTCAGTCCCATGATTCCCATTGAGTTTACAGGTGCTCTGAAGACACAGAGCGCGTTGTGAAATCAGACCTCAGAAAAGGCTTTGGTCACAAACAAAAATTTGTTTTCCTTGTACTCTGCAACATGAGACTTTTGATGAGGAGTTTTTATGAGTAGAATAGCAATTTTCACTCTTCACCTGATAAAAAGAAACGTATTCCAGGTAACAGGGCAATCACCAGGCTGAGAAATTCTCACGGTCAGTTTCTTTTTCCCTTTCTTCGTGGGAAGGAGCACAGTTGCTCATTTGCAGGCAAATTACTTCCAGCTTTGCCATGTGGTTCTTGGGGAGGTGAGGCCAAACCCATCTATATCAGACTGGAATGTGGAACAGTAGCTCAGAGGCAACTACATCATTGCTAGAGGTAGTCCAAATAAATGGGTATGTGGGCACCTGTACAATCTCACTTTCCCCTGTCAGTACTTAGGCCTCAGCTATTCTCTGTATCTGGGGTAAGAAAATCCTCATATACTTCAGAATCACTATGTTATGAAATAAGCTGGGGATTTTTTTACTTCACTGCAGAAGTAAAATATCTAAAGAATGGTTCAGTTTCTATTTGATAATATTATAATTATTTTATAGAGTCTATGGCCAGTGAAAAACCCACTGAATAACCTGAGAGAACATAACTGAGTTTTGTTTTTTGGATTTAAGAAAATATATGCTATCATACTAGTTTCTACACAGCAGAAAATACAGAGCACTTTTGTAGCCTGGAAGATAGTTATTTGTAATAACTAGATTGTCAGCTTTTCAGTGGCTTTTATCTGTCAGACATCCTAATCTGTGTTTAAACACAAGTATATGAACTTCAATTCATATTAAGCTCACTGTTGAAATTTCCCTTAGTTGAGCATTGTAAGGCAATGGTGATCATGGTTTGTGTGAATGACTTGTACTTCTCATTTTCTTCTTTTGCCTGTCAGGTTGTCCCAGCTTGAGACAAATTCAGAGGAGAATTCAGTTTAAAGGCACAGAAAGACATAAAATTAATTTTCTGGGCATAGGCAGACGATATAGGATACACTATTAAGTCACTCCAAAACACAGGTTATACATGTCAGACTCACCTAGGATGAGCTGAGGTACAGGACTTAGAACTTTACAAGATGCTTTGTAAAGCATCTTTTTTATGGGTTTAAAATACAAACACTGGTAATACACTAGCTGGGAAAACAAAGAAAATGTCATGGCTCTTGCCCATGTACTGCATCTACACCAGCATATATCATAACTATTTCCTCACTGACACAGGTTTTCTCATCAAAACTTGGCATAGATAGGCATTTTTATTAGTAGAGACATGTCCTCAGCCTTGGGCACAAGTTATGAATTCCATGAATTGTGATACTGTTTTCTTCGAAATACATTTGTTGTGATGACAAAATTAGTGCTATAAAGAGAGAATATTTTGCATTTCTGAATGAAATCTCTTCTGTCAAAATTTTAGAAAAGAAAACACCAGAAGCAAGAAAACACAAAGAATGTGCTTGTTCCCATTGTCATTAGTTGGGAAAAGTCCTGCAGAGGTGACAAGGACAAGGTTGTGAACAGCCTCCAAATTTTTCAGTATGTAAATTGTAGGCTGTCACTTTAGGATTCCAATGTAAGGTGTTGATAAAGGTTTGAATTTTAAAATCTCTCTCTGCTCAGCCATGCTTTTCTTCCATCTTAGACATTTCAAGAAATGGTGTGGCACAGACACGTAAATAGAGTGTGTTTAAAAAAAAAAAGGAATCACAAGAAACCTACAGCATCAACTAATGAAAATCTTTGCATAAAGTAATGCTCACATGAGGAGTCAAATCTCTTGAACAGGATGGCAATACAAATCTCTATGTATGACACTTGTAAGTGTCATAGCATGACATCAGCTTAAATTGGTACAATTCCCCAAACAATTCTTCTTGTTAATTCTTGTACCTGGCCTGGCAATACTGTCCACAAGGATGTTAATCAACACTTTGACGCACACAAATAGTGTTTGTCTATTGCTCTTTGCTCAGCAAGAGCTGCCTGCAGAGGCATCTCTGTAAGCCTCTGAAGGTCTCACCTGGACAGCTCCTGAAACAGGGAAGCACACTGTGGTGAAGGTGGAAGGCAGCCTCTCAGTTTGGTCTGGTTTTCCTAATTATCTCATCGGCACAGAGACTAGCTGGGTAGTTCCTAGGCCGCCAAGGGAATTCACAACTAAATGCACTGTGTGTGCACACAGGCACAGGCCTGATACCCAAATACACCACAATTATAATTATCAACTGTAAGACATACCAGAATTTCATTCTTAAATCACAGTTACAACTTAAACTCCATAGATTTTGCCACAATGAGAAGCCATACAGTTTGCCAAAGAGTGAGATTTTTTTCTACAAATTGAAAGGTAGTCTACATCTTGAATGTGTGCTGAAATAGACAGTCTTCATCTTAGAGAACAGTTTTCTTGCAAATTTTAAAACTCAGTTCCCTGATGTTTTGCAGAACAAAAGTTGCTATATGCTTCATTTTAGATAGCACCAAAGCACAAATCTATAAATGAAAATGCTCTCAGACATCCCTGGAATGGTGACTGAAATTATTCTTTCAATTTTACTGGTCTTCACAACTCAGTAATGTTGGTTAAACTGATTTGGGAGCTGTGTGCTTCCCATTCATATGGAAGAGCTGACATGGAGTAGCCACCCCTTGAACATCTGGCACTCTGCAGGCAGCCACCCAAGCCAGCAGATGTCAAAAACACTAATATGTTTTCATAAAATAGGCGTGTTTTTCAGCAGAAATCTATTTTTCCACAAAGGCCTCAGTCAGTCTTACTAGAGAAAAAGTGAAGCAGGTTCTGAGTTTTTTGAACAATTAGGTTAAAATCAGTTCCCAGTGAAAAGATAGCTTCATTTACCTTACCAAAAAGGAACTTCTGAAAATGGTTTCTGATTCACTTTATCTTTTGTATCTCTCCTTTTCTGTTACGCTGATTCTTGCCCACTGGCACCCTGATCAAAATCAGCTACTAGCAGACTCTAAGAATAGACTTGGTGGTATGCAAATCAGTTTTCATCAAAAACAGTATCCTGAAGGCAGCTTACGAGCTAAAAGCATCTGTCTAGGTGGTACTGCTGTGCTTGTGAAACCAAGCAGACTTTCTAACCAGCTTGACAAATAAGAATTCACCACGTATCTCTTGACCGTTTTAGTTTGCTAAAAAAGACGTTTAACTTTATCCATGGCCTGGTAAGATACATTGTTTTAGCACAGTAAAGAAGTAAGCTAGCTACTGTGAAGAACTGCTGAGGAAAAGATTTAGACAAAAGGCACTGTTTAGTATTTGCTGAGGCCTGGAACTTTTAATTCTATAGTCTTAACTTTTACCCTTGGTTGTTAATACAGTACTTTATTTTCTTGTTGCTGCACAACTTCTACTTGTGCTATGTAGTGTGATGTGCTCTTAGGTCATTTGTACTAAGCCATTTCTGTATCTAGAGTCATACTTAGGCTAGGAAACACAAGAATTTTAAATGGGATCCTGCAAATGAAAAATATATTTTACACTTATTTAGGTGCAACTTTTTTAATGCTTCTTGCACTATTAGTAGATGTCGGCAAACAATATTTTTTCTGTAGAGATAAAACTAATTAAGGTAAAGTCTTCTTGGAAATTTTGAATTAGTAGTCAGGCATTTTTGTCCATTTTTGTCCAGTAAGACTGTCCTAGCAGTCTCCTCCTTGAAAAAAATTAATTGTTCACACCAGGGTTAATTGCTTCTTGTTTTTCTTAAGTAAAAATGTATGTTCCGTTTAGTTGAAACTAGAATAGCAAATATTGTTCTGTAAAAACTACAAATGGTGAAGATTGCATGTAGTTATTGCAGTACAAAGTGTGGTTTGGATATGCTAACTGATAATTTCCATGAATGGTAATTTCTTAGTTTTCTTTTCAGATCCTTGTCAGTAATATTTACTCCAATTTAGTCACAAGTTTTGTGCCACATTAAAATCCTTTTTAGCCCAGAATTGGTTTATTTTATTGACCTTCTAAATCACCGTATTTACTTTACTTGTTAGAGTCTTAAAAATATCATAGAGAAAGCATCATTAGTATTTCAAAACAAATTAGACAAGTTGATTCACACTAGCTTTTACTTTCATTCTGTATATAAAGTTTAGATCTCATCTCCGTTCAGAATCAAATAATTCTTAAGATATAGGCGGCTTGAGTTTTATTATCTAAAGAGAAATGAAATAAGAATTTTTCTGTCTCCATTATAAATGTTTCTGGCCACATTATGGCTCAGCACTTTCTGAGCTGTAAACAGCAAATGCTTTCATACAGAAAATAGATTGTATTTTCACATTTAAGAAATTGTGTTGGTGAAGTAATGATGCGTCAGTGATATTTCATGATACCTGATTGTCTGTTTGTAACAAGACTGCTATGTCTGAAAAAAAGATAATTCTCATCTCCCTGGAAAAACTCATTTTCTGAAAAATGTCAGTTTAGAGAAGTATTAAATATCTATTCTTATTGAAAATAAGGTTAAATGCACATGCCTTGGGCTAATCTACTGACTGCCTTTGTGGTAGCGGTGGTAACAGTAATTTTATTAAAGGTTTTAAAGCCTCTGAAATGGCTAAGTTATGTATTGTACTTTTGCTATATGGGAATTTCCAATGTGCATGACATCTAATTTAGATAATTTTCTCAAAATATAGAATACTTTCTGCAGGATGATGGTGCTAAAGAGTGAGAATCAGGAGTGGACTAATCTTTTGTTTCTCTAAGGACTTTGATTTGAATTTGTTTAGACTACTGCTAATTTGAATTTTTAAATTTTATGGGTTTGTTTCATCTTGAAAGGCATTTTGGGTACACCTGGATTCCTGAATGTATGTCCTTTTATATAGGAAGCAGTCTGCAGAACACACTAATCAGGAATATAGACTAAACTCAGCAGATTTCACAGGCAAATAAAAAGATGTAATAAAAAGTAAGACAGCAAAATTAAACAAACAGAATACATGTATATTGTCAGTTTTGACTATTATTCAGCTTTTAAAATCTGTAAACCAAATAACCTCTATGTAGACTTTTCTGTTTCTTGAGTTAAAGAATAGGAAATGTTGCCGTCATTTGAATACACTTGGCTTTACCTGTATTATAGTCTGAATCCAGAGAACGTACAGTTGCTGGCTGTGGGAAAAATAAAGGTTTCTAAACTGTTCTTCAAATTTAAACAATATTTTTGGTGACTAAGGAAAAGTAAAAGCAGGCATATAAGAAAGAAAATCCAGGTATATTACCCTGCTAATGACAGCTCTGCTATCCTGGCCAATAAAAAAATACTGCACTTGATCTAAAGATGTTTCCCATAAGGTCATGCAATGAAGAAAAGCTGACAAAAATCTTTTCTTTGTTAGGAGAAGGAGTGGGCCATATTTATGGTCCTAGCAGTACAGACTTAGATCTATTGTGATTGAGATCTGTTATTACTATGTGTTTTTAATGAAGGAAGGCAATGTCCATTTACTGTCTTCCTGTACACATAGTCCCACTCCAGAGGTTTATTTTGTGCAAGCCTGTAGAATAAGAAATAGTTTCTTTGTTATTTTCCCAGACACTTAATACTCTTAGGAGTACTAATTTTTTTCTAACATATCTTTCAAATTTGCAGGTACCTACCCTTGTGTAGGTACTTTGTTCAGCCGCAAATTAAAAAAAAAAAAAAGAAATTAAAAAAATTTCATTTATTTTGGTTTTTGATTGGTTCAAACCTTCCCAGGATAGTCTTTGCTATCCCCCCAGATTAGTTTTGCATAGGAAGGGGACAGGACCCTGTAATAAAATGTAGCTCTGCTGGACCTACCTGTAATATATTGGTTGGTAACTCGCTTCATGGAGAGCTGTCTCAGCTTTTCTACTTCTGAGAGTCACAGTCATCTCTGGACAGAGGAGGCATTAAACGAGTGGCAGAGCATATTAGGATGTCATCCTAAAATAGCTTTGCTTCTTCTACTGAACAAAAAGGGAAACTGTGATATTCAAAACCATAACTCTCTCACTTGTGAGGATTTTGAAGTCTTGTATTCTATGTGTATGAAAGTGTAGTGTATGGTCTGTGCCTCAAGAACAAATGTATTGCTATTGTTTTGGGTTTCTTAATTCATTATGTTTGAGATTTAAAAAGTTACAATTTTGTTTTCACCAATGTCCAGGATGATTTTAAGCTAATGTTTATTTCTTTGGAAGAGGAAGTGATGAGATCTTTAAAACACAGGGCTCTTTTAAGTGCAAGAATATATTGAGTGGTATATTCCTCTGAGTATGTATTAAAAACACCTGAAGTGATTTTCTTAGAAAACAAGGCCAAATGCTGTCAGAGCACATTAAAACCCAGATCATTCAGACTTTGGGAAATGTTTTAATTCGTTTGCACTTTTTGCTAAAGGTGAACAAGGCAGGGTAACTTGATTTGGTAGTGTTGCCAATGTTCACTCTCTCTCGAGTCTCACCACCTAAAACTGTAAAACGCTTAGGTCCCGAGGTATGCCAAAATGCAGACACTGTAAGTCTGAGTGGTGAAAGGGATTCCACTGGGTCCATTGTGTGTTTGACCTGCAGAGGACATTATTTGCATACAGGGGATTCAGTGACTATAATAATATAATGAAAACAAGCCACCATTATAAAATGCTATGTACTAATCTAATCAGAAAATTTCAATCAAAAGTATTTTACATACGTTCTGACTTAGAAGCTTTACATCTTTATGTATGACAACCCAGTCATGCTCTTTACACAAATTTATCATTGTAACAACTTTTGAAATGCTTTTAAAAATTATTTGAAATGAATGTTTATTTTATAAATAAACTGCATAATGCTCATGTAGGAACTCTGTTAATTGTAAGTTTTTTGCCTATTAAAATGCATGCTATTGCCTGAAATTTTAGTATTATTATGCTGGTATTATCAATATAGATGTAGTCAGAAATCTGTTTTTGGAAATGAAATGAAATTTATTTTTATAAAATTTGGAGATAGTAAGTCATAAAAAAATATAATGCCAGCATCTCAAGAGACAAACAGGCACACTTTCAATAGCATTTAAATTTTCTATTACTTACCCGCCAGGAGCTATTGACCACTCCTATGGATTCTGTGCTTTGTTACTCAGAGGCATAATATCGTTCACATCTTAAGTACTCAAAGTAACACAATTGCTCTCTGTGTTTTGGTGTTTGCAATGCCAAAGCGTTCAAGAGAAATATAGAAAATCGAGGAAATGAATGGAGGTTTTGATTAGTAAATATTTTTATTTTTGCATCTCTTATGATACTTATTTTTTTTCCCTTTCTTAATTCTACAAATGAATTGGGTTAATAATTTGGGATCTAATTTATTATTTATATTTTCCTAAGAAGGAATTTTAGTTCACCTTTAAATTGCATGAAACCTTTTGTCTGTACGTATATAAAACAAATGAGAACTCCTTCATATTCCCCTGGAACTAAAATCTTTCAAGAATTGTTTTAAAACTACATAGTGTTATTTAATGCCTGAGAGTTAATTTTGGTCTGGTAGTTAGTAAATTTAAATAATATTTAAATAATATACATATATAAGTTATTTTCCCCTTGATAACTCCACATTTACCAAGGCTGCTATGCACCATGAATTCATCTTTGGTTTGGAAAGCTATTATCTCTTGGTGGGATTTTTTTTTTTTTTGCATGTGGTAGGACAATACAACTTGGACATATTTTGATTAAGTAGTTTTCAGGCATGGTGTGTCTTGGGGTGGAAGAGATCTACCTAGAAGTGTGTAAGATAAGGCAGACCAACGAGTCAGAAGACTGTAATTTCTGCAGATTATTTTCTAAGTATCTCGAGAAGGCAAGAAATGATTAAGGGCAGTGGTATACAGTGGGCTGCATGTGCAATTCACCATGATTATGGAAACTTAGCAATTGTTACACTGTATAGCAATTTTGCCCATGCCATTTCCTGCCTGTGTTCTTCCCTCATTGTCTCTTGATAATAAACAAACTGAGATTCAATTTAGGCAGCCTCATGTGAACTTTTTTTTTGACAATGAAAAGTGTTTGGACAGAAAAAATCAAAGAAAAATTTACATAGTGAAACACAGAAAATAAATTAGAGTTGGCAGCAGAAGAATTTATGTTCTTTTGAAATAAAAAATTTCTGCAAAAATAGCCTCTATGTCTTCTAAATCTGCAAAATAGGCATGCTGGAGAGTAGGGCTAACTATCCTTTTTCTCCACATCTAAAATTATGCATTCAAAACTTGGCTAAATTACATAAAAGATGACAATCTCAATGAGGAATGAGAAACAGAAACTGAGGGACCTAGAGTATTTAATGTGAGGAAGATCGTGTTATTCATGTTTAATAGCTAATGAAGGGGGAAAACCCATTGATTGCTTAATACTGGAGTAGCAGAAGCTGTGACAGAGAAGAAAGGGGTGTGGTGATTTTACAGAAGTATGAATTACTATAGGACTGCTGGAGTAGAGCCTGACTTTGTATTTAATTTTGCCCACCCAACACAAATTCTGTAGCCATGTGACTGAGCAAGGTAACTGCTCTGTCAGTGCATTTGGAGTCCTTACTCCCACGTTTTTATCCAGGCTAGATTTAACGGTCTGAAGGGTTTTGGGCTTTCACTGTTTCCCTTAGGAGGTTATTATACAATCTAGTAGATCTGACTTTCATGGGAAATGTCATATTTATCTTAAGTTTTCTACTTCTTAATTTAACTCCATTAGTATTAGTTAATACCTTCTGATACTGTACTAAGTCTTCTTTCTGCTTGGTGTTCAGATTCATGAAATATAAACAGACAAAACCAGACAGGACCTTTATCTTAATTAACACTTAGTCTTATTTCTTATTTGTTCCACCATTCCCACTTTTAAACAAATTTTGCTTGCTCTTTGCTAAACTCCCAACAGTTTGTCTCCTCATAAATGCGGTTGATTTCTCCCAAACAAAAAGTACATTCAGATCAAGTGAAAGGTGTGGAATGCATATGAGTCATCAGAAGGTAAAGTCATTCCCAGGGTTGCTATAGTTAGCTCATTACTAAGCATTTTGATCTCAGAGTGTTTGGTTAATATTATGTTTAGACAAATAACAAAGGAAAATTATCTGAGCAGTCAACCCATCTTACATCTGATCTACACCTACAGTAGCACAATGCCTGTATGGCATGACTATGGGATTTAAGCAGTGAGGTTGCCAGATCAGTTTTATGTAAATTTTAAAAGCATTTTAGATTACGATTTTTATGTGAACCAACATGAAAAGGGATATAGTTATTTTGCCCATTTTTAGCTGTCTACAGAGGCTAGTGGAAGGAATTGCCCTAGAGAAACTAAAAAAAAATTGTATCTTTTAAAGTCTTCTCATTACAGAGGATAGAAGATCAAATCTTCTTCCCACTAACTATTCATTCTTAAAAAATACCTAACAGTTTCCACTGGTTACAGAAGAAAATGTGTGGTTCATCTAAGGAAAATGATGGTCATGTTGCGTTAGGCATTAAAGCTTTGCTTTGCATTTGGTGGTAATTGGCCTCTTGGTCATCATTGCTATAGGGAGGGCTTGTTCTTAGTTTCAGGAAGAGAAGAAAAAAGACACATAGTGGGTGCTGCTGCTTCAGAGGAAGATTCATCATGCTCCTTAAAACCAAAGGTAGAATCTCCGCTCTTGTAAGACTCAGCCTTGGCTATGGAGCTGCATTAAGCATTTCTGTAGTGCTTGTGTTCTGTTTAGCAGGTGGAGTGTCAGTCAGATGAAAATACTGCTTAAAAGAAAAGAAGGAAATAAAAAATTCTTTGTAGACTGCTAGATTTTATGGAACACATGAACAAAGGAGACATTGACTGAAACCATTTCACACATAATATTTAGTTCCCAGGAAAACATATCCTAATAGTGTTTATTTAATACTAAGTAAGCTTCATTAAAAATAGTGAGGCTTTACTAGAAGCTAAATGTATGACCATTTCCATGTAAATATAAGGACAACTTATATAGTAGTTCTTTTTTTGATTTACTGAATATCATTGGTAGGTAATATTCAGGAGTCTGAAAATACCACTAGTTACATGGCTTATTAGGTTATTAACTCAAATTATTAACTTAAATTATTAACTCAAATTCTCAACTTAAATAATAGGCACTGTCCAAATAGAGACTTTCTGTGTCATCAAAAATAATCAAGGAAAAGAAGAAGAAGAAGAAGAAGAAGAAGAAGAAGAAGAAGAAGAAGAAGAAGAAGAAGAAGAAGAAGAAAATAGACAGCTGCCATTCCATGACCAAAAATTGAGTTCAGAACTTGATATCTTGTTATTTTGTCATAGCGAATTATTGGAAGGTAACTGTGCCAGGACCAATAGGCTTGCAAAAGTACCTGTATATTAAGCATATAAGAATAAATTTTCAGGAATCATTTCAAGTCATATTTCCTTTAAGACAAATGAAATGGGAATCCCATATATTTTCTACCAGCAACTGTTCCCATTACTCTAAATTTCACAATTGAATTATGTCTGTCACAGTGGGTGTTATAATTAAAAGTGCTACATTCTTAGCCAAAATATACGTGCTACTATACCTAAGTATAGAAGTCCATATTTCAGTAATATTGTAGATTTATCACTAAATGTGAAATACTATTAGGAAATTTTAAATTAAGCTTTTTTTTTCAAATTCTGCAATTGTCTGTACAATTTCTCTAAAAAATAAACACCCTAGAAACAATATTATTTTTCTTAAAGATATTTGAAAACATAAAAAATGAACCTCAAGAAAATTGTCTTGCACGGGTAGCCCAGTGCACCACACGTTCTGGTAGTATGCTGGACTGAGAAAATTAAGATATTTCTGTTAATACATTGTCTTAATCTGACAATAGGTGTAAACTGCTGTGTCTCCCAAACTAATCCGTATATAAATATACAAAAACTGTATATTTATGTATACATTGTATGTTCACATGATGCCTAGTTGCTGATTTGTGTTTCAGAGGCAGTACACTGGAATCAACTGGTACATTATGACTTAAAAATCATGCTTATAGTGTGTGTCATGCTCTGTGCCTCTGGAAGCAAAAAGGATTTACTAGTCTCAGATATTTATATCAGGTATGAATAGGTCAAGACCCAGGTGTTTTACCAAATTACAAAGATTTTCTAAAAATTGAGGGTTACAAAATGGTGAAATGTTGCATATCAGAGCTCAATGTGTACATAGTGTAGGATACCTGTGCAATAGAAGCTTCCTAAATTTGAGTAGCTACAACCCTAAAATAAATCCTAGGGGGAATTTAAATGGCTTTTTTTCACACAATTTTTTCTTATCCCTACTTGTACAGACAAATAAGATATATAAGGGAGAGATTATTATATGGTGGGAAAGTGCTCTTTCATTTTTAGTGTGTTCAGAGACCAGCAGAGATCAGGAGGTGCTGCTTTTTTAACCCATGGATGTTCTGCACTATTGTCATCTTGTGGATCAATAAGTTTCGTAAAAGTCAGGGGACACCTTCATTTTGTGAAGGCTGGGCTCTTTTTGCCCCATGCTGTCAGTGGAAGATAGTACTCCTGGGGCCTTGCATTTATACCCTTGGCGTTTTTATGCCATTAATTATAGTTCTGTAGCTTTTCCAAAATGACATGATTCCTGTTTCACTTTTCCTTTCTTGCTAAATAAGAACAGTTGATAGTTGTATATAGGTACATAAGGATCACAAAAAGCGAAGACAACTTCGTAAGGAAATTTTGATTTTTGCAGCTTGTAAACTACATTTTATACACTGTAGTCCTAGGGTGACATTAATGTATTGTTTAAAAAGCTGCTGTCAGGCCAATGCACATGCATTTTCCATAATGTATATGTGCTCATGTGTGATATTTAGACTGCTCTATAGCTGCAAATGTGCCTGGAAAAATGGCTTTGATTAATTGACTTCCCTCCTCTTCTTTCCTCTCTTCAGATGCAAAGGCTTCATTCATTATCAGGAAAGATCAGAGGAGGAGGGGAGCAGAGTACCTGGGTCACACGCTGTTAGAGTTACAATTTTCCAAATGCCATAAGTAAACAGTAGGGAACAGGAAATATCCAGGATGGGAGAGGACCTCTGTGTTTGAAGGTCTTCCTCCATTCTAAATATTTGATCTGATTTTATCTTTAGCTGTGCAAATTTGCATTTCTCCTTTGTATATCCATGTAATACTTGTTACATCTTCAACTCTTGTCTTTTTCATGTGTCACATTTTCAGCCCCTGAGCAATGAGGGCTATTCTTTCCAGTGTTCCTTGTCCAGTTATTCTTTTTCCTTAGGAAATTACTAGAAATTATATATATAATTCTAAATTCAAAACTCATACTACGCTACACCAAAAACATTCACTTCTGTTTGTATTTATACTTATATTTATCTCTCCTTTTAATGTGTGCTGATTTTGGCTTGGATAGAGTTAATTTTCTTCATAGCAGGTATTATGGGGCCATGTTATATATTTGTGGTGAAAATAGTGTTGATAATACGGGGATGTTTCAGTTAGTGGTGAGCAGTGCTTGCACAGAGCCAAGGCTTTTTCTGCTCCTTGTACCACCCACCAGCAAGTAGTCTGGGGGTGCACAAGGACTTGGATTCTGACACAGCTGGGACAGCTGACCCTGAGTGTCCAAAGGACATCGCACTCAGTACCTAAATTTGGGGGAAGAAGGAGGAAGGGGGGGATGCTTGGAGTTGCAGCATTTGTCTTCCCAAGTGACCATTACGTGTGATGAAGCCCTGCTTTCCTGAATACCTACCTGCCCATGAGAAGTGGTGAATAAATTCCTCATTTTGCTTTGCGTATGTGCAAGACTTTTGCTTTTCCTGTGAAACTATCTTTATCTTAACCCACAAGTTTTCTTGCTTTTACTCTCCTGATTCTTTTCCGTATCCCACTGAGTGGAGAGTGAGAGGCCGTGTGTGGTGCTTAGTTTCTGGCTGGGGTTAAACCATGACATTCTGCCTCTCAGCTGGGAAAAGTTTATTTCTGCTAAATTTCATGTATGTTCATGGCATTTGTGTAACTCGTAATTTATCCATAAAATAAGAATTTTGCACAAGGGGAATATTGCTAGTCAGAACCCAAAAGTTTGGCCCCATCTTTATTCATCATATTTTGCTTCTTCAGTTTAACATTATTACTGGTTAATAGGTGCACCTGAAAATCAAGCTGTATTGTAGTATCTGGTGCGTTATGTTAAATGAGTCTTTTCCAGGACAGCAAGTCTCTTTTTCTTCCTAATGAAAGAGAATACCTCATCTTTTCCAATTTTCCTATCAAACACATCCACATCATCTTGAGACGCTGCCACATCCAGCTGCATCTATACTCAACTTCAATTATATGAAATTACACAACCTACTCTCAGGTCCTTTAGGTTCTCTTTTGCTGTGTGAGGCACACGCATAGTGCATTTCCTGTGAAGTGCATGATTACAAACTATTCACCACAAGCCTGTTTTAAGTAAACAGTAAATTAAATATTGTCAGTGCTTGTTCAGACATGCTCTTACCAAAGAAAAAGAACTTCTAGATTTGGGTTCATAAAACTCTAGATTTAAGAAAGGGACAGACATAAACCAAGCATCTTTTTTCCTTTTTAACTTCTCTTGACTGGCCCAGTTGTTTAAGAGCTGGTACAAAACAGTGTATTCAGATGTCCTTACAAGGAGAATTGGGCTAGTAAAAATGCTGAAGTTAGCAAAATTTCTGTTTATTGCTCTTTATTCTAATGGAAAATTCTCAAAAAACATTCTGTCACTGTCAGGTACAATGCTGCCTGAAAGACTGTTAAGACTGTCTGAGCAGCATGTCTCTTTCAACTATGACAAATACAGTAGAAATACCGTAGAGGTACAGTAGAAGTTCCTCATTTTAGTGATGTTCTGGCAATATTAATTTTTGTCATGCCAATCAACATGAGTGCAAGGGTCAGGAAATAAAGAAAATGGTTCATTCCCTAAGAACTGG
Source organism: Vireo altiloquus (assembly GCA_013396875.1). Classification (NCBI taxonomy): domain Eukaryota; kingdom Metazoa; phylum Chordata; class Aves; order Passeriformes; family Vireonidae; genus Vireo; species Vireo altiloquus. Next base: position 162,180 of record VZRF01014365.1, on the reverse strand, counting down.
GGGCTTTTGTATATTCTGTGGTGTCTATCACTCCACTACTGGCATGGTCACTACCATTTGAAGAAGTATAAAATTTTATAAAAACCAGAAGCACTTGCAAAGTTTCCTTTCATCTCTGCCAGTTAACTTATTCCCAAGAGAAGGAAAAGCTTTTTTCCAAGTGGTCAAATATTGTTTTCATTTATTCCATAGACATTTCAAAGAGAAAATGTGTTGCCTGTATGTGTTTAGGTCTGCACACAATTTATGATTAAATACAGAAAGCATCCTTTTCTCTATTGTATTTTGTTTCTCTTTCTTACAGGCAAGTGTTGTGAGAAGCTCTGGCAAATGATTAAAAAGATTCATATGAGTTATCATTGGTGTATTAACTGGCATAACATATAGTTATCATGTTTCCAGTTCCTTTATTACTTGATCTTGATGCAATTTGTAAAAATAAAATAATAATTAAAAAAAGAAATAAAATATTTTATTGACTATTAAAGCAGAGATACTTCGCAAACTTATAAAAATATTAGGGGGAAAAAAGGTTGAAAAATACTTGCTTTACAAATTAAGAATGCAGAGATCTAAAGCAGACTGATTTGTTCTTTGAAAATGGATATGAGAGTTAACTCAGGAACACAATATTAATAGATTTGTATAAGTGCACATAAGGCCAATATATTCAATGCTGTAATTTTTTTATCGTTTCATAAATAGTGCTATCACCAACATTTCAAAGAACTCTGAAAAAAACAGAGCTCATATGTGGTGGCATAAATTTAGTGTATTTTATAGAACACTGTTACTCCAGATATAGCCTGTGGGTTGTGACTTTTCATAAAACCTAATGAATGTCTAGATTTGTCAGCTGTTTCAACACAGATGCACTTTGCTGATCTAATGGAAACATTTTGAGCCCAGATCCAAAATATCAGTAGCTTTTAGTATCACAAATTATTTTGGCTATTGGGTGAATTGGGATGTGGTTCTTGATAAAAACCAGCAAGTAATTTTGTATGTGTGTTTTATGATAACCGTCTCTCCAATGTCTGAGTCTGAGGTTTTTTCCCTCTCTCTTTTTTTTTCCTTTTCTTTTATTTTTGCAGAGTTTTAAGTTGAATGTAGATAGCCACTGTGCTTTAAAAGAAGCAGTGGTAGAGGAAGGACGCCAACTTCTTGAGCTTATTGTATCTCACAAATCAGGTAAATCCTTCTGAAATATTGCAAGTCTTTATGTCTCCAGACTATTAAAGAATGAAGAAGCATTGCTGTAAATTACTGCATATATTCACTTCCTTATGTATTATTAATATTTACATTATCAGATTGACCTTCAAGATTTATAAATGTTTCATATACTGCATACAATGCAGTGATACTTATAAAATGAAATACTGCCTGCAAATAGTCTGTTCATTTTATTTTGGTCTTGCTGTTCAGCTGAGTTTCAATTGAAATCACATCACTGAAAACTTCACACTGACATATTCTTTGATGTAGGTGCTATGGAAATAACATTAAGATAATGAATTAGGATTTCAAATATATATATATATGTATTTACATACTCTGCATGAGTAATTGCATTGGTAAAGCTTTATTTTACCACTTAAACTAATTATTACATTGATTTAAATATATTTATGAGGACTAGATTAAAATTAAAAATACCTTTTTCCTTTGGTTAGACTTGTCTTTTTCTTCAGAGGCCTTAAATTGAGAGGAGGGAGAGAGATATACTGATTTTTCTTTATGCCCAATGCCTCCTACATTTTTAGATGTTTCCGTGACTTGTCTACTAATAGGGTTTTAATCAGCATATACTGATATGGAATGCCATCTTAATTTTGGCCGACTTAACATGCTTTTCATCCAGGTTCAAGTTATTCTTTGCTATACTGTTTTCTCATCATGTTATGTGTGCCTCTATTGTTTCGCAGCATCAGACAGATCTGTGTAACGTGAAAGCTATAGCAAATTACTGACTTCTATGTATAGTTCCAGATAGGTAGAGAGGCCATAGCAAAGGAGGGTCATGCATGTCATCTTAGATGTAGAAAACAGTAATGTGTAAACTACAGGAAATATTTATAGGAGTTGGAGGTAAAGAAAATGTCTTTGTAGGTTTACAAAATGTTTCAAGACAAGCACTGGATATTAGAGGGGGAGATTACCAGTGTTCCCTACTGCAGAGAAATGACAGTTTATGTGGAAATTTTTTCTTGAAATTGTCAGCTGAAACTCAATCAAAATTTAACATGATGGCTGAGAGAAATGTTTGTTGCTATAGCATTGTTTTGCAGGATGAACAATAGGAAACCTTGGATTAATTGATGAGAAAACACATTAAAACTCTTGTTGCATTTATTGTTTTAAATACCCTGCTAATTATTTGAATAAAGGATAATATTTAAAGATACTGATGAGTTTACAGCTTCCCCTTTTTCCCCCTTCATTTTGGAGAAGGACTGAAGGACATGCTGCAGATGATTGCAAGTCAATGGAAGGAACTACAGAGGCAAATCAAACGGCAACACAGCTGGATTCTTAGGGCTCTGGATATCATCAAAGCAGAGATACTGGCTACTGATGTGTCTGCAGAGAATGAGGAAGGGACTGGGAGCCCTAAGGTAAGTGGCTTGAAGTTTGCCTTATTTCCTCTTATTTCCGTCTTCTTTTGAACCAGGCACCACTGAAGTTTTCTTTCCACCCTAAGGCTTTTCATTTCTACTGGGTAAACTTTTTTTTTATAAACAAAATGAAATGCCTTACTCTGAAACAGTAAAAAATCTTAGAACTTTCAAGTTTTCCAGCAAGACCTGCCTCATTGTGTATAGAGGGGCAAGAGGGGGAACATAAAACATTTAGTAAACAAAACATAAAGCATCTTTAACATGAATAATCAGAATGCTTTTAAATTGTTTTGTTGCAACTATAAATCACTATAATCAGTGCAATCACTCAGCTCTGACATCCATTAGCCGCTTGGTTACAGCAAATTAACAAAGAAGAGAGAAAGTGATTCATTATCTCATTCCTGTTAATGACTATCAGATGCATTGCTTAATTAGGGGATGGCCATTGTAGTAGGAAGAAGGTCATATGCCTTTCCACAAATCTTTTTGCTCCAAGTTTAAGTCGTCCATAATAGTGCTTGTGTTGAATACAAGTAATTTAATGGTAAATTATTGACACCTGTCATCATTTTGTGGATATTAATTATTAAAGAGGCCTGTAGTAGTTACCAGTTGCCAAACTTAGTATTTGTAAGAGCATTTTAAACAGACCATGCTTATTCAAATTGGTGCAAGTAGTATAGAAATACTACACACAATAGAAGCTTCTGGCTTAGGGTCCATGACCTTTCATCACCATCAGTTGTAAGCAGAGTTTTTTCCTAAGCAAAGAATGTGCAGGAGAGCAATACTATAACTCAATATCTTGACACTCATCCAGTGGAAATGTTTAGAAAAATTCATGGTTTCTGGAAACAACAGAAGATTGTACTGAGTGCATTTTCTGGTTCTGATGCTAGACAATTCTTAGCATTGGTATTCAATGCTTCCTAGAGAGTAGTTTGTAGAGCGGCTGTTGGCTATGATTGCATGGAAAGTTCTGGTGATTTCTTACTATCATTCTACATAGCAAGAATGGTCTTAGAGATGGAGGAAGAGCCAAGGAGAAAAATGAAAAAAATACAGGGCAACACATATACACAGGAGACGGAATTTGAACCAATACCTCTCATCACTTGCATGATGGCAAGTGCTTCTGGGCCATATGGTTCTTCCTTCAGGAAATAGGTGGTGGAACAATGCTTGATTTCATAATGCGATCCCTTAAACTAAACAGACTAGCTCAAAGGTAAGTTTTTAGCCTGCCAGTAATGTGATCCCACATCTCTGAACATCTTGAAAAATCCATACCCAAGAGTTAACCTGCTTAATCAAAATTATAATGTAAAAAGTATTTTAAAATCCAGCCTGATTTTGCTCTGAGAATTGTGGAATCCCTAGCTTGGAATGATTATATTCAAATATTTGCTGGAAAAGGGAGAAATGGAGAACGGGTTTACATTGCAGTAAATTTTTCATGTACATAGGTGATAGCTCCTTGCCCTGTGGTTTTTATCGTAGAGATAGGAACCTGAAGCAATGTGGGGTTTTTGTTTTGTTGGTTTTTTGCTTCCTTTTTTGGTTTGTTTGTTTCTGTCTACAGTTAAATTTAAAAAAAAGTGGACCAAAAATAAGATGAAACTAAAAATATTTTCAGATTAACTTAGTGATTAAATCCCATTCCTATAAGATTCTTGTAAGTGTGTGCAGTAGAGCAGTCAAATACCATCTACTTCTTCACACGAAAAGATAAACTAAAACTGAAATATAGCTGATAATATAGCTACACATTTCAGTTTACTTTTTTTTCAAAAACCAAAAGGAACCTGCAAAGTGTAATAGAAAATCTAAAGATTATACCTAGAGGGTATTTTTATTTTTGCCTTTTTTGAGAAACTACAGGAACAGTGTTGGTGTTAGAAATCTGTAAAGAAATAGGAAAAGAAGGGATTTCAAAGACCCTAGGAAACTTCTCCCTTAGGACTTTTTAAAACATGTTTTCATAGCACTGTGGCATCTTTAATGAGAGCAGTGAAGAGTGGGAGGGGGAAAGGGATGTTCTGAATTCTAGAAATATGCTGTCAACATTTGTAGTCAAGAACTCAGATTTTGCTTAGGAAATTTTTCATTTTAAGGTGTGTAAGTTTCTTAGTGGTTTATAGTAATTGCTATAGAAGACTTAGGATTGATTTTAGACATTTCTGATACCTAAGCTTTTCTAATATGTTGCATTCTCTGTAAAATCTTGAGAAAACAGTGAGTTCTCTTAAGTATTTACTAAAACTATTATTCTGTCATTTTTTATAAATGAAGAATTGATGACTGTATTCAGTTTAACTGGAAGGATATAAAGTTTTGCCTTCTTACTCAATTGAGAAGTGCCTTTAAAAATGACACATTCCAACAAGTACTGATCTAACATTATGAGTAGTACATGAGACATACAATACACATGACTGTCCTGAATTTTGAGACACTTAGCTACAGTATGTGTTTTCTTTTGATGGAAATAGTAAGCAATATTCTAAAATATCTCGAAAATAGGACAAATGTTTTCATGTATGTGTGTATTTTTAATTTTTTCAACCTCTGAAAATATCTGAGACCACTTGTTTTGTAAGTAATGTCTTGAATCGTGTCACTTCTCCATCACAAAAAGGCTACCGGAACAATATTGGTTTCAATAAACAGTAAAGAGAGGTATTGAAAAACAACCTGATTTACTTTCTTATTTAGTGGCTGTGAGCGTAAGTGCTCAAATATTACCCTGATCTATTTAACTCATAGTTTGGTGGAAAAATTCATTGCTTTCTGAAGAGCCTGCAAATCAGTCTTGTAACTGATGTCCTTTAAAGCAAACAAATCTTAATAGCATTTGGCCATAGTACACATTCTCCTTCACTCAACCATATTATTATTGTATTATTGTATGGAATAATATTCTTAGGGTCAGTTGCAAGTTCTGCTTCCAGCATGCATTTGTACAGTTAGTTCATTACTATAATTTTTGAGATCTGGATAGTTTTGTTCTACAAGTAAATGTTTGAATTAAGTTTCATGGGTTGTGTTGGTAAAAGCTTAAGAGTATAACATCGGAACTTAAAGGCTGGTAGGTCAAAAGAATAATGGTATACTCTGCAAATATATATATAGTTTTTACTTCTGGACATGTTTATGGATACTGGACTTAATACATAGAACATTTAAATCTGACTTAGTTGTTCTAGGTAAAAAACAGTCTTGGGAAGAATGTGTTAACCCTAAAATAGACTTAATGAGTTAATGATAGAAGAAGTCAGGATTTGAAGAGTATTGGAGGAAGAGGTAAAAACACATTTCACAAAGTAAACCGGAAGTCACAGAAATAGTAGGTGGCTCAGGAACTGAATTTGAAATGGTTAAACAAACCTCTGTATAAAGGGAAAAAGAAAACCAGTGTAATTTCCTCTTGATATGTAATTAAACATCACACACTTCCAGGATCATTTCCCACTCAGTTGCATATAATTTTACAGCTTTTACAATCATTCTAAACAAACAGACTTCAGTACACAGGAAAGTGATTTTAATTTAAAAATTGAAAACTAGGTGAAGCTGTTTAGTATTGATCACTATTTGGGATTCTGGGAATACTGCTTTACAGGCAGTTTTATAGTGACGCTGGTCTCAGACCTAGTGGGTGGACTAAACACCACAGTCCAGAGCAACTATATCCTGCTCAGTCTTTTAATACAATGATAGATTTGTGAAATGGGCAACAAGACAGAGCAAAGTTTAGAGAATGGTAACAGTCTTTTCTTTTTTACTTCAGCTTTGTAACTTGTCCTGGCCATCCAATCAGGCCGCTATGACTACCACATTTAGGTTAATACTTTGATATAAAAGGAATACACAAATGAAGTCTTTTGGTATCTTTGTGATTAGTGCAGAGAAATACCATATTTGTGAGTAGATAATTTTCTTTTCCTCAGTGTCTTTTATCAACTCTGTATTTCATGAGTATGGTGCATGGGCTGTAATATTAAAAGCAACATACCAGTATTTTTTCCTGATGTCTTCCATTATTTAAAAGCAGGGGAAGTTTATTACTGGGCAGATTTAAATATTATCGACAGATAACAGAGACCATGAATTGAGAATCTAGTATTTTTACTTACATAGCCACTTTGAAAACTGTATTTGGTGTCCAATATATGCAATTGGAGTATTGCATATATTACTGAAGTGGGTCGTGCTTTGAAGTTTTCAAGTGGCATATGTAACTGGCCTTCATTCTCTTCTCCTTCACTTGCTTCTAGTGGAAGGGCAGGAATAACATATGATAGAAGGATCATTTTATTAAGCATACTGGAGTTACTTAAATTGCAGAAGAATTTTAAAACTTTACATCTCAAACTATATTTGTTTATTTAATTTACAGTCTCTCTTTCTCTATTTTTCCACATGCACAAACTCAGGATCAGACTTGTGGATTAAATCCTGTCTCATGTTCGTAATACTGTGGAATAAAATGTCAAATAAATAGCTATTACTTATTCAGTAACAATTTGAAAAAATAATGAAATGGAAATAAGACTTTCATCTGTGATGTACAAACATATGGAAAGGGCTTTTCATCTGGTGATACACATGCCATTCTGGTCTGTTGTTGTCTCATGGCTTAATCAAGTCATATTTTTGGAAAAGGAATGTATAAGAAAAGTTGGTATTTGTGCTTTAGAAGAAGTAATTTTTTCCTCCAATGTGTCCATAATGAGCCACATTCCCATCTAAATATGAGAGAGTTTTATCTCATGAGTGCAGCACCTCATAGATGAGACATTAAACTGTAGTTCTAACCACCTTTACCCAGGCTTACTTCCAGTATCAGTAATTACCATCTGCCACCTTAATTCTTTGCAGTTTCAGCTGAATGTGTTAGTCTCTTCTGTTCAGAACAACTGGATAGTCTTGGGCACAGTTATATAGTTGTTACCTTTCACTGGTGAAAACAATACCTTATAATATCCTGCAATGTATTTCTGTGCTGAAAAGTATTACAGCAAGTCCACAGTTCAGCATTCACTACTTCAAAATGGTAGTATGCAATTACAGGTGCTTTCCTGTAATCAGAACAAAAGGCTCTGATATGTTGCCATTGAGGCATAGTCTTATATTGTTAAATATTTAAAATGCTATCTGTACATAAATACTATTATTGTGCCTAACAGGTGAATAGTTTCAAAGCATTTATGTGACTTTTCAATTCTGAATCTTTGGAAACTTTGGAAGTCCAAAGATACTGTCATCTCAGTCTTAAGTACAAATGATGCTGTTAATTCTGCTGTACTAGAAAGAAATTAATTACAGTTAATATTTTGCCTGGCTTTAGGTATTTCAGTATATGATATTACAGTAGTCTTGATCTGTCAGCTTCTATGGTGGGGATTTAAACCATGTATGAGTTGGACAACGGGCTAAAAACAGTAGTGGTATTTGCAAAATCCTGTAAATCAATAGACATAATTTCGGTTTTGTGAGGAATACGCCTGTCATTTAGTGCTTTTACTGGAGCATGTGAAACATGACTGAGTTCTTTTGATATTAATTTTTATCCAAATATAGGAGTGAAAACATCCATTAAGAATTTCCAAGCTAATCAAAACAAGCTATATTGATGAACAATGAAAAGGACCTAAAAAGGAAGCAAGAAGAAGGAAAGTTTGTGTTTTTTAGCACAGTTAGACACTTCAAATTCCTCAGTTTTCTAGTTTTTCAGACCTTGCTTTATAAGTTATGTAATTTTAATATTACAGACATCATCTAGACTGGGCACAAACCTAGATATTGTAACCAAAAGTACCTTCAGGAAGGATATGAGAGATGACACCGTAATTCTCCACACCATTTTAGAATGGATGAATAAAAGGAAAGAGAAAGATGATTTAAATTGAGTTTAGAAACAGAAACTAGCATTGCTAAAAGGAGAGTCTAAATATGGATTATTGAATGGGCCTGGCATATAGTAAGCTTTTGTTGAAGAATAAAGAAGAAAGGGATCTACTGAAGGGTGTGAAAAATGTGACTGTGGCAACTGAGCAGAAAAGCTTTGTTGACTGTAGTACTGTACCAGACCTTGAGAATTAGTTGAAATATTTTGTGTGATAGTTTTAGCATAGCTAGAAAGAAAACAGAGTTTTAGTACTGCTTAGTACCTTTCTGGTACAGGACTTTTATTGACAGAACCAGTGCCTTGACAAGAATGTGTTTCATCATATTTTGAAGCAAAATTTTCTTCAACTAAGCAGAAGCTTTCAAAAACTGAGGCAAAGCCAAAGTAACCATGTAATCTTTCATACACAGAATGTTTCCTTTAAGCTTCTAAGTGTATATAATCTTAAGTTGATGTTTTGTACGAATAATATTAATAAAGCTGCCAAGATTCTTCTCTCTTGTATTTTGTATCTATTTTTGAGTAGAGGAATTATGTAGTTGAACCAGTTCTTGCTTTGTTAAAATACTTTAACTGAGCCAGTAATTTTTGGGTGATTATCTCCAAGCTGATAAAATTTGAACTTTTGTGTCATTAGACCACAGCCTTTTTTTGCCAAACACAGGCATAAGCAAACGGAACCTTAACATCTTCCCTTGGTCAGCTCTTTTACAAGGGCTTACTCCTCAACACACCCTGAGAGAAGCAGGTGTCAGAACTATTGTTCTTTCTCCAGAGGGAGAATGTTGTATTTCATATGGCTGTTCATAAGGGTTCAAACATCTGAGATCTTCCAGGAAAGGCTGTAAATCAAATTATGTCCTTGGTAGCCTCCTCTTCTGCCTCCGTGAGCCCATTGTGGATTGTGGTAGTGGCTGCGTCATAGGGAAAGAGGATGCATGGTTCTCCCCTACAGCCTTCCTCCCCACTGGCTGGAAATTCACAGCCTGTATTACTGCTATCTAGGATGAATATAACCCAATGTTTTGAGGTAAAATGTTGCAATAATAACTACATTTTTGTTGCATGATAACTCCCAGCTAAAGTGCAGGATAATGGAGCCGGGCTTGTGAATGGATTGATAACACTAGACCACTGCTTTTGGAAGTAATTTTAAGTGTTACATATCTACAAGAGCTCTATTCTGAACATGTTTCTTTTGTTCAAATAACCATAGTTTTTTTTCAGAATCATTGAAACCAAAATCATCGAAGGTGCACAAAAAAAAAAAAAAAAGGCTGTTAGATGGATTGTCAGGTTCCACATGGTAGATTCACTGTTGTTCATTGGAAGCTGTTTCTCTTGAGTACTTAACTGTATGCTTTTTAGTCGGCAGGAGGAATGGTTTTGTGTTTGATTCAGAACCTCCCTTTACAGAAAAAGGAAGGAATCTAAGCAGTCACTGATTGGACTGCAGTAAGAGAAGACAAATGAATAATAGCTCCGTCCTAAACCTCGTCTTTCAGGTTACATGAGCACTGGTAAAACTTCTCTATATCATAAGTTAACTAAGTATTTTTCTATTTTTTCAAGAAATTATGTCCCTGAAGTCTTGGTCAAGCAAATCTGGGTCCCATTTTAGCTCAGAGAGATTGTTTTCTCATATATTGATCAATCTTCTGCAAATTCTACATGACAGTATTGTTTTCATACTGTTTTTGTTTTCATACTAAAATAATTTTAATGATTTTTAACAAGCCAAATTTCTAAAAAGTAGCAAAGATCCTAATTTTTTTAATTGAATCTGACAGTAACCTTATCCATGGTTTATTTAGCTCACTACCAAGTATAAAATTGAGTCACACTTTAAAAATAATTTTTTTTTCCAGCTATATTTTATCTACTATTAAGCACAATATTCAATCTTGTTATGAAACATAGGTGCTTTTTTAACCAGCATATTAAAAACTTTACAGCAAAAATGTCAAAAGTCATATTTGAATTGAAGATGTGAACAAGGAGTCTGAAATATCTATGGTGCTTGTAATATGCTTCTACAATTTTTGCACCTTGGTGATTCTAAATATTTTATATTGATTACTTTTGGCAACTATTGGTTCTTTAACAGCCATCCCTCTTAGTAGGAGCAGTTATGCTTACATAGTTAGCAAAGAAATGAAGACTTTTTACTTCAGGAATGAGAAAGGCTACTTTCTATTAAAACATAGATCAAGTTCCGTTTGAAAGATATTTTAAATCGAAATTTCTCCACTGAGAACAAGTGCAGACTGAGAACTTGATGAGAACAGATATTTAAACTGACATACACCCAAGGGGCAAATTTTATCATAATGCTATTTGAATCTGAACATTATTACCTGAAACTCTGCAAGTATGTTAGGCTGTTGTTACCTCACCTCTCTAAGTGTCTGCTTCTCTATGTGGGCTCAGAATCCCATGAGCTCATTCAAGGTTTTAGACCACAGCAGAAACAGAGCTTTTTTAAAATTTAGTGTTTGAGTTTGGAAATTGATGGAACACACTAAAATAAATCAATAAATAAGCGAGTGAAAAGAAGGAATCCTAGCTGACTGAAATGCCTTAGTGAAACAAGTTTGTGGTTGGATTTAAAGATAGTGATCACTAACAAAGCAAATTAGTTGAAATTCAGATCTTTTCAGTTAAGTTTCATTTCTCATATCTTATTCCTGCTCCCTCTCCCTCCATACCATCTGTTGCTTCTCAAAACAGTTCAGGATTTCAGCAGGATCACAAGTGAAATATAGTACAGGAGTGTGTGGGGAGGTTCTCGAGGGTTCACTGCCGAGTCAGCCCCCGATGGCAGCGTGCAGGGAACTCAAAGTCTGGCACTACACTGACATCCCATCTGACTTCTGACAAATGTGGTAAAGTTTGAAGGTGTCTTCTACATTCAAACTTCTACCTTCAAAATTTATTTACCAGTCACCACAATGATAAATATTTTGGCTTGTTCAGATGATGAGGCAAAAGATCTAGGTGTTGGACTTAAAAGGTTATTTTAAGGTCTTCTGTGTCCTCTAGTCTATTTTTTTTCTAGCTCTGGTAATAGCAATGCAATATCCACTCATGCCTCTCATCCTAATTACCTCTGGTAGTGCGGGATTTAGTGGAGTAAACTAAGCTTACTTTCTGTACTGAGATGCTTGCTTCTTTTCTTTTTGTTCCAGACTGTTCCACCATGTTTGCTTTTGAAAAAATCATGTTTGAAAATCTAATTTTTTCCTTTTGATGTAGTCTCATAAAAATCCTAGGACAGCTCAATAGGGATGCTGTTGTCAATTGTCATCTCTAAAGATTGTTGCTTCTGTTAATAGCATTCTAACTTTGTCATTTTATTAAACCTATATTAGTGGTCTGAAAATAAAAATTACTGCTTTATTCCTTTAAAGAGTGACTGGCATGGCACTCCTCTGATCTTTAAAAAGAAATTTTACTTTCATTGTATTTGTGCATTAAATTAATGCTCCTATCTACAGAATAAACTAACTTCTTATAAATATTACTGTGCTTAATTATCAGTTAGGTATTTGAGTTTTTGCTGTTATGGTTGATGTCCAAGAGTGATTAAATGTGTAATATAGAACAAAAGAAACATTGATGTGAACAAAGATACTATAAGATAAAGGTAAATTTTATCTTCTTTGTGCTTTTATTCTTTTAAAATTATTTAAATTACTTTTATATTCAGCATGATTTGGTGGAATTGCCTTTGTTTTTTTCCAATTCACTTCTTACTTTAGTCTTTCAGAACATCTTCTAGCAATTATTTAACTTGTAGTATCTTTCAGTTCTAGTCTCAGCTGTGTACTTTAAGCATCTATTCCTCACTAGGGTGGTCACAAAAGAGAAATCAGTTAAAACAGTGTTTTAAGGAAAAATCTACTTGGACATCCTGCATTTTCAAACTGACTTATTCTTAAATGTCTTGTGGCATAGTATACTTGGCTACACTTAAACTTTATATGTAAAGTGATGCTACAGATTTTGCTAGTTTTTTAAGCCAATCTATTAGAAAGCAACAGAATACAGTTCTGAGTGTTGTGTGACTTGAGTTCTTTATGTGTATCTACATTCTGGAAAAGAAACCAACAGCTCTTTCAGTAGAGCATTTGGTGAAATATAGACTAACATTAAAAGCCTGCAAGATGCTTATGGTAAAAGCATATATATGTTTGAATGTCAGGTCTAGTAACTTTTGGGTAATACATTTTTTTTTAAGTATTTTGCCCGGATTTTTAATTAAGCCTTTCTTAAAGTATCTCAGATGCATCTCATTTATTGATAATTATACTTACCCAAGGTAGTGTAACTAATGGGAGATACAATGGGGACTGCATCACATTTAGCAATTTAAACTTGTTCCTTAAATATCTGGTAGTAACCACAACAAAAATACGTGTGGTAGTAGTGTACTTTGCCATATCCCATGGGCAGCTGTAAATGTTAATGACAGTTAACCTAAGATGGCTTTAAATGCAAAATGGGTTTTCTGACCAGAAGACAGGTGGTATGCCATATTCTTTTATAATCGCCCCATAGCATGCTTTATGAACCATCATCACGCCAGAGAGAAAGAACAGCTCATCTGGGCATGTACACTTCATTTCTTCATCCTATTTTTCCTCTTTGCAGTTATGTTATAGAAAGGAGACAGGTATTTAGCACAGAATGCCTTAATCGTTGAGTTTATGAGCCCTAAGAAAATCACAAGTATGGTTGATGCTGACAGTCTACATCATCCCTTACAAAATGAAGAAAAATTTTGAGAAAAGAGGAAGAAAATTGCAAAGGAAAAGGTCCAGATCTGATTAAGAGCTCAGCACCATGTGTTCTGAAGTACTTTGACTTAAAGCTATGATGCACAACGGAAGTTTAGAATGGTGCATTTATGATTGCTTACATTTAAGGATCTGCATTTCAGTTTGGAGGAAGGGGGCAGGAAGGTGACTGAGGGCAGGTCAGCTTGTCTTTTCTGTCCTTGCTGTTCGTTTGGCAAATTTTCCTGGAGGCTTACAAGGTCATTTAGTACTTGTATTACTTTGTACAGGCTGCCCTTCCTATCTTAGATGTGAGGTGCAAGCAGTTAGAGCATTGTATAATCAAGTACTGCTAGAACTGAAAAATATAATGATAGATGCAAAAAATAGGGTAAATTTATCTTTTAAAAATTCTGTGTGTAGTAATATGAAATAGCCCTGAAACAGGGAACAGATGTATGTGCTCAGTTTTTTCTGAATATGACAAATAATGGTTTAGTTTGCAAATCTGTGGTTTTTTGTTACTAATTACTGAAGGACAATAAGGTTTAAAGGTTCATATTTTTCTAATGCAATAAAATGTTTTTAGACATTGGACAGGAAATGTATTAAGGAAATAAGCAGAATAAATTTAAGTTCATCTTTCTGCTAGTTCATTTATTTGGGCATTGATTCTTACTCTTCAGTATAGATACTGCACGAACCATCCATATTTATCTCAGTAGAGTTATTCCTGACATGTATTACTACAAAGGCTTTTGTTTGTAAAGTATCAGCTAATTAAAATAAATCTAAAATTAAACATGAAAAATGTTGATTTCCAATTCAGTGAATCCTAGCAATATTGTAATAAGTTTGGTTTTAATTCCCGAAAAAGATATTAAAATTAACTTTTCTCCCATTTATGTAATGCATATAACTAAACTTCCTTCCTACTGTGAGACAGTTTCATTTATTGTTATTTGTAAACAGCTTAGTAAAGATGCATAGTGGATTGGTCTAGAAACTCCTTGAACAGTTTCTTTTGAAATAACACTACATACGTTAAGCTCAATTACACATCCAAACAGCCACAACACACTTTTGGTAATTTATTCATTGATTTAACATAGTACCCAGAAGAGTCATGCCTGCTGTCAATTTTGTAATATATTATGTTTTAAATATACTCATGCTCACCCATGCACGCCATTAAGGTGTGCATAAACCTGTGTTTTTCTCTCTTGACAGCTATAAATGTTTGTTATTATTACACAAAACATATGTTCATGTTGTTTTTGTCTAAATTATTCTATCTGGGGCTATAAAGTTTTAATGTTATTAGTTGCCCTTAGAATTTTAATGTTTCACTGCTGTAACCTTCTTAGGATTTCTCTGCAATTAAATAGAAACTATTTCACTACAGCCTGGAAGAACAATATATTTTATACAAATAAAAAAATCCTTCTTGCACCATTTTCTTCCAATGTAGTAAACTGTCTAGTTGACAAGGCTCTATACACTGCAGTCCTACCTGCAGTATTTTCCAGAACTGAATAGAATATTATACTTTCCTGCAATGTTCTCATTAATAAAAGAACCTAGCTCAAGCTATTTAAGATAGAAGGTAAGTCATGAGCAGTTTGCTTTGAAAGCCCTCTCCCTGTTCTCTATTGTCCCCTTACTCAGAAAATACAGGGAAACCTCAATCAATGTAACATTTATACTATGAAAAAACTGAGGCTTTAGGAGATGGAGTATTAATGTGAAAAAATAATTTTGAGAAATTTCTCCTCTGTTTTCTTCTTAATAGCAGCTGTGTATAAGAAAATATAAGTGTATAGCAGCAAGAGGAAAATGCTTCCCCCCACCTTTCAGTTTCCAAGGCCTTTTTTCTAAAGAAAGAGAGAAGATGGAAATTCAGCCAGGACATTAAAAGGTATTTACTGCTCTTAAATGAGCAAAGGCCTCACTTAGGACATTCTTTTCCCTATACTGGATTAAAGCATTGTATGGACTTACTTTTTTTCTTGTGTTTTGGGCCAAAATACCCATTCACAGAGGAAGTAAAATACAATGGTGCCATGCAGACTTTAAAGATCCGACATTTTTTACCTTATTTTTAAGTACAGCACACTGGTATTTATACTAGTTTCTTCAGGCTTTATTCCACAATCTGACCATAACACTATTCATGTGAAGAGGTACAAGAGTGATCAGAATATTCAAAATAAACCTATTAGAAGATGCTCACTCTCTTAAATTGATTAAATGAGATTTCATTTAGGAAAGAGGGATGAGGTATTTCTAAGTGTGCACAATGCTTCAGATACTTCAACCTGAGAATTTGAATTGGGAGGTGTTTCATGAATCTTATATTAAAAATGGAGGAAGAGGACATAAAGGCATTAGTAACTATTGATTCTTTGTATTTTTGAAGCACAGCATATGTAAACATCATAATGCTGTTTGAAAAAGGTAATTTCCACAGAGAAAGGAACTGAGGGGGAAGAGCTTTTCCCACAGCCACAGGGTGAGTTGTTAGGCCAGCTGGAATTAGAATTCAGCAGTTTCATCTTCCAGGGTTGTGTTGAGCTCACTGAATCACTAATTCTCACACTTCTACAGTAACATCGTTTAGCATTTAATGCTTCCAGGACTCTGCCAAAAATATTTCTTTCTTTATAAAATTTAATTCTGTCCCCTCAAATTTAATCTGTCTTGCCTGTTTTCCCTGCTCTTCTTTATTTGTTCTTTCATTCACTTTTTCCTTTGGCTTCCATTATGCTCCCGAATATTTATGTCTTTTTATGATTAATTCTTCTTTTTCCTCCCTTTTCCACATGCTGTTAAAGAATTGTGTCTTTTCATCCCCCACAATATTTCTCTTTTTGTTCCTCATTATCCCTAGGTATCTAAAACCTGCCTTCAGAACTGCTGTTTTACTGGGCCAAAGTTGCAGCTCACAAACCTTGTTTCATAGCACCCTACTTTTCAAGATTTTAATTATATCTGAGGTTTTGCCAATTATATGGTGAACTTCTGCATTGTAAAGAATAAGACCACAGCCTTCTATATGCAGAACTGAAAAGCTTACAATAGAAAAAAATCTACCATTCGTTGAAGAATAGAGATAAGGGGGGAAAAGCAGTGTGTCAAGGTACTTGGTTAAACAATAATCTCTTACAGAGCACTCATTACTGCTAAATAATTGCCTGTGTTGGGAGAAAGGTTTCTGTGTGAAGAGAGGTTCAAGAAGGTCAGTTATCTAGTGGTAATGACCGTAGCGGTCATTAAAGGGTATTAATGCTATTAAGAACAGAACTTTAACTTTTTATTGAAGTTTTTATTTAAATTATATTAACTTTGATTCAACTTTTAATTGAGGTGCAACCATCCAAATTCCATAGTCAGGAACCAAGAAGTAATGAACATAAAATTACATGTTCTTCTGATAGGCTGATGGGTCTTTAATATATTATAATTTCAGGAGTCTCTACAGAGCAGTTATTAGTATAAAACCATTCAGAGGTATTCTATTAGAATTAGGGCTGGGTGATTGATTCAGGAAAAAATCCCATCTTGACCCATAGCAAATACAGACAGTATATTTTCTGAATCAAAAAGAATTTCTTTTCATAAATATAGTTGCTTGCAGTCTCAAAACACTTGCTAAGTTAAAGCAGTCCTCTGATGCCTAAAATGCTGTGGCTTATAAACCTGATGCATGGTGTTAGCATTCTGAATTGAATTTATAGTTCCATAGTAAGTTCAGTGCTTCTTGTATAGAGAATCTCATGCTGAAAGTATGTAGGGACAGTACTGCTGCTGTCCTTCCAGACACTACGAGAATCAGAGTCAGGGTGTGGCAGGGGCTCCCAGGAACCTGAAACATGAGCTACTTCTTGGAAGGACTGAGCTAGTACTGGGTAGCTTCCTGGTCCAACTTTTTGTGTTGTCTTTTTCTCTAGGACATTTCAGGAATAGGCTACTGAGTAAGTCTAAAGCACTAGAGAAGAGATGTGAGACTGGAATATTAACTCTTAGGGATCCAGAGGAGTATCACTTGTCATGCCACCTTCTACTCTTGCAACAGAATTTTTGTCCTTGCTTTTCAAACCTGAGGATACAGTAACATGCTGTAAAATAAAAAATCAAACCCATCATGCTACCAGAACAAAATACTAAACACTATTTCATTCACATGGAGGAATGATGAGCAAAAAAATGGCTGATGTACGATAGGAGTTAATCACATTGCCAAGCGCGTGTCTGGGCAGGTGCTGAGACTTGGGGAAGAAAGGAACAGCATAGCCTGCTGAGGATTGCGAGCTGAGCAGAATCCTCCATGCTGTCATGGCAACTTTTCAAGGTACAACTTCAGAGCCAAAAGCTATATTGTATTTATGAAAAACTATGACATCAAGAGAGATCTAGCAGTCATAAATTTGCAAGGAGGAAAGAATCTCAGGGTAAGGCATTTGTAACAAAGGAGAGAACATGCTATCCAAAATATTTTCTTGCTGATTTTATATTAATGCTTCAAATAAAGCAAATGATTTCAAACAGTATTTATTTATTGCCTTATTATCTGAAACATTTTTTTTTGCAGTGAGGAAAAGTCCCAATTGACCTTACTACTGGAAGAAAAGCTCTGGGTTTTGGAAATGGTCTGGGTGTTTCCAAAACTTCCAGGACAGTATTAAACTTTCAATTCCATAATTTATTATATATTTCTGTAATTTTATTATGTGGAGTTATGTACCAGTCTATGAAAGCATCTTCTGCTTCTAAAATACTTTGAGCTTGTTTTCTAATAATTACAGACTTGGAGAATACTTTGTATTAAATTGGTCTACTGTCATTTTCTTGCAGAGAAATTTGCCATAAGAACTAATAATGGCTTTTTTCCTCTTTTAAAAAAAAATAAATTTCTTTACATTTTTGGTAGGAAGCCAGGTTTGTGTCATTTAGACATGTCACATCATTATGAAAACATCATTCATCATAAAACAATAAAACAATGTGATCTGCTGAGCTGTTGGCTTCTCTTGAAAAATTGTAAAATGGTGTGTGCATATTTGCGTGCAAAGAACTTCTTCAGTATTATAGAACATTTTCCTGGGGCTGCCTGGTGGAATAGTCTAATGTTTTCCCAGTTACCCTTGTAACTGGGAGAAGATACGTTCTAAAAAGTGATGTGCAAGTCTTTGTAGTTTTAATTCACAGGAACATGACATTTTCAAAAAAATCATGGAAGAAAGTATTAATAGATATTCCATAAGGTCATTTAGTCCTCTGCCCTGCCCAATGCACAAAAAGTTAAAAAGCATCTGAACTGTTTCTGCTGCTTTTCTGTTTTACAATCAGCCAGTGGTGGGTATTCTAAGACATCCAAAACAATTTATTCTAGCGCTTAGCAAACTTGAAAGCTTTTTCCTACTCTCTTGACTAAATTTACCTTACAGCAGTTTATACACAGTTGTTCTTGTCCTATTCCCAGAAGACACAGAGAATCATTACTTTATCCTGTGTGGCAAGCTCTGATGTATTTGACGATCACCATCAATTTGCTATTCTATTTCACAGTGTATGGGCTTGTTCTGTCAAATCATAATCAGAGTATAAAACTAATAATAAATGAAAGTCAAGATAAATAACTTTCAGGATAAACACAAAAGAAGTGTTATCCTCTAACGTCTAGGGTGTTTTAATACTTTGCTGTTCAAAACTCCTCTTTTTTCTTAGTAGAAAAGACTTTCTGGCCAACCTCTTTATTAGGACAAAGTTTCTTTTCCTTTGGTGACTATGTGGAAATATTCCTTGATTGTACAAGGAATGAATTCCTGTATTTAACTTACTAGTAAACAACTGTTTACTCAAGGAGCTGTACACTTTCCTACTCCTTTTGTTGATGCTTTAAATTCTCCTCAGTGTGCAACGTACTTTCTTCTGGACCTTACGTCCCATAGTGATATGTATGTTTAAAAAATACAGACTAAGTCAGTGGTTTTTAGTTTTTACTATATCTTGACTAACCCCAATGTCACTAGCAGTTAATGTATTTGGGATGCTTCATTCATAGGGTTCTCCTCTTAAGGAGATCTTAATAGAAGACAAATAGATGAGCAGTCGGGGAGGTGGAGCTCTGGCCAGATAATAGCAAAAATACTTTTTAGTACTTATCACTGAAGTATTAGCACATGCATTTATCTATGTTATGATCTTATTAAAGGTAAAGATTAACATAAGTCGAGTTAAGAAAGTTCTCAAAGGCTTCCAGATGTCTGTAGAAACATTCCATGATTAATGATAAAAAAATTCTTGGTGGTAGGAGTTTGGAGAAGTGGGGGAAAACAATAATAGAAAGTGTACACTCCATGTGTGCATTGTGGTAACAAAATATTAGGGGGCAAACTCACATTTTTTTGAATATTTACAGTCCTTTATTATTTTCCTGTAGTCTGGAGTAAAGAATTTGTGGAGAAGGAAGATGTCTGAAGCAGACATTTTTTATAAAGCAAAATAATGGGTCAAGAAGTAAGGTTGCTATCGTTTCCTGTTTATACTATCTAAGCAAGGAAGAGGGCTCTAAGCTTTCTGGAATCAGAGCTGCTCTGCATTACCTGTCATGAATGGGTATTCCTGTTTTTCAGAGGTGGCAAAGCAATGGGGAACATGCATGACACCATCAAATGATGCAGTTATGGATGATACTGAAGATGTGTCTGGAGAAGTTACAGTTACGATAACACAGCAGGGGCGAATAGCCTAGGCAGACTTATTTCCGTGGTGCGAGCTGATGCTGAGATCAGAGGTCTCCTGGAGAAGCTGTGCTGCTCTCAGAAGCTTTTCCCAGAGGAATAGTAGATATAGGGGCTGTATGAGCAGTCTGGAATGAGTAATAATGCCCATCCTGTGGTAGTACCTGGGCATATGGTAGATTTCAGATTTCTCTGAGTTTAAAGTGTGCCATGGAAAATAAAGTAAATTTTCATGCTGTCTAGTTTATTTCGAGAATTTTGTGGAAGATCAGCTTGAATAGAGTTCCTTTCTTATAAGAACACTAATAATATTATCCCCAAAAGAAAAAAAAAACTCACCTTTAAAAATCGTTGACTATATGAATGAGTAATCTTTTGACAACTCATATGAATTGAACTGTTAGGCTCACGTGTGCTATGTGAGCAGTATTGTCAGAAAAGTCAAATGACCACATATATTGATTTTTCACTGTAATTGAAATAGCTTAGTGTCACATGGTATCTGGCTCCAATTTGTGACTTTGATTTGTAGAGATTGTGAACTAATCTTGCCATCAGATGTTACATTTGTAAACCAAAGTTTTAAATTGTGCTGATCAGACATACGCAGAAAATCACAGCTGCACTGCAGACTTGCACCTGTGCCTGGATTTCATCTTTTCTAGTCCCTATTCAGGGCACATTTATAAGCTATGAGAAAATTTATGGTGTGGGAAACCTGTATTAGTAGTATGTGTACCAGAAACAAGTGAATAGGAAGTATGATGTTTACTTCATACTTCCTTACTTAGAAGTCAGGTTCTGTTTTACAGTTAGGGAATCAGAGGCAAAGAGATGGCAGCATGATTAAAAGTTCACATAGCAGGTCAGAAACACAGCAAAATCATATACATCATATACATCTTGACTCCCTGTTCCTCTCTATGACTCTGCAAGTCCAGCCTGCTTCAACTTTTAGTCCAGTGGTTGCTACCTAAACATGGTAGAACATAATGCAATTTATCTTCAATTAGCAAAGAGTGGAACAGCTCCTACATGGAGTGGTCAGCAGTGATACTATTTCTTTTGCATTTAGAAGCTTGTTTGCATGGTGAGCACCTAGGAAATCTTACTAAATTTTTGAAGTTATTGTGCAAAAGTTAAAGAGCATTAAATTCCCTTATGGATGTTATGAAGTCACTGAAGCTTGCTCTAACTCCTTTGAGAAGGATTATGCTACAGCAAATCAGGGCCACTGTAGTCCTGAATGAATGTCCACATGGGTGTTAATGAACTTTAACTGATGCACATTGGTTTGAAGCATTAGTAAATTCATCTTCCAAGTCTTGTACCTATTCTAGAAAGGGTACAGAGGGCTTCCAGAGATGTTGATTTCCAAGGTAGTAGTGAGTAAAGTGTTCTTTTTATCTCTCCTAGTGTAACATTTTCTCAAGGGACATATTAATAAATAGTTCAAGTTTGGTATTTAAAGACATAATTTCTAAATGTGCAGTTTTATTATTTTGCTTATTTAAACTTCAAAAGCTCCATCTCAAATAGATGATGTATGTTGGCATCATAATGATGCCTGAGTAGAACTCAGTACAATTCAGTAAATGGCAATCATCTTTAAAGGGGGAAACATCACATAAAAATAAACAGGGTTAGATATATATTTTCAACAAAATACTATGATTTCAGGTAAGTATAAAAGCTATTAAAATTGTGTTTGCCAAGTTGGGCTGCATCAATGAAAAGCAAAGTAGTATGTGGACATATCCCTGAAATTCAATACTTCCCCCTGGCATTGCAGGCAAATTTGATTAAAATATTTACTTTCCAAATAATTTTTATCTTTTTCTGAAAGTGACTTTTCAATAGATCCTACACCAGGCATACCTGTATTTAGAACAGAAAATTGGTATTGCAAATAAAGAATGAATACTCATAGGTAGTATTGTTATTATCTGTAATAAAAATAATTCCTCTAGAGGTGTTCGGAAGTTGGATGTTGAAAAGTAGCCAAATGGAAATTAATTTAAATGGAGGCACTGTAAGAATGAATAAACAACGATTTGGTCTGATGACACTCTGGTCTGACTTCATTTATCTGTGATTATTTTCTTCAATGTCCATCTTGAGTGCAGCTGTTTGAATAGGAAGCTGTCTAGCTATAAAAAGGGAACTTTGCAAATTCTCTAGGTTTTTTCCCCTGTTGCCTAACCAAATAACCCCCAGATAAAATTGCCTGAAAAGATATGCTTGTTTTCTTCTGTCCCAGACCAAGATACAACCAGAACATTACTTTACAAAGCTATTTATGTTGTTAAGCAGATATTAATTTATCCCCCTGTATACTTTGTTGCTCAGATTGTGGACCATGCAGAAAAAAAACCCAAAAAATGAACAGAACAAAGCCCCAAAACAAAACCGAGATAAAGTCTGAAAGGGGAAAAGATAATTCTTTATTCATCATGCATTCAGAGTTGTCTGTTCATTAAAGTATACCTATAATTAAAAACTTAAGTTAATTAAGTTTTTTGATTTTTTGTGTTCTCATTATCATAAGAGAGAAAAAAAGTCTGGAGGGATCTTAATATCTCACAACTGTTGCTAGTTGGAAAATATCCCACTTTTTTTCTCTCCATGAAATACTGTCACTGAAAAAAATGAGCATGACTTTTCAAGATGAAAACTAAAATGTTGTAGGCCATAATTTATACTAAAAAATGGTTATAAAAAGTTGTTGTAAAGTACTTTTTACAAAACAACAAAGTATATTGTTAAACAATACAAACAGCAGTCAGAAAAATGAATATGCAGTGTGACTTGCTTTGCAGGTTAGTCCTCTGCTTACTTTTGTGTCCTAACTGTTATTTTCCAGTCCTAACATTGCTTTGTGCAAAGGAATAAATCAATTACTGCTGGTGACCATAGTTTGACATGTGGAAAAAATTAATCTTTTCACCTCTAGGATTTAATCTCAATGATGAATGTAATATATTTGAGACTCTGTATGTTTTCCAAAATATATTGTTTAACAACACATTGAAAAAATGATAGCACTGGGAAATGATCAACATGCTTTACTCAGCCTGAAATATTTGCATTCAATTAATTTTAAGAAGTAGGTCTGAATGGGTTTGGCAGTAACTGCTATTGACAGATTTATACTTAACACTAGTAGCAGATTTTGCTGCCTTTTGCAGTAAGCTTCTGCACCTGAAATTTCATCAAAAGAATCTTTCTAATGAACTTACAAACTCAGAGAAACTTGTGAAGAAGGAAGTCAAGCTCGTTTCTACAGAGCCTGTGGGAATGACAATGTTGAAAGGAAGTCTTACTTTTGCGAGCTCTCTTTTATATACTTTGCATCATTATTCAGCTTGTGATAAATCAGGAAAGACAACTATGTTTAAATTCTTATTCACTTTGAATTTTTTACCAAGTAATCTTTACTTTTTTTCTGTGGGTTAGGTGTTCTGGTTTCCAGAACAAAATCAAAACAAAATTAAAAAAATTCTATTACACATTGCAGAGTTTAAGTGCTCTCAAATTATTTAAAGCAAAAGTAGGGATGAGCGAAGAAATTTGTTCAGTTTTGGACTAATTTGTTTGTCTTCTTCTAAGTATAACTCAGTTTTTCTGAGTGCAGGTCATTCACCCACACACACACACACACACACGACACCTATGGATGCACATGCACATGGAG
Organism: Vireo altiloquus; assembly: GCA_013396875.1. Lineage (NCBI taxonomy): Eukaryota > Metazoa > Chordata > Aves > Passeriformes > Vireonidae > Vireo > Vireo altiloquus. Next base: position 138,430 of record VZRF01014365.1, on the reverse strand, counting down.
ACACACACACACAGACTCACATTTCCACGGGGAATCAAATCACTCGGTATGAACAGTTCTATTCCAAGTGGCAATGGACAAGCGTTCTGGAATGGTGGCTTTGGCTGGTTCATATGAGGATCCCCAAGGTGCTGAAGAATTTTTATGATTAACTGGCTCATGGTCCTAAGTGACCAATATATCTGGAGGAGCCATTGCCATCAATTATTAGCAGTTAGGTATAAAACACCTATTTATTGTCTTAATTATGTACAGAGGAATGTCATTCTGCATAAGCATTCCTTCCTCTGCAGAGAGAGTTTCTACTAACTAATTACAAGTGCGTTGTTTATGTGCAGTTTGGTCAGTTCTGCATCAGGAACTGCCGGGTAGTCTCTGGTCCTGCCAGGTTATCCACCCAGGATGCAAATCAGCACTTTGAAGTGTACAAGTCGTGTCTGTCAGTTGGTCTAGGCACAGCAGGAGCTGCCTGCAGGAATTTCCAGGACTGAGAGTCCCACCTGGAGAGCTTGTGGAACAATTAGTATGGCACATTTTTGTGAAGGTGGCAAGGCAGTCAGGCAGTTGCCTCTTGGGTTGGTCTGTTGTCTCCAATCGGCCCATTATTTCTGTTCAGAGACTGGGCAAGGTATTCCTGGGCCATCCAGGGAATTAATGACTAAGTGCCAGGCCCATGATGTCCTTGATTTCCAGCTACTCCGCAATTACAGCTTTAGCACAAAGCTGAATTTTGTCCTTATATTACACCTATATCTTATATTCTATAGCCCTTGCCACAAATGCCTGCCATAGACTAATTTAAGGTAGGAAGAAATGAAATATTTCTTGCAAATGTATGAAACCATGAAGAAAAAAGAATTACAGAGGTGCTTGTATGTAAGAAACAGAATTCTTTATTTTGTCGTATTAAAATACGAGCATGAAAAAAAGAGGATTTGTATTTGTGTATTTCATTGTCTTTTTCTATTTATGTATCTGTCACTCCAAAATCTGGACTGAGCACACAATAGAGATTAATTAAAATCAGAGTTACTTCAGAAAGCACTTTCTATAATAGAGCTGTATTAGTAAATTAGTTGTGACTAATAGTCTTTTGTAGATGGATTAGAGGAATGAATTAAAATGTAATCTGAAATAGCATTGATAGAAATTATGTCTGATAAATCCAAGGTAACTTCTATCCTTGGCTAGAAATAGAATGCCATTACGCCATTGTGGGCTCCTACAGCAACATAGACTACAAAATGTAACTGTGGTCTAGGTTGTTCATTTACAAAAAATTCATTAGCAAGAATAATCAAAACAAAAAATGCCCACTCACTGATTAGCTGAGTCTGTCTTTGGATTCTACCTACCTAGTGCCCTCTGCTTGTATACTTCTACCAAGGCACAAATTAAACTAATGTTATATGTATATGTATGTATTTTCTATTAATAATACAATTTTTTTAAGTGTCTAAGAGGTTTTTATAATTTTATTCATTATTGTGACTATTTATTACTACTTATCTGGTCAGAAAATTCCAAGTAATTTTTTTTAAAAGCGGTAAATTTTTCAGGTTTTAGATCTGTCTAGAAGCAGATGAGGTGATCCTTTTAAAAGTTTCTACTGTGAGCTATTACCTGCAGGATGTTTTCCAGATTGGTTTCCATGTGAGAAACAATGCATGACACAATAATTTTATAAACATTTTGTTGGAATATAATAAATCTAAGAGAATATAATATAAACCTCAAACCATTAATTCCAGAAATACTTCTGAATTAAGAAACGACATTTCTGTACATGCAAAGATGACTAATAAAAGTATTCAGATTGCTCATATTAAGTTTCTGAAAGACCTTTCACAAATTAAAATTGTTTGGACTTCTCAAATTCCATTTTCAAGCTTTCAGGGTCGGTTTTGAAAGACCATAGTGAAACTCGTTAGCTAAAACCTTGTATGATTAATTCACTGTTTGAACATCAAAACCAAAGTTTACTTTGGGACACATACAAAGTTTAGCATCACTTCTTCATTGTTTCCATGGAAGGCCGTTTTAGATTGAGCACTTTTCAAATCCCCAAAAGCATTATGTATTTAGACACTGGAAGCTGGGGCGATTTTTTGAAAGAGATAGGTTTAAAGGGAGATTTGTATGAGGATTCAACTGCTGCTTGACACATAGGATTTGGGAAGCTGATGAAAGCGTTAAGAAGTAGTACGAAGAAAGTTTAAAGCTGGGAGTGGGACTTGATAGAAGATGAAATTCACTGCTATGGGAAAGGCCAGCACAAAATCTATACATCACTTAGATCTTAGTTAATCCCTCAACGTAGGGGTTTATATAGCTATGAACTGTTTGAAGAAATTATGATGGAGCTTAAGTGGGACTCATGCAGAGCACTGATCTTGTGCCAACTCACTGCAAAATGAGCACTGACCATATGGAGGAGGATTGTGCTGAGTCTTAGGAGTCATATGGAATATATATTTTTATTGAAATGAGAGTACAGGTATAGAAGAGGTCAAATGATAAAGCCTTTGAAAGTATAATGAGATGAAAGGAAAATATATTAGAAAGTATAAAGAAAATAATATTTCCAGATGTACCTTCTTTAAGTAAATGGCAAGTTATGAGTCTCCTCTGACTAACATAAAAATGAAATTAAAATAAAAAAAAATAAGATCTCTAACACCTATCTTGTTTATACTAATCAGGGTTAGCTTTATCCTAATCAACAATCTTAGATTCAATCTGAATAATATTTCATTAGCTTTTCAGATCTACCTTTCCTGTCTAGGTCTAATTATATCTAATGGAATGTAGCTCAACTCACTATATTAAATCATTAAAAAAACCCTCATCATTTTAAATGATTATGGGGCCTTGGGAAAGAATAGTCCCTTCTTCTCCTAAGACCTAAAGGGCTTGCCCCAGATACTTCTCATCATTTTTCTCCAGCCTGTTGTACGTCTGGAACAAAACTTAATATATCCATTTTCATTTGTAACCATCTATAAACAGCTACATGAGTACAAACATAAACATCTGTTGTAATCCATCCTTAGAGAAAGTTACTTGCTCATAGAATTCTTCTTTCTCTTAAAATGAGAGATTTGTACAACTATAAGAGTTTTATATTACACTTTTTTCTGTTCAGTGTCCTGCATATTTTATTATTTATAAAAGAATTAAAGCAAGCATGGAACTGTATTAAAATAGGCTATGTATGAAATTGCCAAAATAGTCAGTACCATTCAGCCATGCTGTAAATATTAGAAATAGAGACATACATCACTTCAAGGATGTTTGCCAGAGCAAGATATAATATAAAAAAATAAATTGAAAGGAAAAATTAAAAATATTTTAGAAATAATTAGTCCCAAGCAGATTAGAACTCTGTACAGTGACAAGGAGTCCTTACTGGAAAATCGACAGAAAAATGTAGCATACTGGTTGATCCCAGAACAGATCCTAGATATTAAGGAGAATATTAAAGCAGAAGTTGGAGCATAGTGAAAGATGCTTGAACATTATCAGACAGGCTCAAGAAAATGTTATGTCTGCATTTCATCTCTTCATGTTTGAGTAGCTGTTAGTTGTGTTACATTTTAAGGGCTAAAAATACATTTCAGGAATTCTGGGAAAAAGAAATATTACAGGTTTTTTCACTGCTTATGTGTCTTGTTGGCAACTATAATTCTGTATATATGTGACTGCTGTATTGTGAGCCCAAAAGAACAAAGCAGTAAAACATAGTAATTCCATACTTCTGTGTATTAAAGTTGGAGACCTGATGCACATACCTTAAGATGGGAGAGACCTTACTGTGTCATTCTAAGGAATCTTGTCTTGAGCTCAGATATTTTGTTTATGTGAAGAGGCATAGAAGTCACGTTAAGATACTTATGCTGAAAAGTTTGTTTCCGGCTCTTTTATCGTTGAAGAATCCAGCTCTATCATTGAGAAAAGAAATGGTTAAGAGTAGATTTCTGTAAATGTACTATCATTTGTAGAGAAGAATAGGAGATCATTAATAGAGTCTTTTTGTTTGAGGGAAGCTATTTCACAACATAGAAACCTGTTTAGCTAATTAAGTAGGTATCAGTATTATTTTACTTGAGGTTTTATTCATGTTTGTAAACTAACTTTACTGCTGTTTTGTTCTTGTTATACTCGGCTATATATTGATGATAAGAAAACAAAACTAACATGAATAATTTTACTGCAGTTGTTGGTTTTATATTTTGTAACTATAGCCTGGCCCTTTAGGACCCTTACCATTATTCTGCACTTGTGTTCAATAATAGGTTTGCAGTCAGAAACATTGTATTTTGCATAGTTTTGCCAGAACTGCCATTGGTAGAAAAATTCTGTTTCTGTTTAAACTTTTAATGTAATTTCTTGCCTCCCTCCGTCAGGCAAAAGAAGGTGGTTTTTCCTCACTGATACTTCATGTCTATAGCTATCTATTTTTCTCATAGACTTAATTTTCAGATTTAATTCAAATAAAATGCAAAAAGAAAATCCTTGAAATCAGATAGCTATCTTTTAAATGGATGATACTAATAGCAGAAAATTGGATCAATGCCCATGCATAAAATTGTGGAAGTTACTTTTATGTTATACTACATGAAAATCTGTGTCCTGAGTACATGTAAAGGTGAATTGTTTAAAAAAAATGTTGAATAATCCCCAATAAATTTATTAACATAGGAATATATTCTTATATTGGTTCAGAAATATTTCTTTTCTTTACTGTCATAGAGGAGGCTGCTATATTTTAGAAAAAATGCTATTGCTTATGTAAATGAAGCCATGAAAGTACTAATAGAGTATATCTGTGACTACACTTCCCAGGGTAAATGCATGATGGTAGTACTAAACATTGGAAGATGGTCAACAGAAAACTCAGGTTATGTTTTTAGTCTTCATTATTTCATTGTTTTTTGTTAAAACAACCACACCGTGACTCAGAATTAGTGTACACACAGAATTGCAAATACACCTGTTGACACCCAGTATTATATCGCGCTGCGTCATATATGTAGAATATGCATAATGGTATATAAAGAATGGAAGGAGAAATAATACAGAAAATACCCTTTCACTTTTGAAAAGGAGAAATTTTAAGCTTTTCTTTCTGTTTGAAATATAGTTTTATCCAATAATTCTTTGCTAAAAAATTACTGTCAGTCTCTAGGCTAGGGCCAGGATTAGGGCCTGGAAAAACAGGCTCTCCTTTCCATTTTTTTTCTTTACTAGGAAGATTGTCCTTCTCACTGGATGATAGGTGGACAACTCTCTTCTCTGGCATCATGAATCTCACATTTCTGATTCTCACTGCTCAGCTTCAGCAGAAAGAGCAGACAATACCTCTCATGCAGTCTAACTATCTGAGCAGTTACTATAAGAAATCAAATCTCTATTTTCAACTTCCCAAGAGAATGCTGTAATTAACAAGCTATCAAGAAACAGATTAATTGTAGCAGCTCCAATCCCAGATTTTTTTTAAAGAAAACGGTGATCTTCTTTTCCTGTAGAGCAACCTAGAGGGATATCTTATATTCATTTTTTGTGTTCAGGAGGCATTTTACAGTCTGAATTCTACATCTCTGTGACCTCTATCTTAGGTTTGTAGGTGACAGCAGGAAATTTGGCCTTTCTTCATCATTTCTTATTGATTCAGTTTTTAATGTTATGCTCAGTACACTGAATGTCAGAAATCCCATTTTTGCTACCCAGCTATCTCCATGCCTTTCAAGGAGAAGTTGGCCACATTGCCTTCACTTTGAACTCTATTTCTAAATTCCCTCCCTTGTGTGTTTCTTGGTCTGGGTCTGATATGTCTCTAATTTTACACAGCTTTTAGGTTACTACTATACACATGCGTATAAGTGTATAATGTGTATAAGTCATAGCAAATTCAGGGTTTTAGTTATAACTTTAGACTGAAAAAAAAGATTAAACAGCAGGGAGCCTTATATTAAAGTGCTGAATTGAGTAGGTGAAAGTCAACAGAGGGTTATGTGTAAAATTTTTCCTGACCTTGGAAAGGTCACTTAAGTAAAAATATTCAAACCTAAGTGTTTAAGACTGGATACTTAAAACAACGCTTCAATGCCTGAGTATCTTAAGCTTTTCTGGCAAGAGCTAGGGGTGAGAGGTACCAATTCAGACAAGCAGACTAATTATAACATCCAGGTAATAATTTAGCTATATAATTGTATGTCTGAATGTTTTTATCTTACTATCTGATATCAGACTGCCTTCTGGAAAAAAGATTTTCCCTCTGAGGTCCTCTAGGTATCTTCATTCTGTTGGTCTGAAGTTTCCTTTCACTGCATTTAAGAGGAAAAGCAGTTAAAAAATGTGAATCACAAGGATTCACACAATAGAGAGGGACAGTTATATATCAGCTGTGCATGTGCATATTGTTTATAACCTTCTTAACTATTATTAACAGTGGCTTTTCCTGTCAGCCACTATATGAATAACCCATGGTTATTCAAAGTAAAACACCATCAGAGTTTATCCGTTTTCTTGTAAATAGTCCAGGGGGTTACCATAGGAAAATAACCCTGGACCTAGCCTTCCACATCCTAATTTATAGCTTATAATTTTTAATTTTACTCTTGTTGCCTCTCTGAGTTGAAATATTTGAAGCATATAAATCACAGTGTCTGCTTCCAAGATAATGTTTGTTGCATATCCATACCTTTTACTGATAGTGAGTAGAATTTCTTTCTGACACAGAATCTGTCCATTTAGAAAAGGAGGATATCCTTCCTACAATGGTCTGGCCCTCAGGAGATCAGTAGTTCAATTTTATATTCTTTTTTCCTGTAGGAATTTTCAAATGTGTACTAAGCAAGATGCTGATCTTCACTACTTTTTTAATATACTTTACACATCCTCCTCAGAATTCCATTTTCCTTGATTTACTTAATTTTACTTTCACTCCTCTCTTTCTCGTAATCTTATGATGACATTTTCTTTGACAAGGGGCTGGATACTCCTTCACTTGGAGACCAGCTGAGAATGTCTAATGACAGGAAAGGTTTTCTGGGAGTTCTCATAGGGCTGCCTGCACTGAAGATATAGTTAGCATAAGCAGCACTGAATTCAGCTGAAGAAGTCACAAAACAGTCAGCTCTGTTAAAGATTTACTTTGTGGGGTGAATACTGAAGCTAAATCCTTTATTATTATCTTGATCATAAACTGTTCACAAGTACATTACTTATGTTTACTCAGTTCTCCTATAAAATAAGAATATCTGCTTTCTCAAAAGACTGTCCTTTCTAAAGGTCAAAAGAATGGTCACTACCATTCTGACACTGTACCAAATAGAGCAGAAAAAGCTGTTATTAATTCCTATGCATAAATCTGTGCACATTTTTAAAAGCAGTAGTGGCTAAAGCTTATTTTTAGCAGGTGCCACATCGTGCTAATGCTGAAAAACTACCTTTCATTAAAATCACCAGAAGAATCAAGAATATTGTTTATTTCTCCCTTTGCAGCAGTGCAAATGCAAAACTGCCAGTCTGAATCCAGACAATCCTGCATTCTGGAATGAGTTCTTTTCTGCAGAGTAGTCTTACTACATTTCTACAAAAGGCTGCAAGAAATCTCAGTATCCAACAATCACTACTTTTTCCCTTGTGTTTACATATATTCTTAATTTTTTTTTTCTAGTTACTATTTAACGATCCCCAAAATATGCTGCAATGCCATAATCCTGTGCATTTAATATTACTTTTTGGGAAAATGAATTGTAATGAAACAATGAGATATAATGTAACAAAAAAACCCTGGCAGTTTCCTTAAAAGAAGAGTTTACAGGTATGTATTGTGGTTGATAGCAAGCATAAAAGAGGAATTCAGATAAGTCAGAGAACATATCCTTTTCAGGCCTCAAAAAACACTGGTGCTGCAGTCACTTAAAGTGACATTTGCTGAGGTACTTTGGTGCCCAAACATCCCAAGGGTCTACAAACCTGTAGGTGCTTTTTTAAGAAATACCTGTATAAACTGAGCATTGATGTCACCCAAAAAATAATGGGAGTTTAGACACATGCATACATAGCTGTGAGCTTCTCAATGTTAAAATCTTCATCTTGGGACTACTTATGCCTGAGCAGATACCTACTGAGTCCTATGGGGCTTTCTACACTGGAGTCCACAAGGGTTGGTCTGTCAATGTGAAGCAGACTGCAGGAATTGAAGATAACATTTAGAGACATTCAGTCTCTAGGAAGTTCTCACACAGAAAATTGAACTGATGTGGTAAAAATTTGGGCTAATTTAGATCAACCATTTTAAAGGTATTAAGTCAATATGGAAGAATAATAAATAAGAATTGATTACAATTATGCTCTTTTTTGGTGTATAAAAGTTAGTGTGGGCATAACTAACTTGTAAATGATTGAAAATTATAATGAATTATCAGTAGAAAGAAAATGTTGCACTGTCAAGAGCACATCAACAAAGACATGGAAACACCCAGGCAAACTTGACTGAGAAAAAGAGATTTTATTCATCCTCCCAAATGAACAGGTAACTTTAACTGACATATTTTCCCTTACCTCTTGCAAAAATGTTCAGAACAAGACTGTGGCAGGAATTCAGTAAAATGCACTAAAACTTAAATCATGTGTGTTGCCTCATTGACCTTGCTGAAGTCTAAAGTTCCTCTCCCCACTGGGGCCAACAAACACTGCAGTTGAAGGGCTGATTAAGAACAAAGATTTCAGTGCAGGCTTCAGTTCTGGGTGTGAAGGTAGCTGTATTTACCAATGGTAGTGAAGCTCCTGGATGTTCCAGTTTGTCCAAACTTCTTTTTTTTTTCAGAGCAAGAAATATTCAAGTCCCAGTAGTAAAGCTAGAAGATCTGTCTGGTACTTCAAAATCTGTCTGGTACTTCCATTTCTTCTTTAAAATCTTGGCTTGGATTATTTAAGAATAAAAAAAAAAAATTAATGCACCACCAAAATTATAAATAGAATAAATTATGAGGTATCACTGTTGTAAGCATTAAATCCTCTTTGATATTAAGCTCACATCTGTGTCTGATCATGAAACTGTTAAAATTAAACACAATTATCTGTAAGACAGGTCGGATACTTTATAAAATTTAGCCTTACTAGTACATGCATTTTGAATTGTATGTCACTACACCTACATTATAGAATGTCTAAATTTCTTGTGAGTGTGTTTTCAGCAAGAACTGTAGTTCTTGTTCACAAAAAATACCTCTCAACAAAACCAGAGGTATCACATTTTCCAGTGTTCCTTTAGATGATGAAGCAAACTGTAAAGTTTTATCTTAACATGCTGTTCCATTAACAGCCATAAAACACATTTTCCCACAGTTAAAATGAAAAGGTTTTAAAATCTTCTAGTATGCAATCCCTGAACCTAGTACCCTAAAGGTCTCTCCTGTAGAGCCTTGGACCCTGAAAGGAACAAAAGACAGCCTTTACTGCTTTGATAATAAACAAACTACTCAGTTTTGAATTGCTACATATCTACTGAGGAAGGTGGCTGGTGGTGTTTGGGTAAGACACACTGTCGCCTTTCTTGCAGCTATTGTGCAATTCGAGTACATTTTTAAAAATTAGGGTAGAATCCTCTTTTGGTTTTGAAAGCAAGTTCCTCCTTTTTTTGAAGGAGCTGTAAGTGTAAATTTTAGCTTTCATCTAATCTTAACTGCTTTCAAAATGTTTATGCATTGCAATCCAGAGCCCCAGTAAACATATATGGTAAACATTACCTAAGAAAACCAGTCTTTTAACACCTTTTAAATTAGTAGTCTTTTATTTCTGAAAAGCTAATATCCAAACTAGCAACAGTAAAGATGTCCAGGTTTCATGAAATATATTTCATAAATTAGCTTATCATTGCACTGATTTAGCATGCCTAGCAGGTGAAAGACAAAAACATGTGTTATCTTCCCTAGGGAACCTTCAATGAATGTCATTCTAGCTTCATATGTCTTTCTTCTCTCCCCTTCTTGAACTGATATAAAATTCTAATGTGTGCCCTCTGGTTCCATCTTCATTGAAATCTAGCAAAACCGCTGAAGGTAAGATAGTGGCAATGGTGCATGAAAAAAGGGAAAAGGAATACAGTGATTCATAGCATACTTGGAGAAAGTTGCAGTTGTTAACAGTACTACTTTTGTGTGTAGACAGGTTAAAATGTGTCATATATCAGTGTTAAAAATAAAGTTATTCATCTCGGCTATTTTCTCAAAATTTTGGGAAAAAAAGCTATAAAACGTATGCTATGTGCAGCTTTAAAAATTATTTCACATGTTTCTGATAACAAATTCAGTTGCTCCCAATGGTAGCAATAGCATTGCAGTCCTTTTACATGGATTTGCTTGTGTAATTTCTGTAGTTTTAAAAAGTGATTGCTCTTTACTGTAAAGCTTCAACATATTCATGTTTTCAATCCTCTCTTGTCAGTGGACAACTGAGTTACTAGTATTAAGTGACATATTTTTATTTGCATTTTTCTTGGAAATTGTCATTGAAAGTAGACATGGAAAGCAACCAACAGATCATTATTGTCCGAATTTTAACTTACAGGCACCACATCCTCAAAAGTTCTTCTGTAACTTAATAAATTTGCATAATAAAATAGAAAATTTAACCAAAAAAGGCCAAATGATCCTGTTAAATATTGAGCAAATCAATAGCAGAAAGTTAAATGAAAATAACACAATACTCTGTTTCCCCGCATTCACAGTAATGAAAATAAAGGAAACAATAAAAGAGTAATTCAGAAATAAAATGCTGTGACCAAGTTCTTTCATCCTTCTCTGAAAGAGGACAGGAATGTGTCATTGTGCTCGGTATGTCGAAGAAGAGGAATGTTGACCAAAAGATTTGACAGGCCCTGTTGCCTTCACTGGAACAGACACAGTCTGTGAAAGTTGGCAGGTCCAACTTTACCATTCCGTTTCACAGCTAGAGCAAAAAGCAGTAACAGCCTCATCTGGCAAACCTATACTTGCGGAAACAAGTGATCTCTGGAGTGGCTGCCATGAATTCGGAAATAGTGCTATAGGATGTTTCTGCATGAGTCCATTTGTGGAGTCTGACTTGGTGTGCTGCCTAGTGAACTTGCACTGATGTCATGGAAAACTGCACGAGTGAAACCATGTGCAGTGCTTTGAAAATGTAACAATGAGCCCATCAGGGGAGTAGAACATCCAGTGACTTCAGACAGGCATTATCGTTCTCCACAGTTCATCTTCAACTCCTCACTTTAAGTCTTCTGCAGCTCACAAATGCAGAAGCTGTTCTGGGGGCTTTTGTCACTTGCTTTTCACTGTTATATGTTAAAAGCCAAGGATGACTTTTAGACAGTAAATCATTGAAAAGACCTCTAGCCATCCCATTCTTAAATGACTCATGAATGTACAAAAGCCACTGTCACCTAATCATATTTCAGGCTTGCATGATATTTTAAAATAACTATAAAGAAATGGAGTTCTGGAGACAAATATTTTGATTAAGGATATTTTAATTGATTCACTGGACTTGGAATCAGGCTATTAAATTTTTCTTCATTAAACACTTGGGGAAAGAGGGGAGACATATAAATTCTATTGACTATGTGAAATAGATAATTAATGTGTTTTTGACAAGACCGAAAGTCCAGTGTCATATCTGTAGAGGGGAGCTTTCCTCTTTTACAGACTTGAAATAAAATAATCTACTGCAATTAATCTTTACATAACAGTGAATTTTTTCTTAGATTTTGGACCCGTATTTAAGTAGCATAAAATTCACAAGTAAATAACACAAAAAGAAAAATAAGTAGATGTGGAGGACTTGAGTCACCAAAACCTTTAAACAGGTCTATGATTTGGTGTAGTAACTGTGGAAATAATGATATTGCCCTTCAATGGGACAGATGTAGTCTTGAAGGTAAGCATGTGTTTTACAGAATTAGGGCTTTAGCTATTTTGTTTGTGTTTTTATTATGAAAGTACTGTCACTTTACATGTAGAATATTCTAGATCATATATTTTAAAGCTAGTAAGTGGTAACAAAATATGGTCTTTATAAGACCACAACATATCCTTATTTGGTATTGCAATGATACAAACCAGTTTGATTTGAATCACTTTCTCACTTAAGAAAAAAAGTGGGCTCTTCAGTGGAATAGTGGTTCATGTAGAAAGCAAATTTTACATCACTATGACTATTGGATAACAAAAGTGTGAAATAGTCATACATTAGATAAATTTTAAAAAAATACATTAAATTAGAATTTCTAATATTTGTTTGCGGACTATAAATTGAACTGAATTGAATCCTTTTTTCCAGTAATATATACTGTATATTAAAACATTTGCAAAAGGATTCCAGCCCATACTAAAATCATTTCTGGATACACTGCAGAGAGTTTGGTTAACATTAGTAGCAATAAATCCAAAATACTTGGAGCGACTCACTCCATCTTTGTTAGATTAGGGTTTTTAAATGGCTGGTAATGGATTCAAGTGTACAGCCAAATGAACCTGCATTACTCATAAGCATATGTATCCTCATATTCAAATGCAGTAAATCCAGTTAAGCTTCAGCCCTTCTTAGTTCTTCATTCATGAGATGATACCTTTACAGCAAAGCAAATAAGTAAAAAGTTTCTTTTACCCCAAATTAAAAAAACCACAACATTTTTTAAATATAAGTTTGAAGTTAGTCTTCCACAGATAGCCAATTAAATTATGCTAAAAATGACATTTTTAATTAAACACCAAGGTAAGCATAAATGGATTTCAAAATAATTAATCAAACATCAAAAAATTGAAACCTTTTTCTGCTTGAGCAGCAGAAATGAAAGAACCAGTCTTCAGGTCTCATAGAGATTCAATCTAATTTAATTCTCTGTCTTCTCTAAATAAACATTCCTAAAACCTTTTTTTCATCTGGGGGAATAAGGATGAGAGGGGTAATCAATATTTCTAGCATTTTAATTAAAACCGTTAGTGGAATAAATCCATTTAATTATCAGTTAATGAAATACAAGGTCATTTACCTGACAGGAACTTTGAAGGTGGATTACTAGCTGGAATAAAGTAGAAGAACCCAATGTCACAGCCATTTAGCTTCTGTCAAATTTAAGGTTAAAATCCTTTTAGACTGTTTAACCTATTCTCTACCATTTTCTATAATGTATGTCAATTGGCAAGAAGAAATACATGATCAAAACTTACCTATCTTTAATTTTTCTCCAGTTTCTACTAAGTTTCTAGACTTCCTTTTCCATTTTTTTTGTCTAAAGAGATGCAAAATGCCAATGAATCCTGGGGTATTTTGACTTCTTGCAGGCCTTATCCTTGAATTAAATTTGCATACTGTGCCTAAAGATTATCAGGAAATTATTAACAATTAATAAAACTAAACACAAATGTAGCCAGTAAATATATTTATTAACAATAAATATTGTGCTTCTCTATTTTTTTACCTTATGTAGTGAAGAAAAATAGATGAGTTTGTTAAGGAGGCTTTTTAAGGCTGATGTTCTCATTAGACAGGTAAGAAGGAAAGTGGAAACAAAAGGTGTTTTCTTTTAGTACAGCAGCAAACTTCCCATGCTCCTGATAATGTTTCAATAGGACAGCAAATCAAGTGCAGAAAAAAAGTTCTGCCAGAGACACAAATAGTGAATGTCAGCATTGGCTATCAGCAAGACCAGCAGAGAAAGGAATTATCTTTCCAGGATTCTGGGACAGCCATGCAAAGACAAGGGAAAAAAATCAACATGTAAGTGGACTTCTTCTGCTTTGTGGTATGATTTTAAGTTCAGGATTGAGTTTATGTAATTAAAAAGGGTTAAGTCCAATTCAGATGGATATTAATTGGAATTATAAGATCACACTTCTCTGCTATCTTTAAAAAAAAAGTGTCTATCAGAGTGACTGTTTTTGATATTCCAGTGTCTATACTATGACATTTTAAACATAGAAAAATAAAATGTAGGATTTAAAAATTGGTTTAGTAAGCTAACTTCGAAGGTGAATTCTCTTATTCATTGTCACTTTTGTAAGTCACATTTTACAAATTAGCCATAAACATCCAAGAAATAAAAAATAGTAGTTATCACTCCACTTCATAGAAGATGTAAACTATATATTTTCATATCCTAAGAAAAGTAATGATTCTTAACAGAAAGATATTTGGTGCTGTATATCACACGTTTAATTTTTAATAATTACAGAAATATTCCAGGTCTGTTTAAAGTCGTGCCTCAGAACATGTCAAACTCTATAGGGTAGAAGACTGCTCATAACTTTAATGTGTAAGGAGAAGGATGAACTATAGATAGGGGAGGAAAAGTTTAATATCTTTTATCAGACCATCTGCCAGAGCCAGAAAAAGACAAGAGAACTTAAGGGATGGCTCTCAGCACAACCCAGGGTAGGTGGTTGGTTATGGTAGACATGACCCTGCTGTTTGCACCTGTCTGTGTCATGGTTAACCTATAGGTACAAATGACTAATTTGGGTTAGAAGGAGTGGCAGCTGGTACAGGAGGCCAAAATCTACTTGTCACAGGGAATAAAAGATTTTGTATCCCCTGCCTTTCCTTCCTGCAGCTGTACTGGAGAAGCAAAGCTGATATTTCAAGTTCCAGCCCAAGTTAGTAACTGGACGTGATATTGTCCTGTTTATCTCATGATAAATGTGGGCTATATTACTCTTAGAGAAGTGAAATTCATTGACTTCTCGGAACTGGCTTTCAAACTTTTCTTGCTTGCAACCCCATATCATGACTCACCCCATCAGTTATGCAATTATATGAATTCCCTCTCTTAAAAATGTGTAGAATATTAGTGTCCAGAATCCTTGTCTTTGAAATGATGAGTTTAGATATATATTAATTTCTGTCACATGATTTGTTAGAGCATTTCTGATTGCTTGAAATAATAAGAAAATTTCCATTGATTTTGACAGAATGCAACCCATTCTTCGTTTTCTGGGTTTACCCTATTTTGTTAGAGGTGCTAGAAGATTTTGACCCTTAGCTCTTTAAAGACCTTGCTGCAGGGACAAAAAAAGAAGGAGAAACTTTTCAAGATGTCATAAATGCAATGCATGGCATTCTCTTTATATTTATAATTCTTGTTGCTGAAAACTTCTTTTACATAACTGTTTACTAAAGAAATCACTGTGCTGAAGAAGGGCACCATACCTACTACACTGACCAGTCTGAGAGACTAATTTCCATATTTTAAAAATGATAGCTTTAGCAAATTTTGAAGTAGCATATTTATAATATTGTATGATGAGTGTGTGTTTCTACTGTGTTAGGACTGTTTTAAGCAGTTAGGTTTTTAAAAAGGGTCTGAACAAGTTTGCAAAAGGAAACTCAGAAATGGTAGTACGGATGTATGAAGATCTGATATTTATATGATAGAATTTCTGGGTCAGTTAGCCCTAACTTTTATTTTGGTATCAAAAGGGGAAGTATGCCTATTTTAACTTTGTGGTAATTGAATGAAGAGTATAGTGTTTGTAAAATCCATCACCCAAAGTTCACGCTCATGTAAGTAGTAGCATGCTCTAAAAGCAAACAGAAATTCTTTTTCACCCAAACCCAACAACACTTGCAGATTACTGCAATTAAGATTGAAGTTTTTCATTGTATGTCCCCACTGCCCAATAATAGGGTGGATTCCTCTGAAACAGTCAAAGAGCTATATGGGTAGAACCAGCTGTTTCATTAGGTTGCAATGACGACCTGAAGATGATTTTCTGATGGGGCTGTAGAGGAAGTGGCCTTTTGCAGAGCTGAAATACTCTACAGAGGAACAGGAGCTTCTGTAGCTCCTTATCATTGTGTGGTCAATACACTGTGGGTTCTCCACCTCAGGACAGGACTACTTTGCTTCTCAAGGTGCTGCTTACAATTTTTTAAGGACAGCTTTTACATATTTTATTATTGTTTCCCTGTTACTTACCTTGGGAAAAAATATATAGTTAAATTCAATCAAGTAAGTTAAAAAAAAATGTATGGATTCATTCAGCATTACATGTAGATCTGGATGTGCATAGACCTCGAAGAACTCTGTACTGTGAAAATCACTGTTTTAAATATGTAATCTCATTGCTTTACAAGAAATAATAGTTTTCTGATCACTATGAGTTACTCTGATATAAGTCAGGACAGATTTTTGGCTATTTAGGTTTGTTTTGGTTTACCTATGGTTTTGCAGCTTATAAAATATGGCAAATTCATCAGGATGCCATGAAAAGGTCTCAGCAAAGTATTCTTTTAGCTGTAATATTCTTTTACTTTCAGGGAGACCTGTCAAAATTCCACAATATGTCCTGCAGACTCCCACAAAATCTGGCAAATTGCACCAAACAGACCTAGCTTTTTTTAGCTGGAAGCGTTTTACATTCAGTATCTGGAAAGCCTTACATTTGAGATGTGTGTGCATGTGTGCTACGAATATGAAACACAATGTAGGATTTACTCCCATGGAGGAAATATACTTAAAATTGATTAAGTGAATCTTTCCAGTTTTAAAGAATTTTTTTTATCTTTATGTTTCTTTCATTAAAGTTCTTTCCCATTTAACAAAAGGAAACCAACAGAGCCCTGATGTGACAATAATGTGGAACTTGTAAGGAGCTTCAGAAAGGACATACTCTTTTCTCTGCACATGTACATACTGTCTTTGAGATCTTCAGATATTTGGATGCAATATGAATAGAGTATATAGTTGTTTAACATCATCTATTCCTTTCACTGCCAAATGCAGTGGATGTTCAGAATGTGCAGAAATTGCAGAAACAGATCTCGGTTTAAACTGACTATCATTCGAACCCATGCATCCAGCATTCTGAGAATTATATAACAATAATTAATACATGTTCCTCCTGTACATATTGAGGAAGAAAATAAAGGAAATAAAGTGAGTGGACTGAATCAGAAATCTTCTTTCTGATAACAATGAGTTTGCAGAAATGGAACTTATCATATTTAAAGCAAAGCTGTCAGGAATAAATGGATAAATACATAGCAGAAGGAAAGGATAAGGAAGTTGAAGGTGTCTTTGCTTTGTTTGGAAAGGTATTTCGAAAGATACTGATTTTAAATTTTATTTAAGGAAAGGTTTTTAAGCTGGAGATATCCACCATTTAATTTCATGGACTTGGATGGAATTCCTTATGTTATATATCTCTGGAAACATACTATGTTTTAAAAAACTTTTAATTTTAATCCAGCGTCCAAAAGAGCTTGTCTGTATAAAAAATAAAAATCCCTGTGTTTGGTCTGAAAGCATGAGTGAAACTGCACTTGTTCCCTTCCTTGTGAAGCTCCCTTGATTACAGAACTTGTACAGCTGTAAGTGGGACCTGCTGTGCAGAAAGGCTGATCTTGAACTAGCTCAGTGATACCACTTTGGCTCTCCAGTTACTTGATGTCCCAGAGGGGATGGCACTCAGCAATGGGCTTTATGACACAGTTTTGGAGCAACAGGCTAGTTCTTGAAGTTATTTAGGCTTTGAACAAACTCAAAAAGACATTCAGTTCATGTTCACACACATTTGCAGTCATAGCATGATAAAGAAAGCATGGTGGGAGACAAAGCTAGTACTGTTGACAGGACATTTGTTTTCAAAACACCAGCTCCGGAAAATACTGTCTTGGATTCCACCACAGAATTAATAGTGACCAGTGAACCTGATTACAACTGAATTATTTTAATTCATAAAGTAACTAGATACACACACATATGTAATATGCATATTTATAAATTTCAGGCAAAAGTTTTGAAGTATTATGTGAGCTTCCTTCATATTTTAGATATTCTTAAGAAATATTTCCACCATTTTAGGTGTTCTGTTAAAACACAGATGTACATTTTATATGTCTATTTCTCTTTTAAAAATATCTTGATGTATTTAAAGAAAAAAAATGGATATGTTGTATGATTTACAGTCTTGGAAAAAATAACATAGTCATAACTCTGCAGTTTTTGTGATGCATGAAGATCAGATTTTTTAATGTTGGTTAATGCTTTACTAATTAAAGTGTGCATGTTAATTAAAGCAGAGGCTAATGTTAATTACCTATATTAATGGAATCTCATGTAGCACCTGCCTGAAGCAATGGGTTCAATTTTCAAAATATCTCAATTAAGACTGAAACTTTTGATTTGCATCTAGTAGGGTTTCAATTAACTGCATTGCAAACTTAAATAACACACTTAAAGGGATAATATCACCAATCACATGCAGCACAGTGGAATTGGTCGGTTCAATTATTGACTACGGCTGTGAGAGCTTTCACAGTTGGTAGGTAAGTACTATGGTATTGGCAAGTGATTATTGTCTAGGGCTGTCATCACTTCTGTGGCTGTTGTAAGAGAGATGTTAAATTGCTGTACTTGGGTCTCACTGCAATTCCACTGTTGAGGGAGACAGAAATAGAATGATGTTTTCTCACATCCAGCATTTAATGGTGAAGATTCAGCTTGTTCCTTTGAAATAAATGACCACTGTTCCATGACATGGTAAGGCATTTTATCAAATGGGAAAACAGCATTTGTGATAAAGTGCACAATGTTGCAGGGTACTTCTCAGCCAAACCATGAGATGTGATTGTATTCCCAATCTCTGTTTCAGCCACCACAGCATTATGTGTTGACATAGGAGCTTTTAATGAGCAGCTTCAGGAAACGATTAACAAAGCACTAGAAATAGATGCAATCATGCTGATTGGAAATTCTACCTAAGCTCCATAAATAAGACCATAATGTCCTGCTACCATACAACTTTCTAGGGTAATTATTTCTGATAGCTCCAAGACTTGAACTTTTAATCTGAGCCTACTCCATTGAAATACTGATGGTTCAGTTACAATGAAACCAAGATCCCCCCAAAAATGTGCTAAGCTTTTCTGTTTGGGACAGGCAATTGAAGCATATGTGTAGGGTTTTGTGGTCGGATCCAAATTTTGTATGTACATGTAATGCAAAAGTTTCTCTAAGCACAATTCCTATGTGGCATCTGTAGAAACAGATTGCTACATATTCAGTTTTCAACCATGCTCAGGACTGGAGCAAAGAGGACTTGGAGCACAAAGTATGGCTATAATGTCTCTCTGTGCCTATGTATTTTCCTTCTAAAAATACCCTTAGGCTCCCTCTACATGGGTCCTGACTCTCTGTATAATAGTTTGCCTTTGCCTATTAATAAAACATCTAATGTTCCATTGTAACACTCAGGCTTAATGCCTCCATTTTAATTAATGCTATGACAAAAGCAAAAAATCTTCACAGTATCAGTCTCTCTGTTTAAGAAATTTGAGAGATTCTATTAAAACCTTTTTACCAAACTACATTTAAAATATTTATTTTAGAATATGTTAATGACCCTGAGCTTACCAGTTTGTAACCTCTCTTGGGTCTAGATTAATCAGTGTATAATGATTCTTGTTGCTATTTTCACTTCTAAGGACCCTGTGTCCCACACCATTTTGTAAGGTCATTAGATGGTTTAGAACTCATGCTTGTTTTTTTCTCTGAAAACAGATTACAATCTATTGTAATCTGAGTTCCCAGAATTCCCATGTAGTAATACTCAACTTTTTTAAGAATATAATGTAAAAATGTAATTATTGCCTTGTTTATGGTTACTGGAGTGTGCATCTTTTCATTAAAGCTTTCCCTTGACATATTTTTTGTAGTTGAACTTCAGATTCCTTGAGTCACTACATATTTTATTTTAGCTGCAGAAAAGTCAAATTTTCATGGGTCAGGTGTTAAACTAAAAAGATGCAGCAGGTACCATTATTATACTGTGATACATTATTGTCATGTCAGTTATAATTCCTAGTGTTTGAAGGAAAAAGAAATTCTGTAAATTTATAGTCATATGAACATTTGTTACACACAAATGTCATCTTTGGCCATCTATAACTTGAGAATGGTGATTTTGCAATTTTTCAATCTGTTTCCTTTTAATTTTGAAACGAAAATATTTGTTCATATCCATTTAAACATCTGTCTAAAATTTAATAAAAATTGTTAAATATGTCCTGTTTGTTGGACTCTTAGTAACACAGAACTCTGTAATAATAAATCTTGTATTAATATGGCAATTTAAACTACATTCTAAATGAGAAATAGTACAGCACCAAATGGGCAGAATCTCATGTAATGGTCATGTCTTTGATGAAAATCTGTTGAAATCATTGTATTTACAAGATTACTGAGATTAGGTCTCTCTGGGTATTAGCTGGCCCAAAGGCACTTAGCCAATTAAGGCTGTTGGAAAAAAATGAAAGCAATCCAACCTGAAGCTTTCTGAAAGGAATCTTTAACACCATTCACTTCTCCTGTATAGGGACTATATAACAGCACTTCCAATATCTTGAGCATGCTTCATTTGGTTTTATATAGTTGGAGTGTTTTTCTTGAGCATGAGAGAAAAAAAGTTTAATTCATTGTTCAAATTACAAAATAATATTACTTAAAAAGCAAGCAATGGTACTGAACAAGCAATGCTACAGTATCATTTTATTAGGGAACAAGGAAGAAGGTGGCTATGCAAATCTGAATGGATTTTTATCAATGGTGATTTGAAAGGCAGACCTGTAAAACTTACATTCTGGCATTCATACTCCTCCTGGAATGTTTTCTTTATAAGTTAAAACCTTGGGTGCTTTAGCTACATCAGCTGTGCAGGTTTGGGTTTGGAGTCGAGGCAAGCTTGTAATGGAGGCCTGGATAAAGAGTAAAGCTACAAGTATACAGAATGCAGTCTGTTATACTGTGGCATTTTCAACAAAAATGGAAAGAATGATTTGTTTGAGTCACATTAGACAGTCATGGGCTAGAACCTGTGGTATATTTTTTGAAGGGCTCCCATAAGACCCAGTTGTACAGTCTGTTCTGGAAAAATTCCCTTATACACTGTGAAAACCTTACATAAATGAAGCAGCTAAGGAATTTGAGTCCTGGATATTGGCTTTAATTTTACCATTATTTTTGGAACTTTGATATGTATAACATAGATGTGGATCAAAATCTACCTTAAAGTGCTGAGATAAAAGGTTTCCATTGCATTTTGTCTTGGTAAAGCAATAAAGTGTTATCACATTAGAATCATTGTCTGATTAAGGTGTGTGACATGTTTCTGAAAAGGCAATATTCATCAAAAAAAGACATCTTTTACCGTTAGAAAAAGATGGCTCTTTTCTTACATTTTTGGGCTTTAATTGTTCTGCTATTTGTTTTAGCCTTGAACAGTCTCTCTACATGAGTGGACCTTATCTTAATATTTTATATGTCTATATAAACACACTTTTAAAAATAATTTTATCACATCTGGTTTTACTGCATGTTGCTACATGTCTCTAGAGGCATACAGAATTTTTATTTTCAAGTAAATTTATATTAGTTACAGTCTCCAGCTGTTTTAGATATAGAATCATTTCCTGTTGGTACCGTTTCCAGGACAATTCCCCTTTTTTCTTCTTAAAAGAATGAGAAATTTAATTTAACAAAGACATCCTATAATTGTCTTTGTATCTAGCAAGGTATCTAGCAATCTAAATATTTTATTTTATTTAAAACATCTGTCTACATAATATCATATGACTATACAAACCTATATCAGCCTTCTGAAAGACAGCTGCTGCCACTTTTATTTAATTTATAAGAGACCAACAAAATTGCTCAAGATAAAGCCCGTCTGCCACTGAGTCATATATAAAAAAATTTTGCAAGATGAAAATTGCTTGCA
The DNA here is from genome assembly GCA_013396875.1 of Vireo altiloquus. Classification (NCBI taxonomy): domain Eukaryota; kingdom Metazoa; phylum Chordata; class Aves; order Passeriformes; family Vireonidae; genus Vireo; species Vireo altiloquus. The sequence continues at coordinate 116,666 of VZRF01014365.1, read as the reverse complement.
TTTACAGTTCTTGTTAAACTAATCTAGGTCTTTTTCAAATTTAGAAGCATCGTTTTTCCTTTCCCCTGTTCTCTCACCCCCACCTCAGTCACTATGGAAACACAGGATCTTTACATACACTTTTTTTCATAAGCTCAATTTTTTGAGATTGAAGGTACATTTCTTTTAAAGATGAAATGCAAACTACAGTCACATTTTAATTGCCTGCTTGTGGGATCTATTTATCTCCTGCTATCTTCATTTTCACAAATGTTTGGTGTGCATTACACTGGTCAGACTGTTCATGCAGTTTTTAAGAAAATATAAAAGGGGAAGTGATAGTGTCAATACAGATCTTTATCTGTTTTGTGCTACTAAGCTTTGTTTGCAGTGATTGTAAACTGTTTCTTTGTATGAAGCAACTCATACTGAAAATATTTAATAGATACTATCAATTTAGGCACAGCAGCTGTCCTAGAAAAATAGACATAGGCATTTTACAGTATGTCTAAATAAGACAAGTTTACCTTTTTCGAGGGAAGTAATCAAAATATTCCTTTTTGGAGAACTAAGAGTATGAAAGGAAAATATTTATGGTTCCCTACTGGCACACAGTTATGATTGACAGGAAAAACCAACATGTATGCCACATGAGACATCTTGTTCAGGAACTTTCAGGAGGGTAGTAAATTGGTGTTGGCACAAACACAAAAAAAATAAAATGACTTGATTCAGCAGTTTTCAATTCTGAATCCCCAGGTTCGAAAGAGAGAAGTAAATATTCATCAAATGATAAAAATTTATATTGATTTTTATTCTGCATTAGCAGCTCAAAGTCAAGATTTTTGACAGGGTGGATGTCGGTTTGAATGATTCTCTTTGAAATAAGGATACAGACACTGGGCTGAGTGCTACTGTGCATTCCTGAACCATAGGAAAAGACTATTAGAACCCTAGGAAGCTAAATTTTTTAAAGAGTAGTATAAAGGCATGCTTGTTCTGTACTGTTTTGATAACTAAATTGTTGTTATTAGTATGTAAAGTGATTCTTGTTGTTCCTGCTTTACTCCATCCTTTCCATTACCATCTAAGGACAGCTTTTTTACAGTACTTCAAAGGGAAACGGTACTTCATGTACTATAGTTACTGAGTTAATATCAGTACTTCCCAAAAGAAGTGCATTTTAGAGTGCTAGTCTGGCAGAGAAAAGGAAGCAAAGATTGTATCTGCATGTTATACATCTTTAATTTTTCAGTTTCTGCCAGGGAGTAAATAAAGATCTGGGGGAGGGGTGAGGGAAGGAGGATGGAAATCCAGGGAAGGAGAATGTGAGCGTGAATGCAGCACTGAAACACAAATGTGATGACTGTGATTACCGAGCTGTGAGATTTAATGAGAAAGCTTGTATTAGAGTGAAGCAGAAAATCATAACCATCACCTTTAGTCTATAGGAGTATAATTGGATCTCAGCTGCCAGAAAAAGTAAATAAATAAGTTAGTGACATTTTTAAGAAACTTAAATATATTGAGAATAAAGGGGGAAGTTATTTTGATTACTGTACTCTTACAGTATACTTTTTTTAAGCTTCTCAGCTTGCACTAAAATGAGATTCATTGTCATAAAATGAAAGAAATAGTTAAGTGTGTGTTTGTGGGGGGATTAAATAAGAAGCAAAGGAAGGCAGAAATACTATAACTATCACAATGTTAACAAATTTCCCAAATGTCCTAAGTTCTTAAAATTCAGTAAACATCTTTAACAGCATAGCTTTAAAATTAAATTTTACAAACATTATGGGTAATGCTTTAATAGTATGCAAATTGCAATGAAGTCAGCAGTGGCAAAGCTGACCTCTTAGCAATACAAATATTTTATGTTTAAAACAGTTATCTTTTTACAGTTCCCTCTACCTCAGTAAGTGTCAGGTGCTTCAAGAGGCTCCTCATCAGAGGAGCATAAATAAACTCAAAAGAGCCACAGCCTGTGCCTGCTTTTTATACACAGCAAGGCAGCTGTACAAATCAACATATTAGGCTATATGTTTTGCTCTTGCTAGAATAATTACTAATATTTTTGCTAAAACCCATATATATTTAGGATAGGAAAACTAATGTACAGGGAAAAATACTTAGCCCACACTTCCCTGCTGCTATCAAATAAATTAATTGACATTAATTGTCATCTCCTCCTTTAGAGTCTGACTATTCTTGCTTAATCATGCAGTGGAGACCGAGTCGTGTTCATATTGCACAATTTTATGTTATTAATAGTTCAATATCTAAAAAGCTGATAAAAATACCCTGTAATTTCTCCCTGTAGGAGGAAAAAAAGTGTGTAGTAAGAAAACATTCACATCTCTAGGGGTAACATATCATCAAATAGACTATCAAGTCATGGAAAGAATCTTCTTCAATTTCAGAACAAGTTAAATAAGCATTCAATGAGTCTTCGAGGCACACTCAGTGTAGGAGTTTTGACTTCAAAATGTTTGACAGTATTGAACCTCTCAAAATAGTTGACACAAAATATTGAATCAAAAGAAGCTTTTAGGTCAAAACTTCTGCAATTTTGTGAGTTGATATGTCTAGGAAATTTTGGAACTAGTTTTTAAGCACACACATATTTGTAATGATTAGATTAATAAATACATAACATTTCTCAAGCATACAGAAGTTTAAAATGAAGCTACTAGGGAAAAATCGAGCTGTTTATGTACTACTAGGACAGTATGGTAAAATAATTAAAACTCAGTGTATATTACCAAAGGAACTTCAGATTCATACAATGACTCTTACAATTAAAGAAGGAAACACTTACCTTCTATTTGCTTCCAAGTGAGATTTTTCAACATATTAAATCCAGACAACTTGGAAACCATTTTCTACAAATAAGTCATCAGGTTTTACTTCACTGTAGGTCAGTCCAGCTCCCAACAGGGAGAAAAGAGGTTTGTCCAAAATATGCACAAAGTAGATGTCTGAGCAAAATTTCCAAGGAAAAGGCTTGTCTTGGTTTGAAAGACAGGTGTCTGCTAAGGAAGGCAGGAGCCTCCCTTAGAATGGAAAATGCAACCCCTTTCCCTCTGAATTATTACAATTTTGAAATTAAGGGGCTTTCAGGCAAAGATATGGGGAATAGGAATAACAGTTCTTTACTAACATATATATCTAACCAGGCAAGCAAGCAGCAGTACGTACGGCAGCGATCCAAGCAGAGCAGGGCCCGGTGCCAGCGGCTCTCGGCCCTCTCAGGGCTCTCAGGGCTGTCGGCCCTCTCGTTGCTCGCAGGACTCTCGGCGCTCTCGGGACTCTCAGAGCTCTCGGGGCTCTCAGGGCTCTCGGCGCTCTCGGGGCTCTCAGAGCTCTCGGGGCTCTCAGGGCTCTCGGCGCTCTCGGCCCTCTCGGCCCTCTCAGGGCTCTCGGCGCTCTCGGGGCTCTCAGAGCTCTCGGGGCTCTCAGGGCTCTCGGGGCTCTCAGGGCTCTTCTCGGGGCTCTCAGGGCTCTCGGCGCTCTCGGCGCTCTCAGGGCTCTCAGGGCTCTCGGGGCTCTCGGCGCTCTCAGGGCTCTCGGCGCTCTCGGCGCTCTCAGGGCTCTC
>VZRF01014365.1:0-112928 GCA_013396875.1 Vireo altiloquus | reverse complement strand
GGAGGGAGCCCCGGGATGTCCCGGCAGGCAGGGGGTGCAGCGCTATGGTGTAGCGAAGGCTCGCAGCAGCAGCAGCGAAGGAATGTCAGGGATGGGGCAGCCTTGGCCGGCTCCCAGCGGGGCAGGGAAAGGTGGGCTTGGGATCCCAGGGTCCCCTGAGGCACCCAAGCAGATGGTGAAAAGGTCCCTCTTTTAGTGAGGTAGGGTGTTAATTAGGGTCCCAGTGCAGCAGCTGCTCTGGTGAGCAAGCTCCACTCACGGTAAAACGAAGGCAGCAGAAGGCAGGACCCCACAGCGGTGACGAACTCTCCCTACAGTGACCACAAACTCTCTCCCCTACAGACCCCAGGAGAACAAAATAGGTAGGGGCTCCACCCCACCTCCTTTTCCCAGTCCAGATCTCATGGCATCCCTGCCTCATGGGAGAAAGCCCCAGGTAAAAGAAAGTGGCCAGCTGGACCCGTCCCCCTGTGGCCAGGTCTTTTTGTCTCTCTTAAGTATGCAGTAATTATTGTCTCCTAGCAACATGTACAGGAAAAATTCTTTTAAGAGAAAAAGAAAAATAAAAGGAGAACTCCTAAAACCCCAACAAGACTGTAACATTTTCGTGTTCGCTCTGCCTTCCTGGGATGTTTTGGATAGTTTTCCATAGGAAGTATTAGTTTTGAGAGACTTACCTTTCCTCATTATTTTTAAGTAGACATGTACATGTCAATCTTCTATGGGAACAGCAGGAGGTGGATGTGCACCAGCACTCTGGAATTTCTATTGCACAAGTGTGTTGTCCTAAATTCTGAACCTGGGTACCTTTAGCCTTAAGAGTTTGGCCATTTTGAATGCCCAGCCCTATGAGCTGGGTGCATTGTTAGTCCGTATGATTTGGTACAGAAGCCTTATAGAGAAGCATGACTTTAAGAAGTATCTGTGCATTGGATGATAGACAGACTCTTTAACAATCTCTTTTTAGGCCACTTCATTGCTCTAGAAGTGCAAACATAGAAGATGGTAGGAACAATCAGAACAGTGCAAGTAATGGAGGTTTTAATTAAGTAAGATTAAGTTTATAATTTTAGCACATTGAAGAAAGACTTTCTGTGCCTGACTTTACTCTTCTTGACTGTTTGAGGGTCTTGAGGCTGACCCAGAAAGGCTTTCAGCCTACTTGATGTGCAACATATTTGTGTTCTGGCCTCCTGTAACAGTCTTTTTCTCTTCCTGATGAGGAACAACCCAAGGTTGTGTTGATGAATTGCTAATTTAATAGGACAAATTCTGCATTTGTAAGAATGGGACTGTTTGGGTTCCCAGTTATTGTAGCATATGAAGAGGTGTCACTAAAGGAGATGGAAGGAATGTGGCAGTTACAAAGAAATGCCCTCTGTTATGTTGATGGGTTTGGCTGGATCTGCATCCTTGTTAATTTGTGTCTTCCACTTGGTTTTAGCAAGCACTGTTCTGTCATCCCAGCCCTTTCCACTGTCAGAGCAAGCCTGTTCCCACCTGGCCCCTGATTATTACAGACTCTTTTACATCCTGTCATTCTCTTTCTGCAGGCTGGAGATGCAGACCTGCAAGACAAGAAAAGTAGAAAAGGGTCCTGGCCTTTGTTCAATTTCCATTCTTACAAGAACTTTTTTCCACCTGGCAATTTTGGGATGCTATTGTCAGAAACTATTTAGTCTTAATTTTTCTCTGGAGAGGTTAATTCTTTCATACTTTTCTTCAATGCTTTTTGATCTTTGTGATGTAGGGAACTTCTCTGGGTACATAACTGAGATGTATATGATGCACAGGGCATGCCCTGCTCTAGTGAATATAATGAAAGGCAGGTGAATAGTCAGGAGTAAAGACACAAGAGGTGCACATTTTAAATTAGCAGCATGATCATGGCATCTTCATGGATTTGGTCAGACAATGCTTTTGAGGTCACACTACTGACTGCATTTGCACTCACAGTTCTGAAGTCACAGGTCATGGATTTCTGAAAGCCAAGGGAAACCTTAAAAAAAGGTATTACTCCTATTTTATAGGTTTCCCCCCTCCCCCCACTATTTCTGATGACTCTGAGAACTGCCTGAAGTTCTGCTTGCTATAACATAGCCCTACCCATCTAAAATTTCCTTTTATGGCGCCTGTGAATGGACCTAAAATTCACTGTGCTGTTACTTAAACTCTACAATGATTTTAAGTACCTTGATATGTAAAAATGTTGTTGCCTTGTAATTTTCCATGTTCTTTGTGGAGGTTTCACATTGTTGTGATGGTTTTAGCACACTGAAAAACAAAGTGATAACATTATTCTTGATTTAAAAACATTTATGACAATAGAAACACTTAGCTAAGATTTTAACTGGTAACAAACATGCCCTGATTAACAGAATTAATTTCCTGCATGATCAAAACACAGCGTGTCCTTTGTAATAGGACTCTCAAATATTCAGCTCAAAGTGAACATATTTCATGATACAGGATATTTTTTTTTTTAATTTGATTCAGTCTTGAAGAGAGTGTGTAAGATGAAGAGTCAAGGAAGCCAAAGGCAGGAAGGGTAACAGACTAAGAAAGCATTCAATACTAGCAAGGTCTCTGTTTCAATTATGCAGAGTAAGGGGGGAAAAACAAATGCGTACACTTTGGGTAGAAGGTCACTTGAAGTCCATGAAGCCTAACACTGCCAAATGATGGTTCAATGATCTGAAAGGCATTTCCAACCTTAATGATCTATTATTCTGTTATACAATGCCTTTTAAAACACTGGTGTGACTTCTTGAAAACATTCCTTCTACCTTAGGTGTTTTCATCAATAGAAGATCTGTTGGCTAGGTGTGGGGCTGACGTGATGGATGATCAAGTCTGTCTGTATAGAGTTTTTGGGCAAATGCTTGCCTGCCAAAGAAAGCTTTCTGTAATCTACATCTTCATGGAAGATATTTTGAGCCATATACTTCTCAACATAATTTTATTCAGTAGCTGTACTGTGACAGAGCCAGGGTCTTTTTTGTGTTCCGTAATGAAGCCTGCTCCACAATTTTATAATGTGGACAAGTAGTCAGAATATTGTGACAGAAAACAACAAAAAATGCTTGAGTATTTAAGTGTAAATGCTATTCTTACCAAGTTAATTATGGAAAGAAATTATTCTCAATTTTAAATCTCAAGAAATTTCACCAATTGCAGATATACAGAGTGACAAGCTGGAATGTGTATACTTTTAAAATGGGACATCTGAGTTTGTACTTCTTTAAAATATACATATAGGTGAGTATTCTAAGTCTACATGCTGCATGAGGCCATCTGACAGCCTCCTTGATGGTGGAAATTGGATTTTGTGCTTTAATTTCAGAGAGTTTTTATCCAGCTTAAGTTCAAAAAATGACAGAGGAACTGAACTGTCTGTATTTCTTATATAATTCCCTCTAAGTACAGTGTAGTATGGCAGAAGAATAGTTTCTCTACAGAACTGTAGAGAAGGGGGAATAGAAGAGAGGATACGTTCATAATTTAAATTCAACTGAATATATTGTATATAATTTGTATATCTAAACCACAGAATTATTTGCCTACAGTAACATAGTTCATAACAAATGACTTGAGCTCCTTGGGAGACACCGTCTGAAAATACTTTCCTTTCACCACCAAATCAATGATATTTATTTTAGTACATTCCAAAAGAAAAAAAATTGCAGCATAAAAACTCTAGCTCTGAGTTCATATCTCCAATTTACATTGGTGTGAATTTTGAGTCTCTCATTTGACACTCTGTATACAACATAACCTTTCATTCTCCTTCCTCCCACAGTTAGAGTCATTATCCCTTGTCTTTCTCCACTTCAGAATAAGGTCATTCTAACATGTAGGTCTAACAAGAAATACAATGTATTTTCATTGATTTGTATTGTCACTGATTACTCCTTCATGTTATATAGTGATCTGTATAGTAAAGGACATTTTATCTTATCATGCAAAGCCAGTCTTAAGGAGCAGATTTGCACCCCAGGCTCCCCCTGTTTATTTATAAGTTCTTGGATTTTACAAAATGAGATTTAGAAAATAGCCTTGAAATTATTTACCATTATTAATCAATCACTAGAACTATGTGTTTGGCACTAGTCTAGATTTTTTTTCACTGTTTTTCCCCAGACTACAGGTTTTTTTTCATAGTCTTGTTCAGAGATTGGTTCCTGCAGGCTCAGGAAAATGAGAGAATTTTGTCATTTGATTATTGGAAATATCTCAGTTTAATTTACAACAGAATATTTTAAACTCATTCTGTCCAGTAGGTAGAGAATCCCTACAAGTGTGTAAGACCATCATCAGCATCTTTATTGTCTTTTCACTGCAAAAATGGTCACTTAGCAGAGGACCATGAAGTGGAAAACTACTGCTGAGTATAATTCCTCAGCATTTTTTTTCCCAGTGTTCAGTTTTTCACATATTCTGATGTACTACATCCTTAAAAGAGAAGGAACTGAATTTCACTTCTAAGATGGGGCACTAGGAGTAAATGAGTGATTACCTCCTACCCAATTTCTATTAGCTATATTTGGGACGATGCGTGTCCCAGTAGATTTTTTGAGGATTTGCTAGGTATTCGTGTTCACACAGGTGTGTTTGCTATAGAGACTGTTCTTAAAACTTGTGTTACGTAATAAAAAAAATTGTATGTAGGGCAATGTGAAAATGCACACAATGTAAGATTAAATGTAAATCAAGTAGCTTTTCTGTATTTGATTAGGAATTTATAAAGTTGCTACTTTATTCTCCCAGAATACTGCAAAACTATGCCTTCATTGCCACTACAGGTTTTAAGTTGAAAATAAACTGCAGTAGGTTTATTGCATATCTGTGCTGTGTAGTTTTTTTCTGTATTGTGCCTTGTACCTGTTAGCTTCTGTAGAATGTAGTTTTTTGAGACTTAAACTGATCAATACCTACTCAAGGTCTTCAAAGCCTTTCTGGATTTGCAGTTGATAGCAGTATAACAGAGACAAAAAAATACTTAAGTACAACAGTGAGATAGATGAATACATACAGAAAAGAAATCAGAGAGATCCATCTGAAATTCTACACTGTCTGACTTGCTGTAATTGTTCACAAACGTTGAAGATAGAAATTGGGTTTAAAAATAAAAATAGTTGATTTATAGAGGGATCATATTTCTGAAGTGCAAGAACTGGGTTGTATTCTGGCTTCGTGGAGTATGATCTTGATGGAGTTCATAATCCTTAGTACAAGAGGGCCTTATAGCTGCAAGGAAGAAAGAGTGGATTCTTATTTATCCCTCTTCATATATTTACCTACCCTTTACATCCTGCTTTTCCTTTGCCCAACTATTCTATTTAACCCTTCTTTTTCTTCTCCCATTTTCTGTATTCATTATTGTTTTGCCTACATATATTTTTGCTAGTGAACAGAGCATAACCAACCTGTGAAAAGCTGCTGCCTTTATTTTTAACATTTTTAATTTTAAAATACAGAGGAAATCGTAGGATGGGGAATTAGAAAATTCAAGGGGAAAAAAAGTATCTAAATTATTGGGATAGTTGTGCTGATTGAGAAATAGCCTGTGTTCATACAGTTCAGGGCTCAGTTTTAATTATTATGTACAATGTTCTGGAGTTCAGGCTACAAGTGAACTCCCTCTTTTTGAAGTCTTGGGGTTGGAGGGGAGAAGGAAGGTTGTGTACACAATTTCAGCAACAGCTGAGAAAACCCCAATATCTCTCCCTAAACTCCCCCCAAAACCCATAGCTGAAAAAGCAGGAATCCTGATTTACAAACCTGTCCTGAAAATCAGGGAAATTTTTTGTTTCAAGTTTTCCCCTCTAGGCTTAAAACACTCACAGATTTTAATTGATAGATCTAATTGTTATAGAAATTTACTGGTCACTGACAACAGAGCTTTAGACTGAGTATGTCATGTCAGCTATAACGAAAATAAAAGTGCTAAGTGGATTACTGCTTTGTGGTAAGAATAAATTAAAAGAACACATTCATAGCCTTATATGGACAATATGAAATACTCTGCTGGAAGACTATCCTTACTGGTGAAGAATCCTTCCGAAAAAGAAATTTGTTCAGAAACCTGTGTATACTGTGGAAGTGGACTGTTTATCAGTTCAGAGGAAAAGGTACTTGGGATTGGAAATGTAACAGGAAGGTGATGCAGTTTGTTTATTTGCTGCCTTAGTTGTTTGTGAGTTATATAAATGGCCATTTTAATTATACTTTCTGAGAAAGAGTAGTTTTGTAGCTCTCTCAAACATTAACATTTTAACTGGAAAGTCCCAGCTTCTTAGTCATCTATTTAGGTAACGTTTCTTCACTGGTAATCTTTTGTGGTTTAATTTTCCACTATTTAAAAATTGGTATGAAAGTCTTGAATTGTGATTAAATACACAGTGAAAGACCTGCATGAATTAACAGGAATTCTTGTCTTTTATCTCCTTGCAAAGTTGCTGATGTTTTCTGTAGTTTCTGGGGTTTTGTTTTGCTTGTTAGTTTGTTTTTAAATTTCTAAAAAACATATTGGGATTTACTGAAAAACAACTAATTTCACTGTAAGAAGCAGCTGAGAGGAAAAGCTATAAAAGTTCAAATGAGAAATTTTAAAAGGAAGTGGGATTTCCAAATCACTTACATTATTTTTCAGCAAAAATTGCACCAAGGCAAAGCCTAAGCAAGTATAGAAACTGTTATTACCACTAGCTTATAAAGACATTCCAGCCTTTCAGACTTTCCCTGCTGACATTCTTTAGTGCCTGTTTCCCTTCACTTGCTTGCATTTTTCCTGTGTTTTACAGACTACCTTTCTCTCTCTAGCCCTTTCACTACTTTCTCTTTATGACTGCCGTTGTTCCATAGATTGGTAACTCTGCTGTGCTGTCAGCAAATAAACTTTTCACTTCCCTTCAAAAAATACAGGAGAGTCCTTATACAAAATTTCCTCTCTGCCATTTGCATTTTCTTGCCATAGTACCAAATAGTTAAGCAGGCATTCCACTCCTAATGGAAATAAAAGTGTGTAGTTTTACAGAAGGAGCGGTTTTTGAAGCATTATCAGAATTTGTAATGCGTTTTTCTTTCAATGAAGCATATTAAAAGAAAACAATGACATATCGGCCCCAAAGTACTTTTGAACTTACTCTACACTCTGTTCTTTCTACTGTTCCTAGGGGCAAGTGTGGCAAACAACAGATTTTATCCTTGTGTCATCTGGTTCTCTGAGCCTCAGAAGCATACTGATCACCACAGCTGCAATAAATAAAGTGTCTATTCAATAAGTTATGATGCCAAATATTATTCGACATTCTTCTGGACAGGCACAGTCTGATGGAAAACAGCACATCTCACTTACTGCCTTTTTCCTTGCAATTAAAGTTGCTGAGTAATCAGTCTGTGCCAGATATGAGAAAGGAGAATGTGAATAATGCCAATCTGCTTGGGTTTGTTTACACTTACTATTTAAAGAAAAAATACTTATAGCAATATGGCCTTCATTAATTATGAAGCACAGACAGTGTGTTAACAATATCAATCTTGAAGCCTGTAAGAAATATAATTTTATGTATCTACCTGTTCTATCACAGTACTTGGTTTCTAATATCTTTTTTATTCGTGTCCAGACATTTTTATGCAGCATTTAATTGGATATACATCTCATGGAATATATAACACATTCTCTGATAGAAACCTCAATAGTTCATTTCTAGCATTTGGGATTACATTGTACTTTTTCTCTGACTTAATGGGTTCAGCCTTTTTTCACTATTGTATACTAGGACAAAATTAATAGTGTGAATCATTTGGTTAAAACTGTTGTAGTCCAAAAGTATTTGTTTTAAATGTATTCTTTCTGAATTATTTTTTTAATGTTCTGTTTTGTTTTTTTCCCCTCTTTGTTTTCTTTTTCTAGGCTGAGGTTCAGCTATGCTATCTGGAAGCACAAAGAGATGCTGTTGAACAGATGTCCTTAAAACTGTACAGTGAACAGTACAACAGTAGTAGCAAGCGAAAGGAAGAGTTTGCTGATATGTCAAAAGTTCACACAGTGGGAAGTAATGGGTAGGGAGCTATTCTTTTTGTTGTTTTATTCTCACTGATCTGTATTTTTTTTTTTGCATGATATACTTTTTCTTACTACTAGTTAACCAGGATTTTTCTTCTAGGCCAAGAGACAGGGGACAACTGTTTCTCTCTCTCTTTTTTTTTTTTTTAATATATGGATTCAAAAATAAAGGATTCTGGAAAATTTATCCAAATGATGGTTTGTTCATAAGACTATCTAATAGTAATCTGTTTTCTAGATTTAGAAAAATATAATGTGTCCATTTTCTTTCAGATGTTCCCCTCCAGTGGCTTCATATAATTTGATTTCTTACCCTCTTCCAAGGAAGAATCTTGATAGGGTAATAGTACTTCTGCAAGTCCTCTATAATCATTGTTCTCCTAGTGACTAGGAAATATGAAGCCGTTCACTTACAGTTCAAACTGGTTTTGCACTTCAAGAAATAATTATTTTTAACTGTTTTCACTTTTTTAAAATTGTTTTTCCTTAACTTGTTGTTTTAGTTGATGTTAACACACATGCCCACACATGTATCATTTATATAAGTGTACATGCAAAAGCATTCTTTCTTAATATTTTGAACAAATTAATCACTGGACTATGTTAAAATGAGTTCTTGCTGCCCTCTCTTTTTAACAGTCAAGGAAATTTGTAGTTCTGGATTAAGACTTTTTCTTTAAGGTCTTCTGAAAACCATATCTTCCAACTACTAGCATCCCAAAATGAACATAAAAAACATACCTGTGAGATCATAATAGTGTGGGCCAAAAGCAGTTCAAAGGAGCCAGCTAGTGCTCATTGTTTGGGTGCGCCCTTGTCCTGATAGTTTTCTTGTAACTGGCAAATAGAGTAGAACTTTTGCCTGCATTTTCCTGTGCAGGGAAAGTCATTGACAGAGGTGTTCATGAGTTCTCTACCTCCAGACCTTCCCTTTCCAGTTGTTAGCTCAATGTTCAGGTCTTCGAAACACAGTTTTATTAAATTACCAACTGTAAAGATAAATGAGCCATGTAAACATCCCCTCTTATTATACAGAAAGATGAGTGTTTTAGAAAAGTTGATATGGGCTAATTATGTAGGATTACTGAGATCTTGATTACATATGCAGAAATCTGTCAGATTCTCAAACACGCCAGTGCAGCTAGTGCCAACCATAAAAATAATTTGTTCAGAATTGGTGTATATATGTATATAAATGTACACTGAGGGCTACATGTTCAAAACCAGCTTCTAATTTTGCAGCTACCATTAAATGTGAGCAAGGCTTAAGGTTGGAATATTGAGGGGGATGTAAGACACATGAGCAGACGTTTGATTGGGATGTAAAGCTTTAAACTTCACAGAGGAATCCAGTTTGTAACTCTACATACCATATGTGATAAACAGTTTCTTAAATGCAATTGTTTTCACTTGCAATTATATACTTAGAACTGTAAATGCTCATCTGCTAGTATTGCCTACCTTTTTTGTGCCACGGCCACCTCTCTGGGCTCGTAAGGCCATCTCAGCCCTTAGAGGCTCAACAGTGACTTCAGGGGCCAAAACGCTGAAATCGGACCAATATAATACCACATATTCAGCCATTGTAGAAACTAGCGGGGACTACATTCATCTGGAAAACTTTCAGTTGAACCAGTCTGAGGTGCTATGTTGAAAAAAATGGAAATGCCTTCAGCTATTTAAAAATACAGTTGGTACAACATTTCCTTACTGCATGAAAACCGTGGACAGGAACTCCACGGTAGCATGACCTAGCTAGAGACCAAGATCTCTACACAGAAGGGGCTATTTGCATAAATTAGGGTATCTATCCATTAGTTGTTGTGCAAGTTTGACTTAGGAAAAAGAAGAATGTCCACAGGGAGAACAAGTGCTATTGTAAATGAAGAATATTTTATATGACGTGTGTGTGTGTAGGAGATTTGGGAGATGACTTTGTGCAGGAAATAGCTGAACTGAGATAGGTAGGGTAGTATTTGCAGTATAGTGTGATTCTAGTGGGTGTGTAAAGAACAGGAGATTTCCTGCAAAACAGTAATCTTGTTAAAACTTCATTGCAGAGGGTTTGTGTATATTAGCATGAAAAAAGCTAAAGTGACAAAGGAAGATAAAAGAATGAGTATCCACTGCAGTAGAACACCAGCTAGCCAGGAATTAAGAGGTACCCAAGAGTAGTTGGGGGCAGGTACAAAATGTTATAGCAAATCTGTCTGGAAATATTGTATCCCTTAAAAACTGGTGAGGAGTAAGTACAGGTCCTATTGGGAGATACAGATACAGCACCATTGCACAACATGAAAGCCAGATCCTAAAATCCTGTCATCAATGGGTACTGGGCCTTCATCAATGAGACTTTGAGAGAAATGCTTTAGAGAGGGTCTCAAGTACATGCAGAACAGTTTTAAAACTGTTAAGGTGATAACTCTGAATTCTCCTATATCTTCCTAATAAAAACATGTGAAAAGAGTTCCATAAAATTATGACCCAGAAACTTAAAAGAACTTTTTGTCTGGCTGAATTTTTTGGTAGGTGTACCAGTATGTTTACAGTACTTCTAAATGCCATGTGAGTTATGCCATCAAAGAAATACTACAAACTGGAAGTGCATGTTAAACATGGGGAAGAAGGCTGATGGAAATAGCTTCACATTCCTTTTTATTTATTAATGCCACAGACGAACTGGTTTTCTCATGAGAAAGGTGCTCATGAATTTTCATTCAAAATAATAAATTGGTGTCCACATTTTAAGAAATATGTTTAGGGTTCAAGGGATTAGACATGCAACTCTGCATATCTGATTCCCGGTTTACCAAGACAAAATATACTTCTTAATGTAATTCTAGTTATTACATAGCTAATGGTTTTATCTTATTAACCAACAAACTTACATCAAGGAAGCTGTTTTTACCTGCTCTTTAACTCATATTATGTTGCATTTTTGTTGGCAATGTCTGGGTACTTTTAATAGAAGATTTTTTTTCTTTTTCATTAAACAGATGACCTAATTTATTCCTTTTTTGGTGATTGGTGGATTCGTATAATCAACCAAAATTAGGTCTTTTCTATGATTCTTGCATCTTTAACACACATCAGTATTTCAGAAGTCATGCTTTCCCTGGTTCTGCCTGTGGCAATATGAAAGAAAGATCTGCTAAGCTCAGGAAGAGTAGATTCTGAATAAAAAAGAAATATTAAATATACCACAGAAGTACTGACAGGTACATTTTAATCTTAGACTCTCTCTGGTCTTACAATTTCTTGATTTTTCTGAATATCTTTTTAGTGGCTTAGTAACTTGCATCCTCTTTCAAACAGTAATTTAATACTGATCACTAAATTCATCCATTTAGATGCAAGGTATTAATTTCAAAAACAAAGCTGTTCTTAAAATATATGTATCAGAGATATTCTAAAACCATTAAGTTTTACAATACAAAGTATTACAATCATATTTTAAAAATATTGATGATGCTTTGTAGGCAGACTTCACTATCTTCAGGCTCAAGCAAATAACTACCATAGACAGTTACTTAAAAGTGCTCCCAGATGACTTGACTTTACTTCAGAAAACAAAAAAAAAGAAAAAAAGAGGGAATAAGTACAGTATGTGAACTATGGATAAAAAAAAAAATAAATCTTGCAGTACATCTTGCATCCCTTCCTGGGCTTTTTCTGGTGCATTCTGTTTCTCTCACTCTTGGTTTTGGGTTGAGTTCCTGTTTAGAACATCAGTTTGAAATCAAAATGTTCAGCTGTTTTCTAGTGCTTATCTGTGTTTTATAAAGGTAAAAGAAAAGTGCTTTTCTGTTTCTTTAAAGGATTGTTTCATTTTAATACACAAATAAATGGACCATTTTGGACTGTAAGATGTGGATCTTTATACACAAAGCAGATGTTTGGATCCAGCACATCTGCGTATTATAGAAAAGTCCAAGTCCACTTCCTAGTGCATTTTCCAAAGGCATCCCATTCCGTATGTAGGCTTTGTTTCACATCATCTTCATACCTTAATTTAGGGTTTTCACTGGTACAAACCATCCAAGTACAACTGAATCTGTACTGATGTATACGTTATGAAATCTAACATCTTATGTTACAAAACATATGTTTTAATAACTGCCTGTCAGTTTTATGACTTTGAATAATATTTGGATAAGATGAAAGGAGGAAAGTGAGCAGTAGGTACTGAAGATGCAGAATGGTTATACTGCTGTCTGAGAAAGGGATGAAGATTCAGTAACACTGCCAAATCTACCATTCAAAATGGAGTTTAGTTTTCTTCTAGTTTCCAAATGATAATCTGAGTCAAATACCTCCTGAAACAGGAGAAAAGCCCTGAACTCCAAGTGAAACTATTATATTTCAATAATAGTAACTTGACCTTTTGTGCTTGCTCTTGTTTCTTTATAGTAACACTGCTTACCTTCTCAGGGCAGCAGGCAGTTTTAAGTAAGTGCACCTCATAAATTATTGAGTAAAAGTATACTAAGTACAGTGGATTAAACTAGAGAGTTACTTCAGAAGCAGGAGTCAGTGCTTGTGCATTATACAATACTTCCTTTGTTGTCAATTCATTGAAAATAATACCAAAGAAGGCAAATGCTTTCTTCTCCCTTGCCTGCTTTCTTGAGGAGAGACAGTTCTACTGGTCACAACTTTATCTATAAGATTTCAAAATTACCAGGCACATGGTACTCTAGTTAATAACAAATAAAACTGCAGTAGTACTAATGACATTAAAAGCGTATTTAGTTTATTGTTTCTCTGTTGAAACACTGCTAATTTTTTAGTGGGGTTGCTAAAAAAGTTCTTAGTAATTGGAGAAATTAGCTTTAGTGGAATATGCATTATTCTTTGGTCAGTATGGTAGTTTTTTGATACTACTGGCAAGGCTTTTGTTAGTTCCATTTTGCAAATTTGAAGATCCCTTTTCAAGAGGTATCTATTTGACGAATGTGCAGTTTTTCAGCATGTACTTTCTGTCTTGTATCACAGTGTTTTAGAAGAATCTATGCTTTACTTATTCACTAGGCTTTCAATAGAGAATCACATTAATCCTTTTAAGCTCCTTATTCTAATGATTTATTTTGTTGAAAACCGTAGTGATCCTCCTTTGAATTTTAATGATTGCTGGCTATTCAAGGATTCATTGTTTTGACTTCCTGTCCTTACCTTTGTTTCTTACATGTCTGTAGGGAACACCTGTCTAATACTGTATCTGGCCTTAGTTCTCACTGGCTTACCATATTCACTCAAGCCTATCTTAAGGCGTTAAGTTGAAATGCTAGCTACTCATCCATGAAAATAAATGTAGGATATTTGCAAAGATAGGCAGATAGACAGCAGAGGGATAGCTGAATGGATTGAGTAATTTTTTGATGTAAATAATACTTTCATATGAATTACATCAAGATGATTGTTGCAAAATTTGCGCAATATAAAGCTAGCACTGTAAAAAGCATTAAACAACATCTATAGGGGATTTGTATTTCAAAATTTTTGAGGCAAATGCAGTATGCCAACAGTTGTCAGGATGTGGGATCAGCTGCTGAATTTAGGTCATGGCACTGGCTTAAATTGGATTTCAGTTTTCATTTTCATCCACACTGTATAAATACAGAATGTCTCTTTAGAAATATAACTTGGAACATCATGAGTTTTCAAGAATATATTATTCTAATACAAGATTTTAACAACTACACAGTATTTATGCATAATACATTTTGTTCCTTATCTACAGCCTTTTGGACTTTGATTCAGAATACCAGGAGCTCTGGGATTGGCTGATTGACATGGAATCCATCGTGATGGACAGCCATGACCTGATGATGTCAGAGGAGCAGCAGCAGCATCTTTACAAGGTTAGCACTACTGTTACTGCCTCTACCTAGCTATAGAAGATCTGATTAGCTTGACAAGTCTTTCTCTCACAGGATATCGCTGCGTTCATTGTATGTATCATGGTGTCTATTAGAATTCCCTTCCCTGTCCCCAACCTCATTTCCATCCCCTGTGCACTGACAGGCTGCACCGACATCATAATTGCAAGAAAGTTCCCTTTATCACATTCTATTTGGTGTAATTCTATAGAAGGAAAAAGATTTGTCTTCAAGATGAATAGAAATAAATGAAACTGCATTAATAAATAGACTGAAACAAAATGAAGGAAAAAAATGAAATGGGAACATTTAACAAAATGTGTTTTGATTGGAGCTTTCAGCTGGATTTTTATCCACCTTTCAGACCTCATCTGGAAAAAAAGACATTTGCCTTGATTTTGGTTTGCTGCTTCCAGGATACAGGACTCTTCCAATTTAATTTTTATTAGTTATACATAAAGTAGACATTGTCATGTTAAGTGTTCACACTTGGTTGTGATTTGAGGAACATGATTTTGAGCTTGTAGGGTGAAGCTATAGGGTCTAATTCTAGCACGTATATATATACACACACGTGCATACAGACACACATAGTTTCTTTTATTTGCCATAGCAGCCTTAACCCAGAAGCTTTATCACTTCTTTTAGATTGTAAGAACTTCCTCAAAACGTGTGATTTGATCCTAAAATTGATTCAGGCTTCACTGTGTGTCTGAGGAGCTACGGGTCTGAGGGGTAGTGGGGGGAAAAAAGGAGGGGCTTTCAACAGAAATATCAGGCTGCAGTAAATCTTCCTCATTTAGGCAATTTTTATTGGAGTAATTCTGACAGTTGTCATCCTTGAATTGCTTTGAGCATATGGCATATTTCAAAGAGCAGATTGTGAATCATAAAAAATAAAATTAATAACTAACCACAAAATCAGCAACACTATAATGACAAGAAACAAGTACCCTCTAGCTTTTTTTTTTATTTCTTATCAAATAAATGGTACATTCAAGGTCAAATAGAAGTTGTTCTCATTCTTCTATAATCGCATGATTTGATAATTTTTGAAATATAATATTTTTTTCTTGCTTTGGCTTTCTATTATCTTGATGGTCTTTTTGAATTTTATTCTTTCTTATTTTAGTTATTTTATTTAAAATAGCCAGTAAGAAGGGATTGTCATGTGATTTAAAATATGTTTATAAATGCAAAGATAGTTCAGATCCAAACCATTTTAGGCTGCAAGTGAGTTTCATTCACTAGCCTCCATTTCTTGCTTCGACAATTATTTTTTATTATTGCTAATGTCTTTTTTTGAACTTCCTGAATACTTCATCAGTCTTAATCGCATATTAACAGACCTGGCCTTGGCCAGGCTCAGAAAAAAAAAATGTCAGAAATGAGTAAAGAATTTATTGTAAGTCTAACATAAGGTGTTTTCTTTAGTTAGTGTCCATCCATATAAGGCCAGCTTGTACCCTGACTAATTTAACCACTAGTTTTAGTCCTATACTTAAAAAAAATAAATCGATAAACATAAATTTTAAGGTAACAATCCATCCATCAATATGAAAAAGAACAAAGATTAAGCAGCCAGCCCAAGTATTTTAGATCCTATTTAGTATAGTTCCCTTTCTGATTTCCAAATGTAATGCCTAAGAATAATTATAGATGGTAAGGCTGGGATAATAATGCATGATGAGAAGAGTAAAAAAGGGCAACAATTTAATGATACGTGCAGTATAATATGGTGGCAAAATGGGTAATTTTATATATGCAAAATTGGAATAGTTTCTTAATAGTTGATCTTAATTCTGTATTATGATAGGCATGACACTTCTGAAAGCAGAAAGTTTGTATGACATAGAGTAGCTGAGTCTGCAGCCTGTGCAGCACAGACATACCAGCACTGATTCCAAAGAACAGGCAGCTTGTTTGTCCCGCAATTTCTGCCAGGAGGTCACCTGCTACTGTACCAGATTTGAGCCCCTTTCTCAAAACTGCCTATCTCGTAGTTGGTCGCTTCAAAACCACTTGAAGAAGGGTAGAAAGAGACTCCTTGCCCTCTTGCAGTGAATATTCACTGCATTTACCCTTCTAGTACGAGTATCGAGCAAATTTTTAACGACTGAACAAAAAGTTTAGCTAGAAATGTGGAGTTTGCGTAAGAGATGACTAAGGAGTGTCCACAAAGCAGGAGGAGTATTTGCAGGTAATGGAAAATTCTTAAGTGCATTGCATTTAGAACGATCATTCTTTCCAAAACACAAAAAAAAAAGGGCACCAAAAACCCCAATCACCGCAATGAACAACCTCTCAAAGAAGTGTTGAAAGCCCGATAATTTCAGACATTTAAAAGTAGACAAAGGACAACATTAGCAAATGTAATTGAAGGAACGGTTCTGACTAGCAAAGGAAAGATCAGATAAATCACTAGGTCTTTACCATCCTTAGTTTCAGAGATTTGTGGGACAATGAATCATGCCCTCAAAAAGAGTATTAATAGTTTTATACAACTAGCCTAGTAAACCTCTCTTCTAATCAATGGTGACACACATTTTATTTAGAGGCTTTTTTACAGAGTCGTGGATGGTTGAGTGCACGTGAGCAGTGCCAGCACTTCCCAGAAAGTGCAGCCGTTCTGCTCTGCAGGGAGAGAAATCCAGTGAGCTGTTATTATCAGAGCTCCTCACTGATGTGGGCTGTTGTGAAAACACAGATCTTGCCTTAGTTTCTCTTTGTCTATTACAGATTCAAATGTGAACCTGCTAATTGCACTCTCTGCATTTTCGTGGATTCTCCTAAAACCGCAGATCCCTCTTCTCGGTTGCTGAGCTGACAAGTAATTGTAGCTCAGAGCCAGCTCAGCAAGGCGGCTCTGCCAGGGAGCCTGCTGTGGTATCACTATTACCAACAGTAATCATTGCCCCTAAGGAGTCTATGAATGGGAAGGAGCAATGATGAAACAAGTAATTCGGAAGGGACTAGCATACATTAAAGCAGCATAAGACAATATATAAATGCTAAAATTGTATATAGGAAAGTGAAATATATTTTCATGGTTAAAGTATTTTCACAGTACTCTGTTTCCAGAGTCAATGTACACTAAAGTCAACTCTCAGCTTAATTTTGTTTTCTAATATTCCAGGAATTTCATAGCTTTTTACTAGGATCCTTATTATATCTTTTAAACTATGTTTTATTTTGCCCTTATAATAGGAACAGCACAACCATATTTTTTGTAACACTGAATATGAATGTACTACTTTCTCCAGACTTCTTAGATTCCAGTTCATAGATTTTAAAAGATGGAGAACATAGCCCTAAATGATTTCTGCTTTATAGCTGTAAACTAGGTAATGATTTTGAAAATCAGCTAATAATAATTTTGATAAAATGACAGTCACAGAATGAATTGATGACAGTTTATTTATCCTCTAATGCTTTATCTATTAATTGAGAAAAAACTAAAAGGAGCATTTCAATGTTTTTGGATTCTTGGTTCTTTGTACTTCTATAATAGCTCAGTTTAATGCCAAATGTATCATGTTTATTTCATTTTAATCTACTGCATGTGAGCCTGATCTCGTAAGCTTTAAGTACACAGAACTTGCATTGACTTCAACTGTATTCATATGCTGTTACTGGAGGATCAAACCCAAAGAATTTAAACTCTGCTAATTAGCCCTTTAGTAGGAACTTGAGTATTTCTGTACCTTGACTGTTCAAAAATGAAGCAAATCAGTATTTACTGGAACTGTCGAGATTAGAAATGAGTATAGTAGCATAAAAGTTAATGATAATTCCTTCAATTTTCCTCTGAAGATTAATTGCAAAACTTAATTGTGTTAGATTAAAAGCCTATTTAAATAAGTACAGTATGATTGTTAAAATTGTTAGTATGTTCAGAACAAAATTAACCAAGCATTTGAAAATATCAAATAAAAGAATGTTTTTTTCTGATTACAAGCAGTGTATGGTGGTTTTAATACAAACTGCATGAGCTGTAAGTCTTTTACTAGTAATTCTTCAGCAACGATTTTGATAGATGGAAAAAGATCCATATGTAGTAGTGCAAAGAATTTGAAAGCATTTAGTTGGCACAGCTTTTGAACAGGTTAGCTGCTGAACTCTTTTATCAACGGGAGGTGGTCCACTGTATTAAATAACACAAAAATGCACATCAAAAACTAAGGATACATTTCAAAAAAAGTTGAGGGGAAAAAAAAATCTCCCAGCAGTTTTTGTTTCGCTGCTGGAAGCTCTATCCCTACTCGGAAGGTGCAGTTAATTTCCTCCTCTGGGTGTGCTGCTGCTCCATTGTGCCTTTCTCTCTGGCACAGTGTGCTGTGGCCCGGAGTGGATCAAACAAACCGTGGTGAAAGTTTCCCTCATTTGCATCACTTCTAGACAGCCCTGTCGTACTCTTTGCTGACAGGAAATCACTGTCTTTGTCACCTTTTTTCAGTGATCTCCTTTTGGCAGAGATTGGCCATGTGACCAGGATTAATCACAACAACAGTTCTGGCTCAGAACTCAATGACATGTTTTCCTCAGCACTTCAATAATGGTGTAGAGGAGTCAGTAGGAAATGACTACATTAATTTCAGAGTGAAAAGATAATTAACACTTAAGGACTAGTGCTATAACCTATGGAGCTATTATTCAAATTAAAACTAATTTATTGCAAACTTGTGAAAAAAAAAGAAAAAAAAACAACACAAAAAACTGTTCTTTAATGCAACTGTTAAAATAATCTTGCAAGAGTCCCTGAGTTTAAAAAGAAGCACAAACTATATTTAACGTAGTAGTATAAATACATAAAAACTTCAACATTTGAAACTGGAGGCTAAAGTATGTAAAGTGCTTACTTAGATGATATGAATAGGATACTGGCAAACAAAAGCAGCAGTGTGCTCCTAGAATGCTGTGCTTCAAGGAGTTTCCTTGGCAACAGAAATGCAGTTCCAAAAGTAGACAGAACTTTCCTCAGAAAACATACTATTAATAACAACCTTCCGGAACAACTTGGAACAATTTGACTACTTGGCAATAAAATGCCAAGTGTTCTGCAAATTAATCTAACACATAAGAGTTATATGTTTCTCTTGCCCATAATTCTCCTGAACTGGGGGCCTGAGTTCTCTGCTATTAGAGGATACAAATGTGCAAAGCGGTTCCAAATGCTGCGCAAACAGAGAGACGGCTCAAATAGCAGCAGCCTATAAAGATCAATTAATGTTCTTCATATCATTTTAACTTGTAAACCAGATTAGTTTAATTGGATTACTTCGTTCCATTTAAAGCAAGTTCTGCGTACCTACTGAAGCTGCATTGTAGTTCAGTCTTTATTTCAAGTAGATTTCCCATATAAAGAAAACTTATTAAAAGATTAACAGCTTGCAGAGTAATATATTTGGACAATATGCTTAGGGGATTGGTTATAAACTAGAAAATGTGAAGATTTTTACTCTTAAGCTACATATTCTCCACAGTCCAGGACCCTTTCTGTCTGTCTGGTAATCCATCAGTGCCTGCATGGAATTTCTAAAACAGTCAGTTTTAGTCAGAAGAAAATGATGATTGTCAGCTTAGAGGAAGCACTCAGCACACTTCAGGATTGATCCCCTTGTGGGGAGTAACTACAAATCTGCTATGCATGCAGTATTTTTAGGTATGTCATCATTTCTGCATGAGCCAAAAGAATAAACTAATTTCAGTTTTGCCTTGCCAATAGGAATCATTAGAATTCCACTAAAGGCCATAAGTTTACTAGACAGAAAAGGTAGGCTGTGCTAGTACCTCGACTTTTCCTGAATTCTGACATCTAAAGGTTAAAAGTAATCAATATCTCATTGTGCAGCCTGATAATAAGTAATAACCATGATGTTAAAATCTAAATGACTGCAGATAGCACTTAGGTGTGTTGATCCATTTGGAAGGGCTTTTTAATTGCAATCAGAATAGTCATCATAGTTTGCTAATCAACTTTTAGGCTACCTTGCAAAAATCACCACATTTATGAAATATTACTTTAATCCTATTAGCAAATTATATCCCAAAGTGAACACTCTATTCTATCTGACAAAGTATATGTTAAAAAAGAAAAGGAAGATTATTCTGCTAAATAATGTCCATAGAGTTACTCATTAATAATAGCATATCTATTACTTATTTAATAATATGTATGTACTTATGTCTGCATACATGGATTGATACATGCCTCAATGGAAGTTAATCGTTGCTTTTAACACTGTATGTATGTTTTTAACTGTCATGTATCATAAAATGACTTTGCACAAAACTGGCTTCAGTTACTGTTCTTCAAGAAGTTCAGTAATTTTCCTGTGCTAGGCTGTATTTTTTTTTCCCCAACAGATTAAGAACCTCTATGACTTTCTCCACTAGGTAGGAAAATCAGATGTTTTGTAGGAGAGGTCTCAAAAACACCTGATATACCAAATAGCAGTAAAAGTCTGACTGCTATTACAACGTGAACTAAATAAGTTCAGGACCTGACACAAAGTTTCCCACTCTCTTATTACAAGGGGTGATGAAATTGGTTACACTTTTCTGCACAAGTATTTTCACTTCAGTTGCACTGGAGAACAGAGTAGGAATTCCTTTGTGACCCATCCTATAACAACTAGCTCATTCTTCAGTAGTTCATATTCAGTTTAACTATGTAATAGGATTAAATTCCTTGCTAATTCTGGCAAATTTTATATTTTACAAAGCTGAAGATAAAATTATTGTTGGAAAAATTCTTGCTTAAAGCAAAGAAATGTTAAATTTTAATGTCTTATATAATTATAACTGGAAAACACTGATTACCATATCTACAGAATTAAAACTTCTAGAAATTGAATACAGAAAGAATGTGAAAAATATTTTTACCTTTTATTGGTTTCTTCCATAATATATTTCAAATGTAAACATGCATTTTTAAAGACAGTGTGGTAATTTCTATGGAGCAGACTCCCTGTATTTCTGCAAGAAGTGGCTTCCTGCATTTCCCAAGAGTAAGTGGGTTTTTCCCACTTCCCAGCATGACGTTGAAGATGAACTTCACATTGTTGCAATGCAGTATTTACTGAGCTTGTAGCAAAAGCCAGCACAGCTTTTTGGAGATTAAAGCAGTGTGTCTAGAATGAAAGAGGCATTCAACTTCAAACAAAAGTAAATGTGTACCACATAGCTGTCATCACCATTCCTTACTACAGCTGCAAAATGTGGACAATTTACAGTCGTCATGTCAAGCATCTTAGTCAACTCCACATGCTCTGTGTTCGTGCCCTTGCTGCTATAAAATAGTAAGGTAAGGTCCTAAGCAGTGAGACCTTAAAGCTGCCTTCCACTGGTCTCTCCAGATAATATATTGAAATAAGATAAAATGAGGAATGTTAATAACACAATGACAATATAATTTTTGAAGCTGTGTGTGTACAAGGTACTGGGTTTTTTAGCAGCTTGATGTATCCGTTTTAAAAAAATGAAGATAAAAAAATCACTAGCAAAAATTATAGGTGGCAATAGTATTATTACCATATTCCTCAAGTTAGTTGCTAGTTTTTAATGCATTTCCCTATTTTTCCACCTCATAGTCCAGGAGAAAATATATAATTTTTTTAAACTCATAGGAACTACATGCTTTATCCATGATGTTTTGCTTCATAAACATAATACAGGAACTACTCTTTTCTTTGCAAATTACTCCTCATCAGTATATTCAAAAATAAACAATACTGTAATATTTCTTTCATAAAAATAAACAAAAAAAAATGACCACAGAAAACCTTTTTGGCAGGTTTTCCATATGAAACCCAAATGCACTAAATATCCATAAATTTCAGTGGCAATATATTCAATGAATTTATGTCTAAATGATAAAAAATAAGTTGCAGTGAAGTGTACCAGTTTATAATCTCTTGAATTTTTATTTGTATATGTATTGTATTTTTATTTTTATAAATATATATTATAGACTATATTTATATATTGAAAATATGTAAAATATCAATATAAATTATTTATGTGTATATATTTGTAACCCTTTTGCATACTTAAGGTTGGGTAATATTTTTACTTTTTGTGTATACACTTTTAATACACTGTGCTAAAAATAGCTACAGCATTTTGTGTGAACTTCTCCTTCTGACAAGGTAAAATAAGTAATCACTACAATTTAATTAATAGTTTTTGTAGTTGTGGCTGCATAGGGTCCCGTGGGGTCTTAGGGCAGGCTGCAGCCAACTCCTCTGGCCAGTGTGAAATACTTGTGGTTCTTCTTAACTTCTTGTGGGTGCTGTTGTATTGCAGAAAACATGGTTGCTATAGAATCCCACTGATCGTGAAACTGTAAATGTTAAAGTTGGCTCTATGAAGAGGTGCTTTTGGGGGGAAACAGCAATTGTACCCTTCACATCCTGTTGTTCCAGAACGACAGGTTCTATTACAGATGTGAAGGATGTGTGCCAGCTGTGTCACAAGCTGCAGGGAAGGCTATGGAGAGGTTGTTGTTTCCCCGGTAATACACCAAGACAGGGAGTCATCTGTGAAGACTAGTTTAAACTACTGTGGGAGCAAAGTAGACCAGCCTCTATCATGAGGAGATTTCTCTAATGGGTAATTCAGAGCAGAAGCTTGTTAAGTGCTCTGAAATATTTTCAGGAGAACCTCTCTTACCTCTTTCTCCACTGATTGGATAAAGAGGCCATGATGATCAGACTCACTCAGTTTACCACTCACTGATTCTGATATCACAAAAGGAGGGGGTTTTTTGTACCATTGTGTAATGTTTATCCAATAATCCAGTTTGAAACGCATTTATGATGCATCCAGATTTTGACAGACATTGCACTGGAGCTGGATTATCTCTGCTTTGCTCATTGATTTTTCTCAGAAATGGGCTATGATAGATACAGAATTTTTCATGTGGTAACTTTTTAAAGATGAACATGCGTTGAGACTTACATGCTTATTTTTTGATGGCTTTCATCCAGGAGTACTGTGTCTACTATTTAGCTGGAAGAACAATAATTCCTAAGACCTCTTAGCTTCTTATCATGTGTTGAAAGATCAAATAAACACCATCAGAGGTGAGAAGTGGGCAGTCATGTGATCCCATTTTATTGCCTTAAAAAATTCATTGCTATTCTTTTGGTTTTTCAGCAAGAGTATATACTTTTTAGCTTCTAGGAAGAACTGGTCAGAGAGATACAAATAATGAAAAGTAAATTAAAAGCTATAAAAAGTTTTCCTAACCAAAACCAGAAACTAAAAAAGAGGATATGGTAAGGTGCCAGGAACTAGAGCAACCATGTGTAACTATAGACATGAAACATTTCTTAATTGTATCTCTTTGCCAGGATCACTTGTGAAAAACACAGTTCCCATTCAGAGGGAAGACATTAGGGTGAAACCAATCCAATATATGCCTCCAAACAGTGGGTGAACTATCCGGAGAAGTGCCAAAATAGAAACAGCAGAACACACACATAGATGTAAGTCAAAAGAACGCATGAAGCAGGGCAGATGCATACTGGCTGAGAATGTTGGCATTTCAGTGCAACATATGCAGTGTAACAGGCAACACAAAAAGTAGAAATAAAAATGTTCTTGACAAAAAGAGCCAGCCAGCCAGACTGAATATCAGTTACCTTTGAAACTAAAATATAGTGTCTGAAACCATTGAGAATTTAAGGGTTTAATGAAGAAGTAGATATCTGTAATGTGGCTTAAGCAAATATGAAGATTCTCAGTGTTCTAGCAATGCAGAATGCTACCCGGCATTCTATTGCTATATTTGCAACTGTGCTATTAGATCAATGACTAATTTGATACCAGCTGTATTATGGAGTCAGCTGCAGTGCAACATTGATAAGGAGCAAAATTAGACTGGAAAGATGCAACCAAGCACTGCAGATGTGCAATGAAGTCATGATGAAACCAGTGAATAAATGCAGTCAATCAACAAACAACCCCTGAAATAAGAGATGCCATCTCTTAAAGCTTACTAGAGTTGTTTTACAAGAATTCTACTTGCCCAAGCTCTGGTTTCAATTGAAAGACAATAATCAAAGCAGTACCTGAAAGAAACAGGAAAGTCACTGTGATTGCTCTCCGGCATTCTAGCTGAATATAACATATGTGAAGAAGATGAGCACTTACATGTAAAACTGAAAACCCCCCAAATCACCCTAGAGAGAAGCAAAAGGGAATTCTGTTAGTCTAATAAAACTGCTGGAAAATGCAATGTGGCAAAGCGAAGACCATGACCCTACAGAAAGTAATGGATAAAAAATTTACTGACGGTCAGAAAATCCTGGCATAAACTGATTCTGGAATCCTTGCTTGAAATGTCAAAAAGCTGGGACGTTTTACAAATTTTTTTCAGGGCAACAGTGATCACTGTGGTGTCAAAAACATGTTTTGTAACAGTGATCTGAAAGAACATTGAGACATTGTTCTGCTGTGTATTTTGTCAGGTACCTGTACGCTTTTATTCTCACCAGTCTGAACTTCTAGGGGTATTCCAGTGTGACATGGACCTGACACCCTTCCTGTAGTGAGTAGCTGGTGGCAATATAAACGTAGGAAACAGATATGTCAAAGAGGAGGCAATCCATAACCAACCCTTACATAGAAGCCTGGACAGGAATATTAATCTAAATGCAGAAAATATGAAAGAATGTGAGTCATCTGGGGGGGGGACATGTGTTGATTTTTGAAGGATTTTGCTGCTGGCCATGAAAAACAAGGAGTACCCCAGGAAAACAGCTGACAGAAGGACAGATCTGCCTTTCATAGAGATGAACAAATGCTTTTACAAATTTTTTGCACACTTGTCAAAAGCCTATGTCATGATTTTTGCCATGGTCAATACAGAGTGACTAGAAAAAAGTTAATAACCAAAAGAAAATAAAAAAGAGGAGAGGGGATAGGAGAAGAGGGGTAGGCAAAGCAGCAAGATACCAGTCGTTAAATAGTACAATTATTTGAAGGAATTGAGTGTTAGGAGAACCTCCTGATGATAGAGTGCTTGTAGCAGTTCTTCTATCATTTTTCCTGGCACCATAGCAGCAGTGGTGAATGAGTGTGGGGATAAGTTGGAATGAAAGTAGGTTCCTTCCAACAGAGACCTTCAGAGAGCTCTGGTTTCTGAAAGAGTGAAACTAGGAATTTGTCTTGCCTGGAAGCAACAGCACAACTTGCTCCCGTCTCATGCACATTGCAATTTTTTTTAGAAGTAATTCCTCATAAGTTACCTGGTGGGCAATAGCTCACCTTTAGGACAGCACCGGCTGCCTTCAGCTGCAGGCAGACCTCTGTCCCACTTGGTTTTTCCTCTCAATCCAAGTGCTGAATTTGTCTCTACGAATCAATGACCAATACTGAGTCCTCCATTAAATCAGATTAAAATTGGTAGGAATTTAGCATTGATGCAAAGAGAGAAGAATACAACTATTTAAAGAAGCATGTTTTCATTTAGTTAAGTTGTGCATATATATATACACACACACACACATGTATCTATGTATTTGTATTTTGTCTGACAGCACAAATGCTAAATAATGAGCTTTGCTATTCCTGGCACATTTCAAAGTTACTCAGAGTATTAAATGTTGAGCAATAAAATGTGGATTTCATGGAAAACATTTCTGTTTGGCTCACATTCATTAAATTCAACTCTTCCTGTTAGAAGCCAGATTAAAAGAGATGTAGAATATTGCCGTTCAATTGCAACAAGCAACAGCAAGCATTGCCTGTTTTGGGGGGTATATGTGAGGAATTTTTTGCATCTGTTCTAAAAGCTGTGCATCCCACAAGGTATTATCTTAACTGAAGAACAGGGTATTCTCTCTCTGTGAACTAACCATTTTCATAGACAATTGTTTTTACTACCATGGTAGGAAATCCTGACTTTGGTGCTGAGGTATGCTCTAATGGTAGCTAAAATTTTCTGATTTGCCCCTGTATGTTTAAATAGTGAGGAAAAATATTTCCTGTATTTTACCCAAGTGAATTCATGCCAGAAAATTAATCTTCTACCATTTACCCCTGTTTCCTTCAAGCCAGTCACTAGAAATATACTATTATAATAACTTGCACACCATTCAAAAGCTGTTAGGCTTATGGGTGCCTATATGTATCATGAACAGCTCTCCGCTGTCCAAACAGGGAGACCCAGAGTGATGGGAGATTTGATGGCTCAGCTTTTGGTTTCAATAAAATCGACATAGACTGTTTGGATCATACAGATGATATTTTCATGAATTTGATGTAAAGGTCTCATGAGAAAAGGTTTTTCACTTGATATTCATGGTTTGATAAGGCTAAAGATAGCACAGAACACACACCTTTTCCAGTCACATGCATTCTGCTTTGCACTCTTGTGCTTTCTAAGTTCTTCCCTTCAGGAGCCAGTGGTCCGTTTTCCAGGCTCTTCAGAGCCTGCTGTATCTTTGAATTCATTTTGTAGCTATATCTTTTAGCTTGCTGACTTATTCTGCCATGGCCAGAATTTGCTGTTATAGTCCTAGAAGGATCTGCTAATCAGCAGATTCTGATTGAGTAAATCTCAAAATCAGGCACTTTCCCATGTTCTGATCTCTAGTTGTCAGGTCATCCAACAGTTGAGGATCTGTCTGCAATTCTGACCTTAACTCATCTGTTCAGGCATTTCTGTAGCTTGTCTGTCCTTGTATTCCGCATGCTGTCCTTTTGTGAGTCTGAGTGTACAGCATGGTCGGTAGCTTGACTGTTGTCCTTGCTTTGTATGGCTATATTTGGATCTGTGGGCACAGTAGTCTTAGTTCCTACATCCTTCTAAGGAGTGATGCCAGCCAACATATTTTTGTTTAGCCTGTGTTGAAGCTTCCCAGGGAAGCTACTGGAAAACAGTTTTGGATTTTCATATCCGGAGTCTCTTCTAGTCATTCTTAAGGAGCTGAGTGGTATAGTGTGACAGATTGACCTGCTGTGGAACCTTACTTTATAAAGTGGTGTGTAAAAGCCTAGGAAATTAGCTACTGTGTGTTTTTAACACAAGAGAACATTGCTTCATCAGTTGGTATCCTGACTCAAGTAGTAACCACTCTTGGAAAGCCTAAAATAAGATGAAGAAACACTCACTTTTATATATACTTACATTAGTTCTAACAGTCTGTAGCTGATGGGGTTTATGCACTCGTTTCATATTTATCTCTTCTTTGTATGATCGTCTAATTATTAGATTAAAATTGATAATTGGCTGGTTTGGCCAGCAGGTGGCCTACTACACTGCGTTGTCAGCCTGTGCACTCGTGTCCTGAGAAGGGTCTGCAATAATGTTTATTTGGATTTCTGATGTTCACTGGTGTTATTCCATGAGAGCAAGTGTGGCATCTGTAATCTAAACGTGGTCTTTTTTGTTGTACCAATCAAGTGTAAATGTATTCATACTAGTGGGACTTTTTCAGGCCTATGAAATGTTGGGAAATTAAAAACATATATGATGTCCCTAAAGAATTTTGCATGGTTTAAATATTTGAACCTTTTTCTTAAGACCTTAATAACTTTACCAAAGGACCTTTAACTCCTGTTTCTACCATTTCTTCCACACTTTATTAAAGAGGCAAAGAATAAAATCAATAGAATGGCAATTCTTCAAACATCAGTACCAAATGCCAATCACCAATGAGCTGTAAAAATTAACTCTAATAGGGTTAATGTAGTGCTGGTGTAGTAATTTAATGTACAAAAGCTCCATGGCCAGTTCTAAAATATGCATTCATTACTTTAATTTCTTAAGACTTCAGGTCTATAGCGACATATTATACCTCTAGCAAAATAGCAAACAAAATGGCCTAAAATAGTTGACTTAGATATAGATATGAAAAAAGGTAACCTAGTAGTGTTAAGAATGTGGAATATTCAACAAGGTATACTTTTTTAATTTTAGAATTATTACTAATTATAAAATGGTTGCTAAGACAGGAAATACAGCCATTTAAACTAAGAAGTGAGACCACTTTATTTATGTCACTGAAGTGCAGATGCCATTGAAAAAGCTTCTGTCACCATAAAAATCAGTCACATATTTTGCTGATATTCTCAATAGAACAAATTCCTTAAAAATTTTGAAAAACACAGAATAGAAAATGGAATCTTTTTCTTTATCCATCATCCTTTTCTCATGTGTTTTCTTCCATTTTTCCATCTTTGTTTGGGACTACTAAGTTCCCTACACATATTCCCATAACAAACATCTATTAAACAGACAGCAGTTAAAGCTGAAGACATCAATACACATTACTGTAAGCATATATCTTGTTTTAATGGCCACAGATCTTTTCAATTTGTATTTGAACAGCCAGGCAGCTATCGTGGCATGCATGGTTACCAGAATAGGCTTTCCACAAAGCAGGACCAGAATCTCTTGAGAGAATTCCAGAAAGACAAAAGTTCATGTCTTCCCTAGTGTTTGCTCTAGCTGAAGTACATTCAAAATATCCTAAATTTGCTTCATATTATATTACTTCACTGCTGGTTTTGTGTCCTGGTATTTCCTGCTGCTGTAGTCCTTTGAAGCATTTCTTTTCCCTCTCAGATATATGCATATCTTTTCCCATTTTCAAGACATGTCCTGTTTCTTCTTAAGTAGAATTCAGACTGCTATTAAAATAGCAGTAACTTAGGAGTATCTATATCCACTGACATTGCAATTGTTACATAGATTTGAATATCGATGCTATAGCCACTAGTTTATCAATTTGTTTAGAGCACAGAGATTAGCATTTCAGTGAGACAACATAAGTTATCCTGAACTTGTGGGGGTTTTTTTCTGAAATAAATTTCTACAGTTTTTTTGCCATATCTTTACAGAACTAATCTTTTTTTTTTTTTAATTGCCTTAAGACAGACTCTATTAATATGCAGGCATTATGCTGTGTGCTGATTTCAGAGAAGCTCATTACAAAATGCTAAACACAAAGGGGCAGATTCCCTGGTCTGTCAAGATCACTTCACATTCAAGTTTACAGTTTCCAAAGTGAATCTAGAGCAGTTGATAGTGCACACTAGACAATACTCACATTATGGGTGAAACTCTCATTGATGTAATCAACTTGATCTGCTGCTATGTTCTTTTTTCTCCTACTCTCTATCCACCTTTCCAGCATAAATAACAGCAGCAAACAATCTTTAAGTGAATGGGGAGAGTCCAAAAGCCAAAATGGAAGTACAGGCAATGCTGTCCATAAGCACAAATTAAATCTAAACCCATAGTTTTTCATTTATATCAGGGTCAAGTTATCAAAAATTTGCTTGCTGACAACCCTAGGAAGAACCAAGCATCTTAAAAATCTCCACAATGCATGTATTTGAGTTTACTAGCCTCTGCAAAAATAGTTAATCTTCTCTATGTTTTGCTTCTATAAATTGTAATCCCAGAAACACCAAACAGACAGAACTCAAGATCAGTGCAAGTCATCTGTTTTCGTGTTTGATTCCGGTAGTAACTTCATGCTTTCACAGACATTCAAGCTATTGGCAAAAGTATAAGAAGATAAAACAGCCAGAAGTTAAAAGTAAAAAAATTCAACCTAGAAATGAGCCATACATTTCCTAACAGTGAAAAAAGCTATTTTTTTATCATTTTACCAAGGAATTCCATGAATTTACCATTATTTGTATCCTTAAGTCAGGGACTGTTGCAATAACAAGAAGTTTTCTCCAAGCCAGAAATTTGGAAGCTTAATATAGGAGAGAAGATAGGATTAGGGTACATTTTATACTAGTGAGGACATTAGATTATGACAATTTCTTGAACTTCAGATCTATGAATCAACCAGAGTTTTGTCAGAGAATATTTTGGCAGAATGCCATTAGAGATGAGAGGAAGATTTCAGCTTTCATCATGCCAGCAAATAGCAGAGTTCACATATAGCAGCACAATAAATCCTTGAGAACAGACACCTGAAATGAGGGAAATAGAAAGAAACAGAGGGAAAGTTCCTTTTGTTTCTGTCTCGATAGTTGTTCTGTCACAAAATGAGTTCAGTGTCACTGCATTCTCATATTCTTCTAAGGGTAACTATTAATGTTAGTTCCTAAATATCTGAGAAGGTAAGATTACTTGTATGTAGAGCTGAGGAATTTTCTGCAGTGACTAAAATGTTCTTTAAGTGCTATAACTATTTTTTTTTTTCAGTCTTGTGTGAAAGAAAGAGTGTTAAGTAGTTCTGAGCTCAGACAAAATATTCTCTTGGACAGAATAGTGAAGTGACTACTGAAAGACTTGTGTTCCCACATCAGAGATCTTTCCTGAGACTATGTACAGAGTCCATCTGTACCTCAGTTTCCCATTTTAAATTGAAAATAATAGTTCTCTACCTCACATGACTGTTGCAAGTCTGCAAGTCACAAGCTTGAGCCTGTAAAAGGCTACATTAGGCATACCCGTGCTGGTGGCCATTTGAAAGCAGTAAAGTGTCTCTCCTAGGCACAGTAGCTGTTGGAGATACAAAGAGGCTTGCTTTCAGCATGTCCTGGATTGTTTAGTCCCAACATTTCTGCACAGACTTGAAGTTCATAGTCATGTCTCATTCCATCACATCACAGCGTAACAGGGGCATATTTCTGTTTCTGGTGATGTATGAACACACTTCACATGCTCGTTGGAAGATACAGGGGTCTTAAAGAGCAAGCCCAATGCCACATGCTGGTAGCCAGAAGCAGAATCTTTTTGTCTTTTTCCATTTTCCCATTATATGTGTGATGGTTCCTCTCATATTTATTGCTTCAGTTTTGTCTGTCTTAAATTTTTAAAATATTACAATGTTATTACATTCGGAAACTCCATTTTTACAAATGAACTCAGAGTCTAATTTTGTAAGACTGTAGGTTAAAAGAGATTGTATAATTTATTATGTATATTAGTTTTAAGAAACAATGGCCACTGATATAGCCCTTTAAATATAATTCAGAAAATATAGTGGTGTTGTTAATGTTCTAGAATTGAAATACATCTTGGAAAAAGTTCTTTCACTTTCAAGATTATCTGGCTCTTGCTGAAGAAACATAGCATTGTCCTGTTTTGATCACCAGTGAGGAAGATGGAAAGCATCTGTGTTAAATACTCACAGGTCTGTCAGAGTGTTATCAGCTTCAGATACTCTGAAGAAGTGTAGTTCTTAGTTCTTGCTGCTCAGTCATCTTTATATGCTTAGTTTGTTTCAGGGACTATTGAACTTCCTATCAATAAGGCCAAAAATGATCATTGCTATAGCATTTGCTATCAAAGCTGTTAATAACATAAAAAATGAAATATTTTCTTCTAATTTAAAATACTCCAATGACATTTGTGAGGTGTACAACTTCTTGCCAACTCTTCTAATTTAAAACATTATCTGTTCAAGGAAAACATATGTTAGAAATTTTTAATTCAGTGATAGGAAAGGCACTAATGAAATATGCATGTATGAATTTTGTATTGCATAAGTTTCCTCTTTCTTGAAATATGATTAAAAGCCAAACATCTGGATTATGTTTAAAAAGCTTGAATTTCCAGTTTTCAGAGAGATTCAGTCTATTTTGACACTGTACACTTAGCCTTAACATTTTCAGCATGCTGTTAACATTACTTGATATTGTAAAAAAAAAAAAATTCAGGTTTAAACAAAGTTGGACTTCTCCTATCGCTAAAAATGCTTTCTGAAATAGCTTTTTCTGCAGCATTCACACAGCCATACTTTAGGCTGTGTCAGCAGTTCTGTTATATATTTGCTCTTGAGAGCAGTTTGTATTTGATCATAAAAATAACATGCAAAATTGAGAGTATTTTTTCTTTTGTATAAAATTACTATGGTTTTTTCCCAAGAATAATATTAAAAAAGAAAGAGTTCTTAACAAATTATAAAATTCTTCTAAAATGAGATTCGTCCTCTGTAAATACTGATAATGTTGGGGGGTGCCAAATTTCTCCTTTTGTTTTAATAATATTAATGTGTACTGGAAAAGTGAATCACTATTATTTGCTGTGTCTTGTGAAAGGTTCAGAGTATGGCTCTCTGCAAATGATCATAAGCAGTTTGCTATAAGACTTATTCTTTAACATGTTTTGCAATAGTTTTGATACCATTGTAATGGTATTGCTATAACAGAAATTGCAGTGTGTGCCAGTGTTTTAGATAGTGGAGATCTTTTAGCACTCCTCGTGGACCTGCTGCATGTCTGAACTTTGGCATGACACAAGGGACGTTATAAGGAAAAAATCAAATAGCACATTGTAAAAACTATAGCTTTCCCTTTATTTAATACAGTACAGGATGTACATTTAGAATGAGAATTACATTTTTCATTATAACTGTAGGACAAATTGAAAAATCCACTGTCAACACCCTTTCCAACCAGCACCTGGATGGGCTGTCAAACAGGTGTAAGTTCTGTTGTGTAGGAAAACTTCAATTACTTTTAAAGTCATGTTGATACTCCAGCTACTACAGTAAATGAGAACTAAGATCCACATGTTCTGAAGTTAGAGATAGAGACTGAACAAGCTGGACACAGTGTTTGTCTGAGCTTGACTTGAGGTCGCTCACCAACCTGCAAAGACAATAGGGCAGTTCTCACAGGCCAAGGACGACTTCCTGTTCTCACAGCTGACAAGGTGTAGTTATTTGTGTTACTAAAGCCATTGTGCCCTACGTGGTGTGCGTACTGATCTTTGTGGAATTGCCTGTTCCTTTGTGGAGACTGAGTTCTGCCTCTGTTGATCTGAGGAACTTCAATTTCCATTTGGATCTTTTTCCAGCGAGGAACCTCTTCTCCCATGAAAAAGTATAGCAAACAGGTAAGAAGATGAAGATCCAGATATATTCTACCCCAAACACATCCCAGTAGTGTTGCTAGAAGAGCAAATAATTTATTTGTAGATTTTCAGTCAAGCCTCTCTCATGGAAGGCTATTACTTATCACCATTAGCATTCTAGCTGGGTAACAATGGAATAAGGACTTCAGGAGAGCCAGTCTGTGAAAGATAAATGCACAAGAACATCCATTTCAAAACAGAATGATGCCTGTAACACACAGCCTGACAGTAGTAGGTGCATTTGGAATTAAATCTTTGTGTAGAGGAGTTCCAATTTTATGTTTCATGCATACTGCAACAGCAGGCACAGCTTAGCAGAAGAGAGGATAACAGGTTATAAATGATTTTCTTTGAATATCTTCAAAAAATCTCCATAATCTTACAATGGTGTATTTTATTTTGTAAAAATGTAAATGTAAAAGTGTATCTGTATCAGATTTCAAGAATATCCAGCCAAGGACAGAGCTGCAGCTACACTTTTTTTGTTTCCAGGCTGAACATTTTCTCTACCTTCAAATACATTTTCTACTCAATAATGGCCTAACTGTTGTAATACACCAGTATTTTGGAATCTCTCTTACTCTGTGGGGTTTTCTGTCCCTCAAAAAAATATACCTGAGGATTAACCCACCAGTATTGTAGCTATTTATCCCTAAAGAGTGCCATTTTTTATTTATTTAATATCAATTCTCCAGGCAACTACATAAATGTAAATTTAGCTAAATCAATGTCTAATATGTTAAGCATATAAAAGTTAAGCATATATGTTAAAGCATATAAAAAGTCTGTTGGTTGCATCTGTATTTGTCTGTACCAGAAGTCACACCTCTGGTGCAAGGTGTGAATACAAACTCAAAACCAACAGCATTGTCGCAAGCAATGGAAGGCCAGTGTCAGAAATTCCTTCCTAAATCAGCCAAAGACCCCAGTATAACACACAGTTTACAAGACTGATAGGTTGTTAAACATGAAGTGTAACAACTCTCTGGCCTTACCTGAACTGCACTATAACGTGTGCAGTGGCACCATGTTCTAACATCATCTGCCAAGGTTTGCCTTTATTTTAGATCTGTGGCCATCTCAGGTCTAGTGGGCTCTTCTGCACCTGATACTGGATTACCCTTGCTGTATGAGTTCAAGCAACTGTATTTTGGCTATGTGTTCTCCGAATTTAATTATATTTAAAAACTGGTTAATAGTATAGTAAATAACTGGTATTGCTACAGAATTGCATTCTGAAGGTAGTGGGATTGAATTTCAACGCAAGTTGACACTCAATTACAGTTTCCATATATCTAGTGAATAAGCCAATTCTTGGCTGCTATGTTAAGGTGGATGTCTTCCTGCTTAACTGAACACTGCAAGACAGGCCAAATGAATAATAAAGCCAAATCAAAGCTTAATATACCCACTCAAATTTTTATTGTTTGTATAAAGTAGTAAGCTTGCAGAACAAACTCAGGGATGTGGTTTTAAAAATTTAAATAATCAATATTTGAACAAAATTCCACTATATTTAGAGTAACAAAGCTTAAAAAAAAAAAATCCCAAAACAACCAAGCCTTTAAAACTTCCAACTGAATTACTGCCATCAGCCAGTAGATCCATGAGGCTTGTTCGGCTAAAAGCCACAACAGACTTTGTAATGCAATGATGTAATCTTGGCTTTGTGTCATTTATATTCAACCTAAAAAAACAATTTTCCTGAATAGACAGGCTGACAACAATATTGTTCGGTGTTGGTTTTTATTTGGATTGTTTCCAAATGATTCATATGCCTCCACAGCAGCACCCCATGCCTGCTTGAGTTTTTACTCTGAATTCCGAAGTTTCCCCTCATTCCTCGCGTTTTATTTTGCTTTTAAAGTCCCAGTTATGTTTGTGAAACTAACCAGCTCGGCCACAAAATTAGGATGTATCTTGCAGAGTGCATTCATTTTACTTTTTGCATATTTTTCCCGAGGTCATGTCAAGGTTAGTTTGAATTCCATCCTACATTAAGACTTCTTTCACAGCTATTTAGCTCTGCAGCCTGCGCCCCGCTGGGGTCTGCCCCTTGGGCACGTCAAAGCTTCAGACCTGACAAATCACACACAGATGAAGCTGTACAGTTTTTTAAACAGTTTCATCACTAACGTGGGGTTTTTTTGGGTTTGGTTTTTTTTTCCTTTAACTACAACTCTCCCCTCCTCCACTCCCACTCCCCCACTGGAGTTTATTCTCTGAATAGCAATATCCTGAAGACTGATTTCCATATGGAAAATTCCCTTGCTCAGGCGAGTTGTAAAATAGAAATGGCGTTGTATAGTATGTGCCACTCACAGATCACCAGAAACTGAAAGCACTGCAGATCCTCTTTAATAACAAACTGTAGCTCCATGTCTAATATCTCTAATCATATTGTTAATACCTATTTGCACAGAAGATCCGAAAACTATAAAGGCTGTTAAATACTCAAAAATTGTCATCCATACTGTGAATTTGTTAGTTATCCAGGAGAGCTGTTAGTTGTTCACAGGAATAAACTTCTGTCATCTTTGGGATTACTCAGATGAGTAAATGTTCATCAGTGTCAAGAAATGACGATGTGCTTCAGCAGCAATCCTTAGGGGACTTGGGAAATTTTAAGTGGGTGTATGTGTATGTATATATATAATTAGCTTCACAACTATCTGCAGGGCTTTCACCACCTACATTCATGCACAGACAGACGGACCCACACACTCCCCATGTATATGTCGCTGCATATAAAATGGTTTGAAATATCTAATGCAGTTTGCAGGTTAAAATACATTTTCTAAAATTCTTAACTGTAGACTGCTATCTTTTTTTTAGCATTTTGTGAAACTAATGGTGCAACACCATTTCCTGTTTAATTGATGAAGTTAAAATGCCTGGCTGCTAATGAGTGTATTAGCAAACAATATACCCTTAACAAGCTTAAGCAGCTCAGGATTTTAAAAAGCAGCTTACTGTCCTCCTCATTTTTATAAGACAAAATGTACTGCCTTCCACAAATTGCTTGATCGACTGATGAAGTACTATAATTATAGTTGTATTGCCGTTTTGACAAAGCCACAATAACAGATTGTAGTTTAGTCCCCACTCTAGGCACACAACTCTTTGCATTACAAAACCCAGTTTTACTGGTCTAATTCTTTGAGAGAACAAAAGGCACCTGGAGATGTTAACTATATACTAAAAGAAAACTTGGAATCTAGGAAATAATAATATTGAAGCATGACTTTTCTTCTCGCAGTTAGTTCATTGGGAATGGTATCTAATGAAGAGTTGTCTAAAGGCTTGCTTGTTTGGAACTAATTAAAGACAGATATCCTAAATAGAAAAAGGATCATGGGAATTACATTAGGTGTCTAGAGACTTGTTATTCTTTTGGTACTCTGAGTAGATTGTGGAAGTTGTTAGGGATTCAAGAAATAAGGCAAGCTAATAAAAAGTTCTATTTTTCTGGTTATTGGCCAACTATTGTATTTTTGTTTGCAATAAGATTTGTGCCAACAGGCTAGGGGCTTGAATAAAACATTTAAACATTTGTGCATTAACACATTATGGTGAAAAGAGAGTCTTGTGCTTTCACTCAGTGCATTTCAGCCTTCAATTAATGTGAAAGCACTACAATGCCTATGCAACTTCTCTTGCCTAGTGGTGCACCATTTATCATTGCAGTTTTACATTGACCTTGACACCCACTTCATTAGAATAAAGATTGTCTACCATTTAGGTTACATTGTTCCTCTGCACAGAGACCCCATGCAAATTTCTGTTCAGATAGAAGAGCTGTGAGCCTGTCAGAGGTCATCTGCATTAAATGATTGCAGCTATTTTCCAACTGCTTCTTTTCATTCTACTCAATTCAGGCTAGGAGGATCAATCAAGCCCTCTGCCTGAAACAGTGGGACTGCTGGGAATATAACTGTTTTTGGTAGTAGTGGATATGCCCTAAACAGTATTAAATATTTAATATAAATTCATTAAAGGGCACACAAAGTCTTCAAAAAGATATTACATATATAGTAAAATTTAAAGTGTTGGGGATCACTTTTCTCAAAAAAAAAGGCAGAACAATGGATACCAACTGCATAATTTTTTAATGCAGGCAAAATTCAGTTCATGAAGTTGCTTAATATTTCTTTCAAAGTGTTTATTTCTCAAGCTGCCACAGAAGGAAATGCATAGCAGAAGTGTAATCTGCATTTGCTACTTTCTGAAACAAAAAAACCCAAGGTGTCTGTAGGGTTTTAAGACAAAAGTGCTAAGATTTGTTTTGTTTTGTAGGCATGCACCCATATGCACGTGCACTCTCACACAAATACATATTGTGCTGTTGTGCTTATTCGTAGGGGAAAAAGGCAAATGGAAATAAGTTAGCACTCTCCTTCTTGAGTTTTCCAAGTGATATAATTGGAATTAAATTATTAATGGGAGATACTTAAAAAAGATTGTTTTATGATCTTCTATTACAGAATTTGCAATTCATTTTAATATTTGTAGTTTGATTTATATCAAAGATAATGCAATCTATGTCCAATTAACAATACATAGCCAATGTAATATGATTTCCAGATCATGCAAATGGAATAAACTAGAAGAGGAAAAACTGATTCTTAACCTCAGATGTAATTTGCTCTGTGAGTTCTGGCAATTTTAAATGACATTGCACTTTTTAATTTTTCCAAAGGCTCAGCAGCAAATTTATCCCAATCAAGAAAGCCTATTATTAATTTACAAGGACAATTGTAGGAGTCTTTATAATTTCTCTGTGCAATTATTTGCCATAAATTGCTAATAGAGAAATACATGAAGTTTGCAAGAAACAGAAACTGCTATTCATCTAGACAGATCGCACTGCCCTGATCTTGAATGTTGTCCAGAGGTTCTAGTGCTATTGACAACATAAGAAATATAACCAAGCTTCTGGACAGTTTCTAAAATGTTTCACACTGACAGTACCAAAAAGGTAGAAGCATTGAGAGCTATTGTGAAGGGTAGGCTGGCCTCTAGCAGATTCCTTCACTTTACTTGTATACAGCTGAGCTTTGGACCCTGGACTTTGGAATAAAAAGACTCTTTGTTCACCACTGAATGGCATTAGGCATGGGCTTCCTAAGGGGCCACCACGAAGCCTAGCATGAAGAGTGCAAACATTATCCAGAAAGCAAAGTGAGAATGTGTGTGAAGAGATGATGGACAAATATTGCTATATATGCATATATGTATTTATATGTATGTATATATATGTATATACATATTTGTACATATTTTTATTACTTATTTGGTGAATTTGCTTGCAAAATATTCTTTACTCAATTTTATGCATGCAGTATGTTTTGCAAAATGTGAGCCACTGCTGACTGTGCATGCACATGCAGACACTGAGGGTATGCATCTGTATTTATTGGTGTCTGCTGCAGTCAAAACACCCCAAAAGGCAAATTTTTAAAGTTTAGAATTTCAATGCAGGTAAAACTAAGGTTGCAGGTCACTCCGTTCCGATCTCAGTTGTATATCCTACAGTGCCGTCTGACTGAAGATACTTCGGTAGCATGTGAATGATGGAATGCAGAACATCTACAAATAGCACACCCTAATTCCAGTAATGGAGAAAGTTCATTGGCTTAATTCTTCTGTACTTTGTAGCCATAGCTCCACTGTGTGTTCAGTATGTCTCGTCTCTTTTCACTATAACCAACAGAAGCACCATACAAAAGTCTTACAATGGATGTCTTAATCTCTCTGTGTGCTTTTAGAGCATTATTTTGAATTCCATCATGCAGGCTTTTTTTTTCTTTTCTCTTCTGAAGTTTTATTACAACAACAGAATTCCCAGGGAGCTTTAGGGGCAAGGTTCGCATAATATTGCCCTAAAGTTTTGCTCAAGGGGTGGAATCTGCTGATCTCCTGATCATCTTTTTGTGGTGTTTCTCTTTCTGAAAGATGCAGTGCACAGTCTTACAGAGTTGTTAACTGTGTACAGATTTTTTTATTGTTTACCAGACAGTGCACATCTACAAACCTTTCATGATGATTTCTTTCTCTGACCTCTCAGTGACTAGGCATCTTGTTCCTTAACACTGAGGGAGGCTGAAAAATGCTTGAGTTGCTCAATGTGTGCCTTCTATACCAGTTTCAAAATGGCTTATTCTTCTGGTTTCCATGGTGACAATTAACACTGTTACAAGGCATTGTTCCAGTCTCCATTTGGACAGAATTTTCGGGTGTGATTTTTCACACAAAAAATGTTTTATATAATTTTTTTAAGAAGAAAAAAAAAAGAAATAAAAAAGGCATAGTTTAGTATGAAGTGTCAACAAACGTGTCTCAATCAGCCTGCCTGGATTTCTTAGAATTTTTTTATCAGGGGAAGTAAGTTTTTAACTTGCTTTGTTTTTGAATTCAACTTCTTTTGGCTTAAATATTTTTGCCAAACTTATTAATGGATAAATGCCACTGCGTTTATTTTAATTCCTTTCTTTTTCCTTCACGAAGTATTGATCGTATTGAGAGAGAAGTAGCAAAAGGCCAGATTCTTTAACTTATGTAACAACGTTTTGGATTTCTTTTGAGTGGCCTTGGGAACACAAAACCAGGCACACATGCACACAGCTAATCATGCTGTAAATATTTTGCAGTTTATCCAGTATGTTGTGTTTGAGGTTTTTTTCCCAGTTTATATGACAGGTGTTGTGCGAAATTAAATATTACCCATTTATTTATTATTGTGGCTGTTGCAAGAAACCTGTGACCTTAACTTCCTTAATCTCATTTTTGGCTATTACACAGTAATCTATATCATAACATCCACAGACTGTCACAATGGAGCAGTCTTTGCTCACTTAAAGCTGAGGAAAGAATAAATCTGAAGATTAAATTATCTTCTCACCACAGGATTAAGTAGTCCTACCAAACTAGGATTGTGCAGAACTGATAGAGCTGGTAGCTGATTTTTCCATGCAACTGCTCAGGGTGTAGGTGTTTAATGGATTAAAAAATAGCATTAGCAATAGCATCTCGTGCTATCAGTTCTCAAACTGTACCCCCTGTACATTATGCTCTTCCTTTAACTTAAAATACACACTGCATGTTAAATATCCAGGAGTGAAACAATATTGACTCTCAGTCATATACCAATATATCTGATAATCAACTGAATACTCTTATCTTTTACTGTTACTGTAAAATGCATTTTCTGTCAATCAGCACTTTCATCATGCTTGTTTATACAGTAGGTTACACGGTGACAAAGACAGCACGTACATAATATCTAGCTTATTTAGTTTTTAATGTAATAACCTTTTATAACATCTGTCACTATGTTTGGATTA
This sequence comes from Vireo altiloquus, assembly GCA_013396875.1. Lineage (NCBI taxonomy): Eukaryota > Metazoa > Chordata > Aves > Passeriformes > Vireonidae > Vireo > Vireo altiloquus. The sequence continues at coordinate 72,800 of VZRF01014365.1, read as the reverse complement.
TGCAGCACTGAATTATTTTATCTAGTCCAAAATTAAATGAAATGTCTTCTGTTTCTAAGTTAACAAGAGCATTGTAGTTATGAAACATGCAGTATATTTTATTTCATCATCAGTCCTGCACTGCCCAGGAGCATCCCCAGCCCCAGCCCAGGCAGCAGCAAGTGCCAGCCTAGAGCAGGTGATGAGCAGTAACTAGCTGTGCCTGCACCAGAGACACACAGCTAGAGGACTCCCTCAGTCTATTAATTCACTTGACAAAAGAAAGGGAGTCGTGTGTACTGGATTTCAGTGCCTAGCAAATTGGACTCTGGATTCCCTTTGATATTACATGTACTTATGGAAATAATTATGCAAATCCTTTTCGGCTATATCATCTTTAAATAGAAATCAGATTACATAAAGAAGATTGTAATCTCCTCCAGCAGCCATTCTAGCCGAGAAGGCAATAAAACAGGACCAAGAATCATACTTGTTGAATGCATCAGTTAAATAAAATGGTGTTGCCTCTTGGTGGGTCGAGCCCTAGTGCCCAACCTGGTAGGCATTGCCTGTGGTTGTACATGTCTCAAGCCTCAGCCACAGCACACCAAGTGTCAAAAGGCAAGTTCTTTACAAACAATTCCTTGGGTTTTACCATGCATATTCATGCAATTTTGGATACGCAGACACCTGATCAGTGTTCATTAATAATGAGAAATGGTTTAAATCACCTCATTTAAAACATTTGCTCTATGATCCACAAATGACTAATATTTGCTGAAGTTTACATAATACAAATGATGTGCATGTGTTGTGTAAATGAGAGATTAAAATATGAAACTAACAATATGCAAACATATGCATGGAAATGCTGAGAACCTGTTAGCTGAAACAGTGATTTCACACCTTTATTATTTTCTTTAAGCTGTCTGCAATTGTATTTTTGCTTTGTTTTCCTACAGAGCATGGTCTTGGATCCGGCAAAGGCACCCATGTTTTAAACATTCCCTATTCCAGTTTAATTTTTTTTTATTTAGCCCAGTTATTGACATTTTCAGTATGAGCTGCAATAGCAGTTTTCTTGGGTGAATTTGAAGCAAAGAAAGCTTAATGTTTAGGAAGCAATTTTCTAATAGCTTTGCATAATTTATGTATGTCTTGTAAACACCTTTGCAAGAATATATGCTGAACTCTCCTCTTTCAGTAGAAAGCACATTTTTGGCCATAGCAGAAGTTCCATTTCAATGAGTCTTTTTATACTTAATTAGCTTAACTGTATGGAGGGTACATATATGTGGGTACCTGTGTGTTAATTTATTTTTTTAAATTTACTGTACCAACTGTGAAAAAATTTTTAACCACCATAGTAACTATTATATTTACTAGTTAATTCAAGTTTTCAGAGAATACAGTTAAAAAAAAATATTTATTTGCTGATGTATCAGTAGATTAGGATACATGCCTATAGACTATATAAATAATATAGACCTAAATATTTAGAAAGTCCTATGAAAGAATTTCTGAAAGAAGCTTCCACTTTTATACCTGTTTTCTCTGTATTTTTTTCTTTTCTAACAGTAAATAACAGTGCATGAAATAGAAGGTATTTTCAACTTGAAGAAACTATTGGAACTGTAATAGCTTCATGGCTGCTCTTATTTGTAGGCCAGTTCACTATTCCTATTGGTTGATGCAATAAAAATCAAGTTACTGGTATTGTGTTTTAAGGGAGCTATGTCTAATTGTTTTTTGATGGTCAAACTCTAACATTTTTGGGCCCATGTATGACACAGAAACCACAATGAGAGAGAGAATAAATAAACTCTAGAGGAAACATAAGTATGAAATTATTTCCTTGGGGTTTTTTGTTTCATTTTGGCTTGTTTTCCATAAAAAACCTCAGTGTTATTTGCTGAAGTAGCATATTTAAAAAGTAAGATACCACTAACCTGAATGAGAAAAAGGCAGATCGAGATTCAGATGAGAGAGTATTAGTGAATATTATTGTACAAGTGAATATTAAGAAAGAGTGAATATTACTATGAGTAACCAATTAATAACTGCCTGCCTAGATGTATCACCCAGAAGTCTACATACTTGGTGCCTAAATCTCTTATGATATCATGAGAGGGTTGTGTGCTTAAAAAAATAAAACTAGAAAATGTCAGGTGGAGCATGATCATAACCGGGCGCATATAATTAAAGTTTATTTTTTTTAATGGAGAAAACTCTGTACAGCAGCTAATAATATATATTTCTTTTCATTTTAGAGATACAATGTAGAAATGTCAATCAGGCACCCAAAAAGGATGGAGCTGCTTAGTAAGGTTGAAGCTCTGAAGAAAAGTGGTGTTTTACTACCAAACGATCTCCTTGAAAAAGTGGATTCAATTAATGAAAAATGGGAACTGCTTGGGGTATTTGCATTTTTATTACTGTTTGTGGGTTATGTGTACATTTTTGTGTGTTGAAGTACACTGTCTGTCTGATTTCTAATTTGGAGCACAAATATCTCTCTCTTTCAATCCACCACGTACATTTCAAAGAAGCTACTCATTCTATTATAAAAACTCCATAGCCTTTTCCTCTTCTGTTGATTTTTTTTATTCCATGCTTGTCTCCTGTCTGACTTTAATAATTTTAGTTCTTTAATACATAAAAAATGTAAGTAAAATATGCCATGTATTACGGGCATGCACCAAGTCAACTATAATGCAGTATATCTGATATACACTGACTGTCATGCTTGAGTGAATGTTAATAGAATTTATTCTGAAGGTACATGTTAGAGACATCTACTGTTTAACTATTTACTATACCTTTAAGATGAAAAGTGGGGTTGTCACTGCATATTTCAGGTCACACTGATGGCTCAAAAACAAATATACAGATTCAGTACAAATCTGCATACCTGAAGCTGAGAATACAGCCAGGATATGTTTCATGCTGCTATATTCATCTCACTTTTGACAAAAGCCAAAAAAGTTTCATGTAATTCATTTCACGCTATGATGGGCTGGGTCTCAGCCAAAGAGTGAGATACAAGAATCTGGCAAAAAAAGCAATATAGGGATTCTGTTACCCAGAGACCAGTGATGGCACTGTGCAGGAGACACTATTGTCCTATTGTTGTAAAACAGCTGAGAGAGAGAGAGAGAGGTCAAACTGTATATTTTTCCATGCACTTCTCTCCTTAATTGCCTTCACTTCAAATCAAGGGTAAGATAAATTTATAAATTACTTTAAATGATTAATTATAAATGTGTGATATTAGCAATACAGTTACATTGCATAATTTTGCATGCTATTATCCTAGTTTAAAAATATTTCTAATACATTATAAGTAAGCTACACGTACAACTTGCCAACATCATTTTAAATACTGACTTGTGTCACTTTAGGTTATGTGGTAATGCAATAGCCATTTCAGAGGGTGAGGCTTTTTTAGTTAAGCATGTTGGCTTCTAATCACTTGATTCTCTAAATGTGCAAATTGTCAGAAAATGTTACAATGAGCTTATTACTTTTAATTTTAATCTGCAGCATCACCATAAGCATTTTGAACTTGTTTGATCATTAATAAATTTACTGATAAAAAAAAGGATTTACTAATACAATCCTTTACATCTGATCATGACAACTTTTATTTTTAAAATAATTTCTGATGTAAGCCTTAAATTTATGAATTTCAGTTTATTTAATCATCTTAATTCAGTGACAGTGATTAAAACTGATAGGATTTAAAACTATGAAATAAGATCATAACTCTAAAAATCTAGAAAAAACTGTCTTAAAGAAAATTGAAACCCTTTGCTTCTCAGTATGTTAAAATCAAAATATACCTCCAGATTAAGTTTTGCCATTAATTTCAGCATTTACAGAAAAATAAAATAGAACTATTACATTTTTTCTGTTAAATGCAGTTTCATGAATAATAAGAGTTTGATGGAGTTTTGTTTAATTTAATAAAAACCTCTGCAGAAACTAACAGCACTAGACATACTGTTTTAATTGGCATGATTACATTTTAATTGGCATGAAAAAAATTAAAGACAAGGATTTTAACTTCTAACAATGGCAAAATAGAGGGATATGGTTTTTAATATTACTTTCATCTAAGGTGAACACTGTGGAATGGAAATACATTAGAATGAAATGTCAGTGGTGCGTACAGTTTAATCTGTGAAATTTTGTCCCCTGTGCTGAATATTACTCTGTCTCAATTGCATATTAAACAACCCTATCAAGGCAGGCATTGGCATCTGCTGTGCTGACACAAATTGTGAATTAAATGAAATTGATGTCCTCTGTCGTATATTTATGAAGACGGACCATTCTCTGAAGTATTCTGTTTATGAAGAATTTATGATTGCAAACTGTTCCAGAACAAAAAAGTGGCAATAAATTCTTTTTTGTGACCCTACCCTCCAAGGGCATTGATTTCACCTCCTGCTGCTACTTTTGTTACAGCATAAAAACAATAGCTAGTGCTGGATTCCACTGAGGGTCTTCAAATTATCAATATTTGCACCATGAAAATAGAAGGGTGTTGCCAAGAAAGCATGTTTTTCAGTTATGATCTCCTAAAGACGTGATTTACAGAATGCCACATAGCAGATTAATATCTGTTGCTTTAATTTTATTTGTGTTTTAAAGCTTATTTTGGAAACTAATTTCATTGTTATAAATTATATTCCAGTGACTTTTTATGGCATGCACTTTCGATAGACAGACATATCGGGTCACCTAAAACTGTATCTTCATGTTACAACAATTAACCATGACTAATTATCAGTTTAAAAGGTTATTGGATGTGAGTGTCAGTGTATATTCAATATTCTACAATCAGTAACACAGATCTAGTGCTTATAATAAGTGTCAGCCTGACAGCCTCTTATAGGTCAGATAAAATACTGCTTGGCATGGAAGAAGCAGGCAACAGCACATCTCCCTTGTGATGTTAAAGGATTGCCTTTCAAAACACTGAAAAGGAAGGTAACTTTCTATCCCTGGCCTCTTCTGAATACTCATTAAGCACCCAGCGTCCACTATCAAAATATTACTTAGTGATTCTGTTATTAGAAATACTATTTTGAAAAGCTGTAGTAAATTAGTTTCACTAGCAATAAGATGTGAATGTTTACTTGGGTCCATTATTTTAAAGTGGATGCTTAACATGGAGGACTCAAATTTGAATTTGGTCACCTAAAAAATTGGCCTTATGTTCAGCAACAGCGAGGATTTTTGGTATCTGAATGAGTTCACTCACTTTTAACAACAAACCAGCTGTTTTGTGACCTAACTGCTCCTCTATACAGCCTCAGGGCTACATGTTTGGAAATTATGACCTGACAGTTCATACCACAAAAAATATCTCAGTGTTTCTCCAAAAAATGTAGATGGTACCTTGGATAGGAGTCTGGTGAACTCAGTGATTGTCATATTTTCTGTTGCTGCCTAGAAACCAGTAACTCTTACGGTCATAGGTTTCTAAAGCCACAGACAAGTTCTGTAGAGTGACTAGTTTATAAAGTTATGAAGCATTTTGTCTCCTCTGTCTTTAATTGCTCTTGGTAAACACTGATTTATAATCCTTCTAGCAAAGTCAGTGACCCAGAGAGAACAGCATAAGTGAGAAACAAGGGTACAAAAAAATGAAATTCATTGAAACAAGGAAACAAAGAATGAAATAGATTGATATTAGTCATAATAATTAAAAACACACATCTCTAGTCATTGAACAGATTCTTCTTGTTGCACATTAACCTATATATGTTTTGGTAAATAAGACTAATCTATTTTTTTTTATCTGATGCATTAGAAAACCCTAGGAGAGAAGATCCAAGACACAATGGTAGGGCACAGTGGGTTAGGTCCACGTGACCTGCTCTCGCCTGAAAGCGGCAGCCTGGTAAGGCAGCTGGAGGTCAGGATCAAAGAGCTGAAAGGGTGGCTGAGAGATACAGAGCTTTTCATCTTCAATTCCTGTCTGAGACAAGAAAATGAAGGAACAATGAATGCTGAGAAACAACTGCAATATTTTAAGGTAATAAAAAAACGATCATAGCTTTTGTAGAGAAACTTCTTTATGGTGGGATAAAATATTTATCTTATGTATAACATAAGGCAATGCATGTATATATTTAGTGATATATTTTCATCTCCATTTATGTGTTCATTCATGTTTATTTTATTGATTCCTTACAATGATGTTTATTTTGTGAACATTTTTGCAAAAGAGGGCTTTAGAGGGCTAATTTCACCATGATTGTAAAAGCAATAGTATTCTTTCCTTCTACCTCACTGTAAAACATAGAATCATAGAATGGTTTGGGTTGGAGGAGACCCTAAAGATGATCTATTTTCAACCCCCCTGAAATGGGGAGGGGAAAACAAAAAGCAGCTGAATTTTGTCACAAAATTCACTCTGAATTTCACTCTCTGCATCAGGTAATTAAGGTCTTGTGTGATCATCAGTTTAATAACCTATATCTCTGCACATGTGAGTCAAGAACAGCCTATCTGAGGTAACAATGACAGTGAGATAAATTTAGCATACATGAGAAAACATTCAAGGTTGTGGTGACTAGATATGTGGAAAAGACATACTACATACTACAACACACTATGAGATTTGCATTAATCTAGGCCACATCCTAAGCCTAAGCCTGAAGATTTATAGAAAGGAGGGAAAAGATTGTAGTTACAATGCTTTATTCAGATGATAAGTTTTTTTCAGCTGAGGGCCAGTTTTCAGCTTTGCAACTGACTTAGTGGAGGTTGCATGTTTTGTTCCATTCCCTATAAGTAGTGGTAACATTCAGGAAAGAGGGCTAGTTCAGCAAACAGACCTGGTAGAACTGAGCAATTTTCTTCTGTTCATAGCTTCTAAATAAACCCTCACCTGAGTCATCATTAAAGGTCACTTTACTCTGCAAGTGATCTTTGACCAAAGAATAAGAAAGGAATCAAAAGTCATTGTTGAGCTTTAGAGGTAAAGAGGGTTTTTCTATTTCACTAGTACACCAGGGTGTCTAGGGCAACAGCACTCTCAAGGTGATGGACAATTTCTTCAGAACGCATCTCAAAGAGTGTGTTGCCAGCACTTCTAACATACTTTTTTTTGTACAAGTATTCAAAAAAACAACAGCAGAAAAATTACTTTCTTCTCATTTAGTCATTCCTTAACTCTTCTTTTCCCAATCATGATGATTATTGAGAAGGGTGTGTCAATGTAGATAAAGTCAGTGGTTATCAGGTTCCTGAGCTTATCCATTTGAAAGCAGTTTTAAGTTTTCCTATGGTATCAATACTATTTTTTTTAATGATTTTCAGTCTTCTGCTAATGGGGAAAAAAGTCATGATGATTCTGTTTGATCTATTAGCGAACTTCAAAGCTAGTGATTAGGAAGGACTGTTGATAGACCTGCAGAACTTCACAGCAATAGATGCATGTTTTCCACAGGAAATGCTGGACATTTTTATTTCTGTGGAAAATTCTGGCATTTATTGAAGTGCAGAACTATGTATTTACAAATCTAATTTCAGGAAAGCTTTTTTTAAATCTAAATTTTTATATTTTTTTATATATATATATATATATATATATACACACACACAGAGAAATATCGTACCAATCTTACACATTGCATAAATCCCTCAAATTAAATTTTTTAATACATATGTACCATAATGTCATGCCAAAAGCTCCAGAGTTGTTAAACAAGAAAGTACCACCCACCGTGATGTAGCCAGAGTATTTCCTTACTCGGTTGATTATATATTAATAACACAAATAATACCTTAATTATTTTCAAAATGGTAGCCATTAGTGTATAAAAATAATTACCTATCAAATATAGTGAGAGCACATCATTTTGTCATATATATTGAACCATCTTTGTCTCATTAAATCTGAAATCCACTATAAGTAAGTTTTCCATTCTTCACTGATCTCCTGGGGAAGTGTATAAAAGAGAAAATGGATATAATTAACAATACTGCAATGTATAATACATATATTTGAGAAAGAACATTTAGAACATTTTCAAAAACATTAGCTATGCCACTAGTAGAAAACCTGCTGGGGTTTAGTTTGACTTACTTTCCGCTTAACTTAAGAGTTTAACCTTATTACTGCTTTCACTGAGGTAAGTGAATCATTGTTTCTTAATGGAAATTTACTGTGATGCACCATCCCAATTATACACACAGCCACTGTACACAGGGAAACGTTTTTAATAAAATAAACTCAGCAATACCCTTGATTTTCATTCCATAATGTTGTGCTTTAAATTACAGATATGCCGTAGGAAAAACAGTTATTCCATTTTTGAGGTGTTTTCCTTCCATTTTGCAACTGGAGAATGAATCAAATGTGTAGTTCACACATAGTTGGGACCCAAGATGAGAGCAATGGGGCAGGAGGAGTAGTTGTTAAATTCACTAATAGGATACTATTTTGACTTCTTTGTCTGCTTTTATAGAAAATCATGCCATATTAATCTGAGTGTTCTTTTTATTAAAGAATTCACTACAGCATTGCTCTTCTTTAGGAATACTCCTGTGTAATAATAAAACTTAGAATTTCTGTAGTACTGTCCAGTCAAAGAGCTGTACTTGCTGTACAAACATTACCAAACTAAACCCCACTAAACCTTTAAGGTAGGTATTATTACCATCATCCCCTTTTTAGAAATGAGGGAAATTAAATACATGGAGATTAGAAGACTTTTCAAGTTGACAGAAAGTCAATTGTAGCCCAACCTCAGCTTCTGTTCAAGGGGGAAAGAATGAACACAAGTTACGGAGCTATAGAGGGGGAAGCCTAGGTGTCTTACTCCTGTTATTTCTTCTGTTAGCAAGACAAAATGTCGACAAAGAAAAAAAATAGTTTATTTTATTTATTCGTGCTTTTTATTCCTCTTTAAGTCCCTTGACTTCATGTTTTCTAGCTTTTCACAGAAAACAATGAGGGCCAGAACCAGAATTTTACTTTTTAAATGAAATACAAGATTCTCAGGTAAACACATAGTTCTTAGCCCCTGAAATGCCAGATATAATGAGACTAATAATTGGCACAACTGATTTCCTAAACTAACAATGTATAGCTATTTTGTGAGTCAGGAGAGATTTGGAGCTATAAAGAATGAGAAGCAATAATAAAAAGAGTTTGCATTCTTTCATGAAAGTTTTAGTAAGTTTCATTTGAGTAAGGTCTAGCCAGAAATTTATGTGCCTGTTAGCTTGTCAGTAGAAGTGGTCTGCCACGTTTCTTTTATGTGTCTGGGACTTCAAAAAGCATGCTTTTTTCTCTGCAAAGTGCCCTCCAAAAGCAGCTAGGGAGTCTAAATAATTAGTCATATATTTCTGTCACTTGCAATAAAACTTAAGACTTTAAGTGTATTATATAGAGAAATGATCAGCGTCAAAAAGTTGTTTGGCTTTGACTCACAGACCAGCTACTCAAGAACAAACTTGGACTTGTGAGTAGACTTGTCTGTCTCAGAATCCCTTCTCAATCATGTACAACTGGGAAAGCCTCTAGTGTTTTCAGTAGCAAGATTTATAAAGGAAGCTGTTCTCTTTCTCTTCCAAACTTGGATGGGTAACAAGATTTTCCTCTTCAGAACAGGATTTTAGTAGAGATTGTCTTATAAATTGTGCTTGGCAAAAATAATGTTGCATGTCATGTCATTTTCTGATCTGGTTTTATTTGAACCAATAAGCAACACGCTATATATAGTCATACCTGTCTCCTAAATCTTCATTTGTGTCTTTAGCAAAAATAATCCTGGTTTTCACCAGTACTGAGAGCTTGTGGTTTCAAGTGACTTTAGTCAGTATATCTGTAAAAGAAATCAGACTACTTAATCATACAAAACATGTTGAAAATTTCTTCTCATTTAAAATTTCTAAAAGTCAAGGGTTTGTCGAATTCCATAGCTAGTAGATTTGTAGCTATTTCTGCTTGCCTTGTAAACAATGTAAATTATGTGATGCCTGTAACTATTACTGATGAGTAAATCCACTCAGAAATATAAGTTCATCTTCCACTATGTTTGTGACTTGAGCATACCAGATGATGGAGTCATTTACAAAAAAACGTATTTCTCAGCAGCATTTCTTATTTCTCCAATGCCTAAAGCAACTGAAATTTCTGATTAAATAATATAGGTTGCATTGATAATTAATATGTCTTATGATGCTTCTTATTTTTACTGAAAAGTGTGTAGAAGAGTCAGCACTGTATGTCAAACAAAAAAATCAGTTAAACATGCTTCAATCAAATAAAACACAAGTGAGTTTGGGAGCATGTAAGATTATGGCCAAAATGAAGTAAAACTATTAATGTTGAATAAAAGTTTGGAGACTCAGAAATTGGAAAAAATGCTGGCTGTTCCTACAGGTGCCAGAAATTGCTTTCACCACTACATTTTGGATCCTTTACAGCTGTTGGAATGATGCTCCTGGCAGAGCTGCAATCAAAGAATTACAGAATATCAATATGCATATGACAAAAGTATGCAAAAAAGTTTCCCATAGAAAGTCCAAAATAAGTCAAGCTGGATTTAATCCTTTTCACACTTCTATGATTATTAAAAAAAAAAAGGTTATAATAGTTTTAATAAATTTCTCAAAAGGTGTGTGACTTCAGAGAGCTAAAATTTTTCACAGATGAAGAACTGTTTACCCAAATTTTGTTTGGATTAAATTTTAGCAAACAGAAATTAAATCTTAGCATACAGTATTAAATCTTTCAAAACTGGGTAGGTTTCAGAACAAAGCTGAATGTAGCCTGATGCCTCTTACAAAGGTTTGAAGCTAATTCAGACCCCATTTCCATGGCTCACCATAACAAAGTAGCACTTCTGTGGACCACTGAAATGAGAAGCCACATCTTTGTAGTAAAGCAGCTTTACATACATATTTTTGGCCCTAATACAATGTATGGTTATATAGCTCTAAGTTGATTTAATATACTAAAATATCAAGGGACAATACTATGTAGATACAAATACACATAAACACAGAGAGTTTAGATACTTAATATGTTCTAATGTTTCTCAGATTTTGATTTAATTATACTTATTACTCATTGAAAAACAGTTCACTTTGTGTTTCAATAAGGTCTTGCTATTTAAGGCAATACTGATAGGACATAGAGTTCCCATTTAAGACTAAATACTCTACTGAGATAGCAGCTGTCATTCCATCATCTCATTTGGACTGTGAATCCTGAATCATAAATTCTCTCTTTTTTCCATTGTTACTTACTTTCTGATTAATCAAAACATAAAATTAATCTTAAACAGTATCTAACTGTCTAAGCCGTTTTCGCCCCACAATTTCTCCCTTTGCTGAGGGAAGTAAAGAGGCAGAAGAGCTCTGGACTAAGACTGGGATATGGGATGGAGGTTTCTCTAGTAACAGGAAGAACTGAGCTCAGCAGAGCTCAGATACAGGAATGTTCTGAATGCTTTGGTGGATAGACAGTAACCTAGTAGCTATTTTTATACTAAAAATACTTATTTTGCTTACTTCTTAGGTCTATTTTATGTGCTGTCGCCTTCTGATACACCAAGATGATTGCCCCACAAACAGCGTAGGTAGAGGCATGTTAAAACAGACTAGCTACAGTGCAGAGATCTTATTGGAGTTTCTTTTCTATTAATTGGAAGGGAGAAAAGTACTTTTGGGATGCCATTAATCCATTCTGGTTTAGGCATCCAAAACCAAAAAATATAAAATTTAGGCTATGGAGAAGAGGTACTGTACCTCAGAATACCTGCTTCTAAATGACTAGATCAGGCTCACATTCTCCATTAGTTCAGATAAATCCCACTCAAGAAATCATCAGGAATGCCATTAAGAGAGAGGGACTTAGGGATGAGACAATTACAATTCCAATTTAGAATGATTTACTGATATCTGTGAGGTTCTTCTACGCTAATTACAGGTTTCTTTCTTTTCCAGAAAGGTTAAGCCCAAATTTCTTTTTCAGTCTTCCTGGATGTGCAATAGGGTGCTTATTTGAACCATCTTGTTAACTGGAGCTGGTGAGGAGGCAATTGAACCTCAGATGGTCCTTGTCTTTCTTACTGTACTGGGAGGATCTATTTTAAATTCTCATATCATGGGTAAGCTTGAAAGACTTGAGGTCTCACTCAGTTTGAGCAACACAGGCAACACTCGAGCTTACGGACAAAGCTTTCCCAAACTGGCCATTACAGAGTAAAACCTGCAATTTCATGGTGAAAAAGGGCTTGCAGTTCCTCCCCCAAGACCTTCATGTCAATGACATCTACAGATGTTGAGCTATATTTCCCCCTCTCAGTCATGGCCTCTTGAAGAGTCAGATATGTAGAAGTAAAAAAATACCTGACTTGGCTTCTTTTGAGAGAACATTCTCAGTTCCATCACTTATTATTTTCATTGTGATTGAAGATACAGTTGATTTTTTTTTCTTTTGATCCATCCAAATGACTCCTTTAAAATGAGACTGCTTATTGTTCTGCTGTTGCCTTGAATATCTATTTGCTGCAAAACCAGAATCATTCTCTTCTGTTACTATCAAGCTGGAAAAGGAGAATGAGAAGAAAACAAAAGATGACCAAAAAAAAGGAGAAAGAAATATTTCCCATAAAAATAAGCCAGTATTGACTTGCAGTAATTTACAGAGTTTTGGTACTTTGTTTGGCCTCAAAGCTTTACCTTTTTTATTGATAACATGTAGAAAAACAAGTACAGTGTAGACTGGGAATATAAGACAGTTAACAAAAATTCACTGTACTGTCTCCATCAAGGCTCACTTTGTACTACTGCGTGTGATTAGACGATTTATTTGATTGTCTGTAACTGCCCCTTTGGAGCAATAGAATTGCATTTTCAGGTGGAAATCTCTCCAATATTAGTGGATTATTGATTGAATAATGTCTCTGGAACCATTAAATCCTACTAATTAGTTTTTTTTTAATTGGTGTATCATTGACCCAGCAGATTGTTGCCTAATTTTGGTTTCATACTGGACAGTTTTCCTAAATTTTGTCTTTGTATGTAAGTTAATAGATCATAGTCCCAATAGGGAGTATTGTTATGGACTGTATTAGTACCTTTACTTACACTAAAAATAATTTCATATTGCCAGGAAACTAAGTTTATTTTAGTACAATTATTTGCAGGGTAAAGTGTAATTTACTATGGGTAAGAAAGTATGTGTAAAGGAACTGGTCTTCAGTATACATTCCAAAGTGTTTATTGCAATCTTATCAGGTATACTATGTACCATGAGCATAAGATGTCAGTCAGGAATGGGATTTGTGGACTGGTAACACATTGCTAGGGACTTAGATTATGCTTGCTGCATGAAGTCAATGGAGAAAAAAAAGTGTGTGGATTCCTGTCCTTTGAAGGATGAGTCCTTTAATGTTCTCTTTGGGAAGAGCTGCATTTCCTCATCTTGGAATAAAACTGAAGGCATGGCCCCTAATCTGGTGGATTTTCTGTGCATTTTGCCAGTGGCTGATGGTGCAACGTCCTTCTTATGGAAGGACTTTCCCTTTATCACATTGATGCTTATTTTCATGTTTTGGGCACAATAAGAGGAACCTCATTATGTTCTAAGCATTAGTGAAGGAAGCCTCTTTGCTTTCATCCTGTCTAGTCCTTTTACCCCAATCCTATTGTCCAGGCAGTGGAAGAATGGCAATTGGAGGTGCAATACTATGAGTAACTCTAAGACCATCATAGGAAAACAATTGCTGTAGCCAGACTTTTGGTTTCTGACAACCCTTAGCTTTTTGATTGCCATTCACAGTTCATCTTGACCAAATCACCTGCTTCTGTCCTTCCCTCTAATTCAAGCCTTCTCGTAGTTCTAGGACTATACTGTGTATGTCAAAGTCATGTCTGTTTGACTTGTATAAGAGGCAAGTTAGTATTAATTTAAAACTGAATATATTTATAGAATCATAGAATCATGAAGTTTGGAAAAGACCTCCAAGATCATTGAGTCTGACCTTTGACTGAATACCACCATGTCAACTAAACCATGGCACTAAGTTCCTTTCAGGTAGTTGTAGAGAGTGAGAGTTGTAGAGAGCCTCCTTTTCTGCAGGCCAAACAATGTCAGCTCCTTCAGCCACTCCTCACATGCCTTACCTTCCAGACCCTTCACCAGCTCTGTTGCCCTTCTTTGGGAGGGGCTCAGAAATNGTAGAGAGCCTCCTTTTCTGCAGGCCAAACAATGTCAGCTCCTTCAGCCACTCCTCACATGCCTTACCTTCCAGACCCTTCACCAGCTCTGTTGCCCTTCTTTGGGAGGGGCTCAGAAATGGACACAGGACTTGAGATGCAGCCTCACCAGTGTCGAATAGAGAGGGACAACTGCTTCCCTAGTCAATGTGATCACTTCTCTTAATCTTATTTACCAAGTTAGGTACTGGGGTAGCTACCCTACATCCTAGAGGGGTGAACCTACCTCATCACATTGCTGCCTGGTTCTGGTTGATTCTGCTGTAAGTAGCTTCTCTTGTTGGGGACTTTTGGTTTTGTCTTGAACTGAAACCAAAAACTGTGTGTCTGTGTGTATATTTATGCTTAAGGTAAGGCAGAAGAATGTGTATCCATTCTGAGGATGCACTGCTTTTTTGGAAATAAGATGCAGAACACAATTTCTAGAAAAGCCCTGTGCATATACAGATAGACATGAAAACATCACAATTTATTTCACTCAGTTTGCCTTGGCACAGCTCAACCTGTATGTTTTTGTGTACAGGCAAAGTTTACTTCATTGACATAAGAAAAAAGCCAAAGGAAATCCCTTTTTCCTTACTTATTACATGTGTTTATTTTCCCTTTCCTGTTCTGAAGTCTCCAAAAGAATTGTCTAATTTATTTTATGTTTGCTGCTTTCCCATAAACAAGGTAAATACCAATACACTGCAGGATATTTTTTTTCTGTAATTCAGAATAGGGTAAACTCTCACTATATTTTGGAATATACCAGGCCCATTGCAGAAGGACAGCAAAAATTAATATCTATCACCTATGAGGGAACTAGATTAAGAAAGGGAGTAAATGCGATATTAACATCTGAACCTCAGCTTGAGAGTTACAATACTGATGTACACCCACACAAGGAAGTTTTTCCTTTAAAGCCCAATGTAGCTCCAAGATAGGATACAAAGTTTTAACAGTTTTAACAGTTTTTACTGTTCACTAAAAATGGCTGAAATTCATACCTAATGTTTTTAGGCATTTGGAGAGGATTTCTTGGCATCTAATATGTGATCTATGTTGAGAAAGATCTTGATTTCTTTTTGGCTGTAATTCTAAGTGAATTCCAGAGACTGAAACTCAAGTTGAACCTAAATGATGCTGGACACAATTTTTTAAAAAAAGTTTCCACCTGTACCTAATTTTGTTTACTGTCTTGAATTTTTACACGTTTCATTTGAAACTCTACCCAATGTGGTGATCTAACAAAAATTTCCAATTTATAATGTCTGGTACAGGCAAACATATTTTTGATTTCTGTGGTTCAGGATCCACTACAAAAGCAAAGCACAACACTGGTGTTTATTCTACCTGTCTGATGCTTAGTCTGCTTTTATCTTGGCATTTTCTGGGAGCAAAAAAGGAAACCCTGGAAAATTGTGGCCCTTTCTGCAATATTTGTCCTTTGAATCTTTTTCACTGGAAAGATAATTTCTCAAATTAAGTGAGAAGAGGACAAAAACCAAAGGCATTTCTAAACACTACGACTAGAAAAATGGATCATCCTGCCATCCTCTCTGGCTTCTCTATCTGAGTGACTTGGCTTATTCCCTGGAACCAAGTTGACCCCAACTTTGAAGTGTTTAACATACAGCTCTAAAATACTTCATTTTGAAAATGAATCTAATTCCCTGTATGAAACACAAGAAAAATAAGGCTTGGAAAAGCTATGTTGCATTTCAGTAGGGAAGATTCATTTTCACCAAACACCATTTTACTTTTATTTTTAAAAGTTATCTTCCTGTAATTGCATGCTAGTTTAGAGTTAAGATAGGAGCATCTTAACAATAATGGGCACTTTTTTTAACAGATTATTGCCAAAAGTGCATTTTTTATTCCAGGGAGACACTGTAATAGATACCAGTGCTTTTGTAATGATACAAGCAATCTGTAAGCTATTATAGTTTCTTTTATAGTAACTTAATCTTCATATTGTTTTATATGTCTGGAATTTTAATAGTGTTTTTAATTTATGAAGAGGAGTATATTACATATTACTAGTTACATGGGAGTATGAGCTAAATAACAGACCATTGAATGGTATTCTTACAAACAAATATTTTGAAGTACTTAAACGAGCATAAGGAATAGAACAAAGAAGTTAAAGAATGTCATACATATATAATAGTAGATTTTATGGAATGAGTCCAGAACCATCTATTCTGAATTGCTACTGTTTTTAACGTATATATTGTACTTCTAGAGAAAACTAGGAATGCTATTTAAAAGTAAATGTTTTATTTAATATAAATGTATTTACCTAGTTAATAAATGTAATTATTAAAATAATAAAATAAAATATACTCTATTAAGTTAATAATAATAAAAAATAATTCAATTATTTATTTCAAATAATTAAAAATCCCCATGTAACTTTTTAAAGCTAATGAAAAAAATTCATGAAGTACTTGATTATATGTAGAATGCACATAATCAAGTACATTCTTGAAGGTAGTGAAAAAATGAAGTATTTTTTTCCTACTAGTTCATTGTCATTTTTAATATGTATAGAAAGAGACACAGTTCTCTTGTAAGAGCGATATTGTAACACTTTGCTAAGCAGTGAGTTACAGAGATATGATCAGTATAGCAATTTAGTGGTTGTAATACTATTAAAAGTAGGGCTTTTAAATGAAGAGAACCAGTTTGCTATTTTGAAAGAAGTGATATTCTACTTTAAACTGTCATTCTGTATTTCTGACTTGCAATTAGATGATATTTCTAAAATGTCATTCCCGGATTCTGTTGTGACTGTCATCATAATAAAATGTGACAGGAAAGATATTATATCAATACTTTTTCCATAATTAGCATTAAATTTCTCTCAAGGGTTAAGTACAAAGGTTTTTCACTGAATGGTCTGTGAGCTTTGTGCCTTTAAAATCTTTTAATATAGCCAAGACTGGTGACAACCGGGAGACAGATCTATGAACAAACCCGTTTGGAGAGAATAGTTTTGTGGTGTGTGATATATGTTACGCAAATGAGCTTATTAGGACTCTCATCTATTTTATTATTGGTGCCCAATTTAATAGAGGCATTTAAAAAACAATATTTCTGCCTGACTCCTTGAAATGAAGAAGATACATTGATATAATTGAGAGCAAATGATTGCATGTTGTGCCATTTAATCATGTCATTTTTCAATTGCTGTTTTTTGCACTTCACTGCATACTTATAGAATATTTAGCTTCAATATAGATTAAGTCCCACAGTATGCAGCTGAGTAGATTTCCCATATTAGGTGGCATATTCTTTTAACCTTGAAATCAGAAAAAGCACAAGGGTTTGGCAGTATTTTTCTAAACAATATCAAGTAATCATTCATTTTCTACCTTTGTCATTTAGCTTTTTTATTTTAGGGAATTACTCTCTTACTAGTATTTTTTGAGGAATTGTTGATTTTCTTTTTCATTCAGAACCAAAAATTCTTCTTTTCACCATCTGTCCTGTAAGAGTGAAATTTGAAATACAGGGATGCATCACCCTGAGAAGCCCCAACAGGCATTGCCATTTCACAGAAAAAACTGAAAACGAAATTTTACCCAAACTTTGCAAGCATTTCCTCTTTTTTTCCTGTTTTCTTGTTTCTTTTAATTGATGTATTATTTATGTTAGTTATGATACTTAAAAGTTTTACATTATCACTTTTAAAAACTGAAATGCTGCACTAGCCAAAAATCAGGCATAAAAAGGCAAATCAATTCTGAGAGGAGTGTTTAGATTGGTGTACACAGAGGGGTGGCTTCCGTTCTCAGATTCTGCCTTAATTTCTGCATGTGATTGTTGTACTAAAGAACAACAGATCCATCTTCCATCAAGGATCAACTGGTGTCATCAGAAATATATCATTCCCTCCCTCACACACCCACATCCTACAACAAGGAGAAGGAGTAAGCCTTTATCAGACCAAGGTTAGACAGAAACTTCCTCTTAGATCTCGTCATTTATTTGCAGTTGAGCTTCTTTTGTGTTACTAAAACCAGCCTGTATTGCCCATGCATACACAGAGGCCCAGAAATTGCCTTACTTATCTCAGTATATATGTATGTGTATATATATATCTCAGTATATACATATGCCTTGGCATTTCTTCTGGACCTGAAAGCACAAATAAAATCCACCTGTGTAAGTTACTGTTTGTCATTTCCCAGCTATTTTCAAAGCTCCAGCCATCTCTACATGGACACTTAGTCCAGTTGTAGAGTGAAAACAAGAAACTTCAGATCCCATAAAAATGGATTCTCCAAACTATATGTAATAAATGAGGCTATGAAAACCACATCTCAGTAATTTTTGTGATGAATGTGTGGATTATGTAGATTTAAGGGAATTAAACTAATTTTATCATGACTTTTAAACTACTTTTAAGCACAGTTAGTCCCACTGAATTAACTAAGAATCTTCAATAGTTAATATTAAACACCTGGTCACAATTCTTGATGTAACAGTGTTTCAGTGACCAACTCATCCTACGTGTTGTGTGAGACAGCTGACTTCCCATATATGTCTTCCAGTTGTGCAGAGCAGGCGGTGCAGCTCAGCTCAGGTGCTGCTGTGTTGCAGGAAGGCTGAAGGATGGAGATAGACTGGGGCTTGAGGAGCTATGACATTCCTCAACTTCCCACCTTTCTATGCCTCTCATATGCTCTGGCACTGCCTAAAGCTGGACATCTTTCTGGTTATATGCCATTCACTTAGGAGTCACGCAGCTAAGCCAAGCACCTTCTGTTCAGATCATGGCCACTTCCATCCCCATAGATAGTGCTATTAGCCCATGGCTTGGAAGGAGTGTTTGATGTCATTTGACTCAGCAGGCACTTTTCCAGATGATTTAAGTCATGGTATTAACAAGCTGTGAAAGTAGTTTCAGCTAGCCCTTTTTAACTATGTGGGTGATAACTTCAAAGCACTGAAAATAGGAGTAGGCAGAGAGAAGTAAAACCTTCCAAGATTCTAGCAGCGTGGACAGGAATCCTCAGTATGGGAAGCTATGACCATAATAACATTCTAATGACTAACACCTCAATGTCATCAGGGTATCTGTTGTGGAGCAAATGACTCAGACACTATGTCAAGTTCATACACAGCATTTGTGGTTACTGTGTATACTCAGCCTGCAGGAAAAAAGTCAAATACATTTATTTAAGTCTCACTGCAAATGCTTAAGTGAATATGTTTCTCCCACATTTGCAAAGATTTAGATAGTGTTTACATTTACCACAGCTCAATGGACACATGATAGTATGAGGGGACACAATTGAAAGTGTCTGATCTCTTAATCTATACTTCAGCAAATCTTCTGCACACAAAGGAGACTAAGTGAGCCTGAGTGATGATCCTCAGTCTACAGTTAAATCACATCCAAATTTTCTGAACCTTCAAGTGCCCAGTAGCTTACTATATTAGCTGGAAACCGTAAGGCCCAAGGCTCAGTAGAGATACTCATAATATTTTCTTTTTTAAATTAATTTATTTTTATCAAACATTCACAACGTAAAATGTACCTGGCAAATAATTAAAGTAACTGTCATCCTGTAAGAATACTTTGCATGTGCAATTACTGTATTGGCAGGGTTTTACACAAGTGTGCTATTTTAACAATAGCAAAACCTGGATGAATATACAACACTGCAGTGTATATATCCTGTCATGGGATATACATAATTGCTGTGTCCCCTTTAGGACACTGAATACATGACCCTAATACTGATAAAAATCATTATTGGTGGTGCCATTATATAGGGCTTAAAGATGTCTTTACATGATTAAGTTCTCTGGGTTTTAAAGTATTGTTGCTATAGCCAACTATTTCAACACACTGTTAGATACAAGCACTTCATTCTTCTCCTGTTTAATATTAACCATCATATCATGTAATAAAATTGAAACAAAAGTGCCATAGGCCTAATTGTACTGTCACAGCCATGTAAATCAGAAATAGCTTCAGTAAAGCTACTGTTATTATGCTGGTGTAAAATTGATATAAATTAGAAATGACTTGGATGCTGTAGTTCTGCTTTCAGATAACACAATGTAAAGGCCTCACTTAAAGTCCCTTATAATGGCTTATGAATGCAATTCTCCTTACCTCATCATATTAAATGGCATTGTATCAAAAAAGACCAATATTTATAAAGGATGACTTAATCAGGTAGATCAAGGTAAATTAATGTTACAGGGCCAGATTCTGAGCTGTATTGACTTCTATGAAGTTAATGCAGACCTACATAAATTTGGCTGTGATCAGTATATAACTCACCATCACTTCCAAGAAACCTAAATTGCCTGGCTATTATAAGATGCAAACTAAGAACCCTGACTTTAGATAAGATATTTGGTTTGGTTTGGTTTGGTTTGGTTGGTTGGTATTTTTTCTGATGTGACATTAAGCTAATGAACAGCATCAGAAAGGAAATGTGGCAGACGTGGTGGTTACATCAAGAGCTACAAAGGAAACTGGTAATGAACTCTAAGAAAATAAATAAGGGCTAGTTCAGGAAACGTAAGTGAAAATGCAGCTCTGGTATAAATTGAGTAATAAAATTCCTGGTCATATTTTGCCATAAATAGTGGTTTGGGAATTCGTCATTCACCTTATTTAAAATTCAGAAATATTAAAGGTACAGGGTTCTCTCATTATAGAAGTAATAGAATTCTAGCTATTATAGAGTTAGGGTAATTTAAATAGCTATAGAATGCTTTATATCAATAAGTGGAACATCTGTATGAAAAGTCCACCTGCTACTATACTACTCAGTGTACTTTACAATCAAATGTACTTAATCATTTTAAGATGTCTTCTAATGAAGGCTTATCGGGAATAACATTTTGAACACAAATACTTTTAGGCATTAAAACTTACACTTTAAATGAGATTGTGTTGCCTTGTTTACCCTTGTTGATTAATAAGCAATCTGTTAGGATGGCCCAATTGTGCCAGTGAAAGTAGATTAGTAATTCAGCTATGTTTGTGGGTTTAATCATCATTTCTCTTGAAGGCTTTAAAAAAACCCCTGTCTTTTGCACACTATCCATCTGCAAAGAAAAGATACATGTTTTTAGATGTATATACCTGTCTTTTAATTCACACTTGCATCTTAATATTGTTGATCAAGGACAGTAGCAAAATGCTCCTTTGAGTTATGACAATTTTAAGTATAAATTTTGATTTTTAAGGAAACAGTGACATGAAGATCTGAAACTGGAATTCACTTTCTGTACGATGTTTTTGTTTTGCTAATAAAATAAAGAAAGATGATCCTGTTTTTTTATCAGTTAATGCTTGTGAACAGCTTTGAGAGATGTAGTGGGTTTTTTTGTTTGCTTCTTATCATTAACTGGAAGTTTAGAGGCAAACACCCTGTCTTCAAAAAAGATGATAGTTCAGATTTTCTCATGGGGTCATGCACTTTCATCTGTGGCATCCCACAGAGGGAAACAGATGTTGGCAAGTTACAATTTAAATTATCTGGAAAGCTCCCATGTAGAGCACAGTCCTGTTAAATTCAGGAGTAGCACAGCCCTATGATAATTATTGAGCCATGCAATGTTATAAAAGTATAGGATCTCAGAACCTGGGCTGAAGCAGCATCCTCACATGCATTTCCGCCTTCTTGGTACCCCAGCTTCATAGATATTATTATTAAAATACATTATGTGTTTAAAAAAATCCTGGTTTGATGTTCAGTGACAGTAGAGTATAATCATGGATAAAGCCATGCTTGGAAGCACCCCATGCCACTAACTGCTTCCGGGTGGTGGATCTCACTCTAGTTCTGGCATGCAGGGTGCATTATTTATACTGCTGCTCAATCAGATTCTCAGTACAGTTTTCTGGGGGCTTGGGGAGAACCAACATATCCTGGCTCCCATCAAGCTTCAATATTAGGTCTTAGCAATTGTCTGCCATCATCCAGTTTACGTCAGACTGCATTCTCAGTAGCAGTGGAATCAAGATGATGAAATAAATGCAGTGAATTACTTCTCTTCAAGGATGATAACAATTGTCACCGTTTTCCTACATTTACTTGAATATGCAACTACCCTGAAAATATTTTATAATAACAAAAAACATCTGTAAACAATTTTATGCTGAATTTTCTCCTTCTGTAATGTTTCTCCTGTGACAGGGTACATATGACCCATAATTTCTATTGTTTTTTCCAAAAATATACATATTCTCGTTGCATGACTACAATTTTTCCTTCTTATTTTCCTGAAGAATTTCTGAAGCTGATTACTGTCAGGGTAACTCATTTCAGATGTGCCCCAGTTGAATGAAAAAGAAAGGAAGAATAAATGAGTCTACACCATAAAACTTTCAGCATTATTGAGACAGCTAGCTATGTATGGCATTTGTTTGAAGAAGACTGAATGTAGTGTTACTCTGTCTGTGCTATTAAGGTTAAGACTGTATTTATCTGAAAATAAAACACTAAGCTTTGACAGAAGCATGGGAATTTATGGAAGACCTGAAAAATATATTGCAAGACAGAGATTGGGCACCACTAAACATCAGATAATAATTAATGTTTCAATTTGCAAAAAGTATTGCATGCTGACATCTGTTGTTTGTCTGTCCTTCAGTCTCTCTGCTCTGAGATCAAGCAGAGGCGCCGTGGGGTTGCCTCTGTGCTGCGATTATGCCAGCACCTCCTGGATGATCAGGAGACCTGCAACCTAAATGCAGATCACCAGTCCATGCAGCTGATAATTGTAAACCTTGAGAGAAGGTGGGAAGCCATTGTCATGCAAGCTGTCCACTGGCAAACCAGGCTACAGAAGCGATTGGAAAAAGACTTGGTGAGTGATGCTTGCTTTAAAAAGATCTCATGTGATTTCATTCTTCACCAGAAACAGTTTTTCAGCACAAGAACATATACATCTCTGATTATTTTCCTCTGACTGAGATACCATTCCTAGTCTTTGCTTTCTACAAGTGAATCTTCAGGTTTTCACACAGCATCGTATGGACAAAATTTTTTAATAATATAAACTGAAATATACATGTTGTATTTGCTGGATATTATCTGATCCCATCCATGAATAAAACCAATCTTCTCCTGGTGCTAACTTGCTCAGTACCTAACAGAGATATGTTTCACCAATTGTAAATATTTTAGAAAAAGAATTTCCCATCTAACTAAGACTGGTTTTAATTAGCATCCCAGCAGTAGATGTGTATTTCACATAGAATGCCATGGTTATGTGATTAATACACAATCCTCTGTTATTTGAATATAAGTAAAATGCAGTAATTTGCTTTTATCTCAGGGAAATGATTCCCTGAGAGGCAAAATAGCACTCTGCTTAAACCATCCATTAAGTGGCGTGAATTAGATTGGTTTTCTACAGCATAAAACTATATTACAAAGCAGGGGGAATAAAATAATCCCTACTGTAACACCATTGACTATAACGGATGAATTGGCTCAGCGTGTTTTGTGCTGCTATCATACTGCTGAAGTCTGTAGCTACATTGACAGCAATGATAATCCTATGTAGTTCATATACTGAAGAGTCTTGATGAGATTTGGGAACAAGTGACATAATTTTTTAGATTTATATCAAGCAAAGCAAAGGAAAAAAAGCTTGACACATCCTTCTTAACAATTATCTGACTAACAATGAAATCTACTTTTGACTTCTTTTTTTTAAAGTTCCTTTACAAAAGTAACAGAAGCTGTAATTCTCTGGTTCAGTATGGTCCTACATTAAGGCATTGTTTAGAAACACTAGCAGTTCCTGAGAGAAAGTGCTATTAGTCTAAACAGCCCAATAAATGGTGAGTTAGTGAGAAGGATGCTGTGGATGAGCGAACTGGTGGAGGTAATAATGATGTTGCTTGCCTGTCTTTATCAAAAGTTATAACATAGGAGTGCTCCTCTGCCTGTTTGGTTTATTGGCTGTTTTGCTTTAGGTTGACATAGAAATGGGACTCGATGAAGGAAGATGTTTGAACACGTTGTTAGGAAAAGTCAAAAGGGGCTCTGTATGAGGCAGCATGGAAGGAAGACATCCCTGAAAAGCAGATGTAGTGTCAGCTTTGGTTTTGTAAGCATGGGATTAGTCAACTGACAATGTAAAAAGTGAAGATAATTGAGGAGTTAAGCCATCAAAAATTTGGCCTGGTTAGAAGAAGTGTAAAAATTACGAAGCTACAAGCAAGTGTACAAGGGTATGGAGAAAAAAGAAGATTTTTTTTGCACCTTTCTTTATACATCTATGTAAAGAAAGGCAAGTGCTGACTGAACAGGAATGCTATTGGAAACAGTCAAGATCAACTAAAAGCTTGCCACTATACAGCCAGAAAAAAAAAGTCAAATCTTAATAACACTAAGATTCCCCTCAAAGGGCTAGTGAGAGCTGTAAATGTCACAAGCTGATGCAGATTACCAGAGGGAAAACAGAAAAAGTGTGAAGTAAAAAAGAGATCTGGGGAGGAAAGAGCAAGAGTTCCATTTTGTTTGTGCTTAGTTTATGGTAATATATTCTAAGAAAGAGATCTTTAGAAGACAGAAGAGTGAGGTTAGATGGAGGAAGTTTGCTTGAACCCTCTGTCCTGAGATGGGAACTGCAGGTATCTGAATATATATTATTATCTAAAAAGGAGAGAGGGAAGCAGGTTAGGTAAAAGACTTGTTCAAGTCTAGTAAAAAGCAGAAGATGAAGGAAGAAAAATTAACAAAAAAACCCAGAGGGTTTTTTGAACAGGTAGACTGTGAGGAACACATAAAAATTTTCCAAGCATCCGTGGATCTGGTTAGGAAAGATGGAACCCTTATAGGACTACATCTGCCCAGGGGCATGGAGGGCTACAAGAAAAGCTTCTCTAGGTACATTGGTGATAAGAGAAAGACTAGAAAAAAATTAGTCCCGCTCCTGAAGGAAATGGTAGATCTGGATATATGGGACATGGAGGTGGCTGAGGTACTCAATTACTATTTTGCCTCTGTCTTCACTAGCAGGGGCTCCAACCACATCACTCAAATTGCAGAATTCAAAAGCAGGGAATGGGAGAATGAGAATCTTCTGCTATAGAAGATCAAGTTCAAGACAATCTAAGGAATCTGAAGGTGCATAAGTCCATGGGACCTGATGCGTGCGCAGGTCCTGCAGGAAGTGGTGGATGAAGTGGCTAAGCCACTTCTCATATTTGAGAAGCTGTGGCAGTCCAGTGAAGCTCCTACTATCAGGAAATGGGAAAACAGAACCCAAATTTTTAGAAAAATGGAGAAGTGGGAAGACCTGGGAAACTACTGGCTGATCTGTGTCATGTCTATGCCTGGCAAGATCATGCAGCAGACCCTCCTGAAAACTGTGCCAAGGCATATGGAAAACTAAAAGGTGATTCTTTACAGACAACATGACTTCACTAAGGGCAAATCATGTCTTGTAAATTTGGTGGCCTTCTATGTGTTGGACTTGTGCAAAGCATCTGACACTGTCCCACACAACATCATTGTCTCTAATTTTCAGAGAAATGGATTTGATGAATGGACAGCTCAGTGGATTGGAACCAGCTGTACTCAAAGAGGTGTGGTCAATGGCTTGATGCCCAAGTGGAGACCAGTGAAAAATGGTGTTCCTCAGGGGTCGGTATTGGGATGGACATTTTTAACATCTTTGTTGGTGACATGGACAGTGGGATGGAGAGCACCCTCAGCCAGCTTGCTGCTGTCACCAAGCTGCGTGGTGCAGTGGACAAGCTGGAGGGAAGGG
Source organism: Vireo altiloquus (assembly GCA_013396875.1). Taxonomy (NCBI): domain Eukaryota; kingdom Metazoa; phylum Chordata; class Aves; order Passeriformes; family Vireonidae; genus Vireo; species Vireo altiloquus. Next base: position 46,820 of record VZRF01014365.1, on the reverse strand, counting down.
ATGCCATCCAGGAGCACCCTGACAGGCTTGAGAGGTGGGCCTGTGCAAACCTCAGGAAGTTCAACAGGGCCAAGTGCAAGGTCCTGCACCTGGGTCAGAGTAATCCCAAACACAAATACAGGCTGGACAGAGAATGGATTGAGAGCAGCCCAGAGGAGAGCTCACAGAGGAGGTTAAAAAAAAATGAACCTAGAAGGTAGAAAAATCTAAGGAATTAATTTCTTGAGAATCTGATCCAGGGCAGTAAAACAAAATACAAAGATTGTGAGAAAATGTTGCAGAAATTTCAGTGGAGTTAAAGGAAAAACATAATTAGTGAGGATTCAGAAAGAAGCTTTATAGAAATTGTAGGTAGGAGTTTTAAACAATACATTATGTTTAAATGAGAAGAAAGTCAAGAAATAAAAGAAGACAAATGCCATCTCAACAGTTGCAGAGAGTTTTGATGGTAATGAGTCTGGGAGAACAAGAAATGAGAAGAGAAGTAAAAGAATTCATCAATGAAATAGGCTGGGCAACTGAATGAGTTAGAAGATAAATATGAGACTGAGGAATAGAAAAGATTGATAAAGAAAGAAAATACAGTAGCAGAGATTTTTAATTCTCTTGAGAAACACTGATTATGTTTTTGTGATAGTTCCATCTTCAGAATATTTCTAGTCATATTACTACTGTGTTGTAGCAATAGCTCTAATAAATTTGGTTGGTGCTACATAAAATGTTAATTATCTGACCAGCAGTAGGAAAAACAGTTGGATATTGGAGCTTTAGAAATAAGTATGTGCAATATTTAGGCAACAACCAAAGCCAAAAACAGCTCTCAGAATCCTGGATTTTTTGTTAGAGACTGAGTATTGTTGGGTCTGTAACAGCCCAAGAGGGAAAGAACTATGTTCCAACTGTGTTATCTCAAAGTACCATGAATCAGCTTTTTTTTTTTTAATTAAATATCTATCTTCTATTTGACTTGGGACAGAAGGAAGTTGCATTTTTGAGATATCTTGGAGAGAGCTGACAGAGGTCTAAGTTATTGTAGTGAAAGCTTATTATCCACTTTTGCATGAGAGGAGTTGCTGTGTGGAAGCAGTTGCTCTAAATAAACTGTTAGCAGCTAATTAGAGCTTGGTGCTGTGCTTGCAGCAGGAATGAAGTCTTGTGTTTCTGTTTGGGATTGCAATCAATCAGGAGTTGAGGCATGGTGAGGATATGAGTACAGAATCTTGCTTGATACCTGTATGCTTGGAACTTCATGAGGTACCCACCTCTTTGTTCCCTCTTTGCCTGAGGCAGTCTGGAGTTATTTGCTGGGCTGAGCTCCCTTTCAGCGGCCTAGGGGTGTATCATTCTTTCTGCTGAGAAATACCAGCCATTTAGAGATACCATGATCCTCATCTAATTTTCACTGCAGGCTTTTTTGTTTTGGAACCTCTCATCTTAGGCTGCTTTCTAATAATGTTTCTTTTAAGTATGTCAGTATCTCCAAGTTTCTCTTGTTGATAAAACTATCCGTATTCTCAACATTTAAATATGCCCCAGCCACTGCAGGATTCATGTTTCTTTGAGTTTCCTTGCCTGAGCTGGCATGTTCTAACCTTCCTTTTCACTCAGTTCCTGTGCAGTCATTTCTTGGGTAGGTACCAGAACCATTTCTTCTGCTACCCTATCTCTCTCTATTTGATGGTGTGCCAGTCTTGGCACACAAACTGTATCCCTTGGTAACAAGTCTGTCTTTGTGGTTGCCCACAAAATACTGTAATTTATGAAAACAAATGAAATGTTTTTATACCCTGATGGCATCTGACTCATTCATGGCATCTGACTTGCTGACAGTAAATAAGATACCCTAGATGATTATATAGCCTCAGTGCAAGAGTCACTTTCATCTTCTACGGTGTTATTTGTGTACTGGGACCTTCCTTTGTCTTCTTTCTGCCCCTTTTTACATTCAGTCACTTATCTGGGACACTTAAAACATTACAAAGGTGCACTGGAGTTAACCACGGAAGGCTTTTATGTTTCTTTTGAATTGTTTGTCTTCATTTATCATCTTCAGCAATTTTAAGTTTTGCTCACCTTTTGCAATAGTAGGAACTATAAGTTTACAAATAACAAGATATTAACGTGTATTTCATTTGCCTAAATTCGGGTAAAAGCTGTCCTTCTCATAAACAAAAGTTCTGTCTAGAATGAGGAATTACCAATAAAAATCACTCCAGTAAGGTGAAATAGTGTTAGATTCAGTAGGTTAATCTAGCTATATAGGATGAAGTATTCATACAGTGAAAAAAACCTCAGAAAACTGGAAGCAGTCCTAATTTGTTTTAGCAAAAGAGGTTTTTCTCTCCCCCATCTGTTTGTTTTGGTGGGTTTTTTTGTTTTGGTTTGTTTTTTTTTCTAGTAAATTCTTTTCAACCAGATTTATCATTCCATATTTTGCTGATATAATGTTATATATCACCTTAATTTTAACTTCAGGATTACACAGATGCCTTATAGCTTGTCTAACAAGACCCTGCTAGCAATCATCTTAAAGGAAAAAGGAGACTGCCTGACAATAGCAATAGCAACAATCTTCATTTAACTAACTCAAAATTGCCATCTAAATTTCCTGCTCAACAGCTGGAGAAGCTTTAACTCACTATGCACTTTCCTTTAGAAGGTACAGATTCCTTTTTACATGAAAGACTGAAAAGATAAAAAATGGATTTGGGACGGACTCAGTCATAGTTGTGCCCATAAATTCAGTCAAAGTGCGAATATGTAAGTTGTTTTCTGCAATTTTTTTTTAAAATCTTTTGCTCAGCCAGTGGTATACCCAAATTATGTGTTTAACCTCAACAGATTATTCTGGCTGCTACAGAGGATGCCAGTTTGGGAATGTCTTGCCCAGGTCAGGTATGTTTGTATAGAAAGCTACAATGAGGTGACCATGGAAATTCGCTTTTTTTGGGACAGGGAGAGAAAGAAAAAACTGTGGTTTCTAATGGATTTTACTTTAGCTGCCTTTTTGGTGAGTGGAGAAGTTGCTTTTTCTCCAGACTGCTCATTCATTGAATGAGAAACATACCTGTTTTATGGAGCAGACAATTTCTTTTCTTATTCAACAGAAAGGGCTAATTGTTGAAGGGACACTATTACTCATGCATTTAAAATGGAGATTTTGAGCTAAGGCGATTTGGGTTAAGGTGCTCTAATTCTCACATTGTCCTGAAAATGTCTGAAATATTCATTTGTCTGATCACCAAGTTCACTACTATACCTCATGAAAAAGAAATTCTCTTCTTCTTCTGAGTCATCTTATGTGTACATTACACTGTAAGTCCAGCAGAACCCTCATCTATATTGGCTTGAAAGTATGCTCTACATCCAGCCACATAATTGAAAATAATAAGGCCACAATAAATGGGATGGCCTTGGGGTATAACACCCAAGGGATTCAATTGGTGTCGCTTTGTGTCAATGTCCATGCATCATGGTAATTGAGGTAACATAACCAATTACCACATTTTAATTAGAGTTGTAAGGACTTGGGAAAATCTGCAATAGTGAGACAGCTCACTTGAAAAAAAAGAAAAAGAAAAAAAAAAGAAAGGCACTTCTTTCCACAAGCTTGTTTCTTAGGAGGTAAAGAGCATGCTTAAAGGGCTGTTCAGGATTTTTACCTGACATCCTCCTGGTTTCCTTCTTTATAATGCATTTGGAAATACAAATTGTTAAAATATACTGTATTATTTCTGATTTGGTATCTTTATTTTTTTACTCTATTTATCTGTGTTTGTGATGCTTTCTGGGAAAGAAAACAGTTTTTAATAATGTTAGGCATGGTGTCTCCCCTTCACTTTTCTGTATTTCCTTCACTGATGCAATATTTTTTCAACCCCTGGAATAACACTTGTTCTAAGCTTAAAGAAACACGCACAAACCCCCTTTTTTCAGAGGTAAAAAATTATTCTTTCATTGTTCAGTTATTTGCTAGATAGCTTCACTAAAAAAACTTGGTTTGTAAAAGTTTCTTATTTCATCACAAGCTGTCATTTTGTAAGGTGAGGCGTAGCTAAAAATCTTGCATAAAATTTAGAAGTTCATCAGGAGTGTCCAGCACAGCAAAGTGCTGAGAGATTGTTAACTTAATTGGATGAGGAGGGCACACTACATATTGTGAAGTGCTGAACACCCATTACATTGTCTAGCCCTTACAAATTATTTAATGACTTATGTTTGAACCTTTGCAGATATTTTTACTATCACAATTTTTGTTTTGATATTGGACCTCTTCCATATAGCCTGTGACAGTACAGTCTCAATGGCTTTCATTTGCTCACTTTGGTGCTTCCTTAAAATATTTACTTTTCAAGTGAATGGTTATTTGATTTTAGAGTTTTTAATATGATGCACTATCCTCATACTTGAGGTATGTATGTTTTTGAGCTTCGGGGTTGCATTGCATGTCTGACTTGTGACAAGGAACAATTAGCTGTAGGATCTAAAATGTAGTTACATAAGTGTTGAACATAGGTCTAGATTTTCTTGGACTTTAACTGAAGATAGGTAATATGCCCCACATTCTTGCAAGAAGTTCTGTGTTTCTTATAATTTTCTTGAGGACCAGCTGTACTTGTGAGGGCAAACATCATGGCAGTGCACAGAGTCTGGATGATCTGACAAAATGAAGCTGGTAAAACCCTTGTTGTTGAGCAGATCTTAGTAAAAAAATTGCAGACCCAGTCAATTTTAGTCAAAATTCAGATAAATGCTGTGTTATATTCTTGAGAGAGTCTCCTGAGTGGTCACCTGCAGGTAGGTTTTTAGAATTAATAGAAAGAAAAAAAGAAATATATTTAAGTCTTTAAACAGAGGGCTCTACTCCAACCTCAGACAATACAAATCTTTCTATCACAATTGAAAGTATAAGGTAACAATCCAAGGGTGCATTTCACCAATCTGCTATATTATTCCACCATTTCCCTCACTCTGGCAGATGTTGTCATGTCTTGCCATGGCTTTGTAAAATGATGGGAAGTTCAATCTCATAACACCAACCAAACCAGACAAATTCTCAGGAATAATCTATTTTAGTAGGAAAATAAGTAATTTTCAGAAATTGGAAATCTGATGTTTCCAAAGCATGCAAATGCTGAAAGAACTGTCAAACACCATTCAAACAGCAAAAATACCTCAGTAAAAAAGAAAAGCTAAAATGAATTTAATTTTCAAGGACAGTGGTCTTCAAAAGACTTCCTCTTCAGGCATTCAAGTGTAGGGTCAGATATTTAATAGTGCTCAGTAGACACTGACTCTCATTGCAATGCATTGCGTTCAAGTTACAGGATGAAGTCAGTGTTTTATTTAGATGCCTAATATCCACTAATCATAAGTTCATGACTCAGGCCAGAATTGTTTTAAAAATTGCAGTTAAGGGAAATATGAAAGTCACAAACTTGTGATTTTTAAATTAATTTAATGACTTGTTGCTCTGCATGTCTAATGAATCCAGTTCTGCAAGGAACAGTATATGAGTGTAATTGAAGATAATCTTCAGATCTTTTTTGCCACTGTGGAAATAAACTTGCAGACTATATGACTATGCATATACTTCAGGAAGTATATACATAGTCAGTTATCTCAGTGTTCACTATTGTAGGATATTCTAGGAGATGCATCAGCTCTAAGCAGACAGGAATACAGTTCAAAACTATTCTAAAAAGAAATTAAAATAATTAAGGTAGAATTATTTACTCTTTTTTCTTAACACACAAAATAAAATGTACCTGATGAAATTATCAGGTAGGAGATACAAAACAATCAAAAGGGAAAACTATTTTCATGGAATGCATAATAAAAATGAAATTTGTTCCTACACGATGTGGAGAATAGCAAAAATACAAATGAGTTCAGTAACTGATCAGACAAATTAATTTAGAAGGCATGAACTAATGCTTATTAAATTCCAACTCTGAAAGTCCCCACGGCTGACTTCTCAAATTTAGAATGGCAGCTTCTATACCCATATAGATTTTTGAGGGTTTTTTAACTTTTCCTTAAACATTCACTACTAACCACTGCAGGAGATGGACTCAGCTGAATGGACTGTTGATCTCACCCAGTATGACAGATGCTGTTTGAAAGCACATGAACTTGCAGATTTGGAGGCCTACCTATGCTATATGTAAAGTGAAGAAGTTTTACAGTATGCTTAGAGAGTTTTCATTTTGTTTGGAGGGTTTTGTGCTATTTCCAAAAGCTGGAACGTGGCCATTTAGGTAGTGTGCTTTCACCAGAAGAAAACTTTCAAAAATGTACCCACTTAACAGTTTTCCAAGACATTTCTAACATATTTTTCTGTAAAACATACAGAAATTGTAATAAATTAATCTACTTAGTAGATTTAAATATTTACATACATTTATGTCAGAGGTACTATAATTTACAATAAATAATAAAATATAAATCATGAGCAATGATAATCTGCATTTCATTTCTCCTTACATATAAGATATTTGTGTCATCGTTGTAGCTCTAATCCATATCCAGGTCTTCATGTTTGGTGTGTGGAGTAATATGTAAATTAGCTAGCCAGCTGCATTAAGCAGTGTTTGTTTATTCTATTTCTTTTGGCATAGCATATAACTGTGTTTTCTGCCAAAAATGTGGCTGCTTCAGGGAACACTGTTCAAGTTGAAGGAAGTTTTGAAAGGAAAGATATGTTATAAGTCTTTACTCTGTGAAACAGCAAAATTAAAAAAAACTCTGTTCATAAAATACCTATGTTAACGTAAAAGAAACTCTGTTCAGAAAAAATACCTATATTAATGTAAAATAATGAGTTTATAAAATACAATGAGCAAACAGAATGTTTTTAGAACACTCTGTTTACATTGGCTTTGTAAACAAGAATACAATACCAAGAGGCAGTGATTTTTTCATGTGTGGGAAGGATAACTAAAAGTGGTGAAATGTGAAAAAGGAAAGTTTAAAAAAAATATTTTTAAGTGGCATATTAATCTCTCCTAACACATAGCAGTAAGTGCATTTAAATTTAGAAATCAGTGACGTTTAGATATTTAAAAATTGCATTAATGATGCGTAGAGCTATCTACTTATACTTGCAGTCCTTTTAGTCTTCCAGTCTGACACTTCCTTTTTTACCCAGCCAGCTAATTTCCCATCCTTTGTGAGGAGTAACTGTTTTCACACTAGTGCTTACCCAGCAAGCCTCCTCATTGTTTCATGGTTAATTATCTTCTTGAGCTTCACCTTCTCGAGCAAAGGGAGAAAGACTGGGCCTCCTCACAGCTCTAATGAAAGCTAAGTTTTAGAGATTCACTTTGTGAATAAATGCAGTGTCTGATATACAAACATAATAAATGAGTTCCTAAACTTTATGGAGTCACAGCTCATTCAACAGGTTTACTGAAAAATTCAGAGAAACACTTTCTAAAAATCCATTTTGATTTTTAAAAGGGAGGGATAATGTTTCAGTGTGAAACAAAATACCAAAAACTGTTCCAAAATTTCTAAGCATTACACAAAAAGTACATGTCAAACTTCCAATTTCAGTAAAAACCTGAGCAGCTGCATGAAAGACTTAGAGCTCTATGCTGCATATTAGCAACACTTCTACTGATAACATTAACACTAATAGCCCTGTGCCCCTCAGTTATTACTTTATAAACTCTTAGTATTCATTGGACTTTTTGTACCACACCAGCACCAGAAAATAGTCATTGTGGATTGACTGAAATCTCCAGCTTATGTTTTGATTTGATCCCAAGTTTAAACTGTGTAACATTTAAAATAAACTCACCTGTAACAGAAGAAAGTTGAATTACGGCGATATAGTGATTTTGTAACAGACCTCTCACAACAGCAAGATATGGTTATCCACTACTTTTGCTTCTTTGTGAATTTCTGAAAAGTATGCTAATATCAAATCATTTCGCAAGTGTCCAGACCATACTGTGCACATAATACTGGTACTTGAGACATTGCACAGGACCTATTCAATGTCCTAGCTTAGACTGGAAATTCCACTCCTTTTTTTCCAGCCAGCTGCAGAGCTGTGTTGACATCTATTATGTACAGAGAAAGCTATAAACATCATCACTTACCAGATAAGGAGACAAGAACATAATCTGGAAGTTCAAAGATGAGATGATCTTGGTGAAAGAGCTCTGCCTACCTAGGGACTGCTTATATTTGGAGATTAGGCCAGTGTTTCTATATTACAACATTTGAAAAGCAGCTTTTCTTAGATATAGGCTGTGTAATGGCAAGGAGCAATTGTACTGTTGTAGCCTCAAAGTGCTTACCATTGTAATTTTGATTCATTGCCAGAACTCCCTGCCAACTCACTGACAACTGTGGTGTTTAACTTAACACTTGGAAATCCATAGGTGGGCAGACTGTGCAACTACTTATAATATGCAGTATTCTTCTAGTCTTTTACTTAACAATACTTGCTTATTGACTCCCCTCAAGCTGATATCTCAAATTTACAGATGGTGAATCAATCATCTCAGGAAATACCAGAACTGAAATTGCAAAGAAATTGCACTGAAAATTTAAATAAGTGGGACAAGGAGTCCATTCTCATAGATAACAGGAATTTGGTGGTCTCTCAACTGATTCTGAAGAAGAAACTGATGATAGGAACAGGCAGTTTTCATGCAGTCCTGTTATTCATTAATAATAGATAAAGTTTCCCTTTCCAGTATACTGGAAGAATTTTTTATTTAGAAATTCAAGTCTCTTTCTATTCCAGCTCTTCGTGAGAAAACTTTCTTTCTAGGTTTCTCCTAAGGTCAAGATCCCAAGGGCTTGTGTCCTGCTCTTTTGTACCTTATGTCTGTCTGTGTTTCTATGGTGATTCTAACTCTTCAGAGTTTTTCACAAACCCTAATTTCTGCTGAAACAAAGCTCTTTAAAAAGCCATGATTTCAGGTGTCCTGGTGTGCCTGCTGTAGGTGAGGGATGGCTGTTGTGTCTACTAAGCCTATTCATAGCATCCACTGGGTTGTTCTGGTTAAACTGAGAGTACACTGTTAAAGGAGTACAGTTCTAGTGTAAATGATACTAAATCGAAACTATTCTAAACAGTGTGCAGACCTCTTAACTAGTACAAAGAGAAAGCAATAGTGATTTTATTGTGCTACTTCACTTTGCTTGTACAAATTTGTTTATGAGCATCTAAATGAAGAATACAATTGATTTGCCATTAATAAGGTGTTCCACAGATTCCCTGGTTTTTGTGGATATTTTGTAGTCTTAACTATAAAGGTGCCATTTGGGTCAATGAAGCTTTGCATGGATGAACTTCCAGAAACTTGCATGGGCATGTATCTGAGGTATAGTGCCAGGATTTACTCTGTTCTGAACCATGTGTGAATTGAAACATTTTGGGTTTAGATACAGCTAGGAATGTTTTTCTAAGAGTTCCATAAAGGGCTTGTGATGGATTCTTGAACAAAGAAAATCATATATTTCTCTGAAGTAAAGGTGAGATATGAAATGACATTCAAGGGCAAAAATCCTGTCATGTAACCTCTTGACAGATGAAAAGAAAGCTACAAAGCAGTAAAAACAACAGTTGGTAAAATATGCCATGTAGCCAGGTTTTCTCATCACAGAAAAAAAGCCCAAATACACAACTTGGGATATAGGTCTGGGATTGTAAACCTGTTTGGGTGACAATATTATTCAATATAAAAATGTTATAGATGTTCTTTCTAGAAACATTTAAAGGGATTCTTTAGCAAATAAGAAACAGAGATGTTAGAAGGGATATGGTGGCAAACAAAAAGAGGCCAGTGCTTCCACAGAGGATGGAAAACAGGTAATGGGTAGGTCATTAGCAATGAAACTTTGGACGCAGTGCAGGGACTGAACTTGTTGAGTCTTGCTTTTGCCTTGATCTGTGATCAAAGTTAGTTCCTGTGGGCCTTCTGCTGACATGGCCCACCTTCTGTTTCAGCCTGGCTTGTACACTCCAACTTCAGTGTGATGCAGAGGCTGGAGACTTTCACTCTTTCTTTTATCCATCTGGTACTGCAGGCAGCTTACCAAGGAAGTTAGAAGACCCTCATAGGATTCATATGCAGGCACGACTGACCCCAGAATCTTACCTAGCATCGTCAAGTGACAGCGAAGTAGCAGAAGAATGCTTAGAGAATGGACAATTCACCTGAGTTCTAAACTGCTTCTCCTACTAGTAGGAGTTAATAGTTTTCAGCTGGCCATCCTCATAAAATGTCACTGCAGTTATTTTATCTGTTGCTTAGAAGATGTGCCCACAAAGCTGCTGCCATGTTAAGGAAAATTACCCATTTTAAAACCTGGCTAGGACAATAGTGGTCCTCTAGATTGTTATTTCTCAGCATTATCAGGGAACTTCAAACATCATTATATAGACCTGAGCAATGGTGGAGCCTCAGTTGTTCTCAGTTCATACTGAGACCCTTGCAGGTGATATCTGTGACTGCAGAGGGCAAAGTCAGTGTCCTTCCTGTGGTTCAGGAATCTGCATACAACCACCCACGTAGGACCCTGGCACTACCCTTAAGCATACATGACCCCTAAAAGAGAAGGGGAAGTCCTGCATATGCAGGATTCAGTGTGTTATTTCAATGAGAGAGGCAATAATAATTGTAAAATGCAGTGAGAGATTACCAGAGGTTTAGATCTCATTTTCTCAAGAAATAAATGTGTACCTGCCTTTAATTGCAATTATAACAAATATGTATGTTATTGATATACATATCTTTCATAATCTGTGATAAAGCATATATTCTTCCATATATTCTGAGACTATACTGTAATGTGCAGGCCACTTCAGTATTATGCACAGGGAATATTATGCATATGCATATACTTATGCATATTAAAACATTGGTGTTGGGAAATGGGGATAGTTTTTTTGATGACTGTGATATGGGGAACACCATTTAGAAAATGAATTTAAGTGAGGCAGAGGTGAAGTGGCACTGCACACATGACTATTTCCCTCAGCAGGAGTACTTGGCATGCTTGCATTTTTCAGAAGACAAAATCATGTTTGTCTTCCTTGAATGTGCACGCATTCCTGGAGGTGGGGGATGGTTTTCTGTCCTTTTTCTTTTTCCCCTGGCCCCTAAGTGCAGTTGAGTTTGGATAATTTGGCCACAGCAACTGAAGGGTATGTTGCAGGGAGGGAGGAAGAACAGAGTTTGTATTTATTATTGTAAAAGCTCTTTTTTTCATGTTAATTCTTTTAAAAAAATATAATAGTATGTAGGGGTTACATTACAGGCCTGTTTCACCAACACAAAATATCTGTACTGGAGTAGCACATGCAAATGAAGCTGAAACAGAGAATCATTGTGTAATATAATTTGCTTCAGGAAAAAAGCTAAACTATTCTTGGTTTTGTAAAGGAAACAAATGAAAAATTGCATTTTGACACTTTTCCTTAAAGAGCATTGGGGCTGAGGAAATGTCTTCATTTGGCTTAATAACTTTATTTTTTCCCATTAACATTTTCTTCAGATTAACTGGTTAGCCATTAAACACCAACTCTACAAGCATTTAAGCACACACCTAATTGTGCTCACAAGAGTTATCCCACAGAAATGGGAATGCTTTCCTGAGCAAAATAGTTCTGGGTTCAAAGTAGGAATAGCTAAACTCCTTAAAGCAGCACTTTCAAATACATTAGAATTAATTTAACCTTTCAGTCTTCTGAGTCTATAATTTAATTGATTATTCACTTAATCATACTTAAAACTTTTCATGCAACAACAAATGCTTTCTAAGTGTTGTTTATCTAGTGGTAATATGTAAAAAATAGGAATATGCATAATATTGTGCATCTTCCGATTCTTATTGCACTGGGTTTTTTTTTACTTTCTTGGTCAGAACTATTTGCCTTTTCTTACTGTGAACTGTGTGACCATAGAGATCTTCTCTAAATGTAGTGGTATTTAGTGACTTTATAATGACAGAGGCCACTCTGACCTACTTTAAAACTACCCATTTTAAAAAAAATATTGAATATACATTTATACTCACACACTCTTGCACCTATAAAAAACAAGATTCTAAATTCCAGGAAAATTGGTGCCATCAATTACACAAACTGGTATCCAAAAAGTTTCTTCCAGACAGGATGGTACCTTTGCAATGTGTTTTGCCACAGACTTCAGCAAAGCCAAGGATTAAGAATGAATGCATCAGGCTCACCCCGTTGAAATGTGAAGCTCTGTAGCACACTCCAAGATTCTCTTTAAATATAGTCTGTCTTACGTGTGGAGATCAGCATGTCTGTCTGTGATAGACCCTTTCGTTTTCGGGTATTTGCATTTCAAAAAGGGACCATAGAATCAAAGAATCATAGAATCATACAGAGAATGGTTTGGGTTAAAAGGGACTCCTTTCGCTGGACTAAGTCACTCAGATACCTTGATCCCGGCGAGGCAGAACTTCCTCTGGAGTCTGTAAGTGCAAACTCTCTAGGAAAGCCACGTTCATAATTAACTGAAACAAAATAACAAACATGATGCAGCTCTTACACAATTGGAAATGGCAGTCTGCTTTGTGTAAAAGATTGTGTAATACTATACAGTTCTTTTGAATGAAAAATATAGAAGAAGAAACAACACTATTTTTTTCCAGTAAAGTGAGCAAACAGAATTTATCTCTGACACTATCTGACTTTTATCTATTGTACCCTCCTCTGTATAGCACCAAGTAAAGGATAAGGTTGGCAAATTTTAAACATTCTGTTGGCAAGACCATGTAATCTATTACTATCATGATAACTCTAATAATCCAGCACCTAGCCTCTGCACTGAGCAGCCTGAAAAAGAGACATCTGATATGATAAAAATAGTCCTTAGAAATTTCTGGGTTTTTACCTTGCTACTTCTGTCAGTGCAGATGTAGGCTGGAGTGACACCACCTTCCATTCTTCACTCCAGAGATTTATTCAAGAGGCTGTGGTGTGGCTCTTCCAAAAATTACCTCAATGTCTGCCTTGTATGAACAGTTCACTAAATTTTGTAAAAAAATATAGGGAAAATATATAGCTGTACTAAAAATGCCAAATACAAAATGTTTGTGACATAGGAGAGTGATTTGTTTCCAAGTTAAAACTTTGCCTGTACTTGAGAAGGGCTGCCAATGTAGCTGATAACCACTTTTGTACTTCAAGGGATATGATGTTTATAACTACAGTAGTAATTCACTATTATTAATTTAGTCAGTTCCTTGGACAGAGAAAGCTATATTGGTAAAATGACCATATCTACATAAAGTCTTTGCAAGTATAACCAACAATCAGAAAAAAAGCAAAATAAAACAAAATAAAACAAAATAAAACAAAATAAAACAAAATAGAACAAAACAAAATAAAATAAAATCAAATCCATTACCATCAAGCTAAGCCTGCAAAACTTCTGAGTATATGCCAGTCCTTGGAAAAGCATGTGCATTTGAAGAATAAAAACATAGGCTTTGAAGTGGGGAGAACTCAGCGAAGATGAATGGGCTGAGGTCACAACTCTACATGTTTTATTGTTTTAGTCCATCTGACTTGCTGAACAAACAAGGCAGCCAAGTGCTGATTTACAGAGGGAAGGTTATCTTCCTGACCAATAAGGACCAAATGTTTTGTTTCGAGAAACAGAATCAGATTCTGTGGTACATAAAACCCTTGGAACCTGCTGCTGATTTCCTGCCTTCAGTAATTCCTTCTTGCAGCTGATAGAAGCTTAAAAGAGTAAAATCAAGCAGTTTAGGAAACTTTCCACAGCACTGTCTTCCTAATGCTGAGTACGACAGAATCGTGAAACGTGACACAGAAAAAATGAGCTATTGAATCTAATTTCTTTTTTAATCTAAGAGGTTTTCAAATAAACTTAATTATAGTCATTCTCTTCCATTTTACTTAAATATTAGTTAAGGGTCAGCTACAGGAGGGAAACTGGGTCCAACTAAGTACAAACCAGGGTCTTTTATTAAAACATGGCAAATTGGCAAATCCAAATAAAGATTTCTGAACTCCACAATACAGAACAGTACAGAACTGCTCTGATAGCCGTAGTTGTCTAGCAAATGGTGTTTTCACGGGAATTTAACTTTAGCCAATGTCTCATGGGGGAGAGAAGAAGGGCTCTAGCAAAGGTACTCTATAAAAACTTTGGGGAAAGTAGATCCACAAAGAGACTCTAGGCTTCAGTATTAGTCATGACAGAGTCACAAAATAACAAAGGCTTCCTAACCTGCCAAGAAGGAAAACATTATTTTGCACCTGCAGTTCCCTCAGTTATTATGTGCAATATCTTAACACAGCTGCAATAATCAGGGACCTGCATTACAGCTAAGTCCAATGAAGCATGAGGACAGATTTATCTTAGATGGAGAGAGTCTTGATTTATAAAATAAGTTAATACTTACATCACCCTGTTGAATGGTGGATAACTACTCTGCACAGTTTGGGGAAAATAATTCCTCCTGATTTCCTTTGATTGATTTAGCCTTTGGTTTACCAGACATACTGGGATGATACAGCCTTGTGTCTTGCACAGAAACAATGCCACCTATATCCATGATTAAAGAGTCAGTGGAGCAGAAGTTTGGCACTGTCTGTGTCTCTTGCAGGTCAAACACACCAAACACTCCACTACAGGAAAAAGTTCTCCAAAGTTTTATTCTCCAAATATTAATGACCAAATTAATATTTAATTGTTTTATGGAAAATGACACCGGACAAGCAGGCTTCTTTTCAGAACAACATGCAGGTAGGGCTTCTCCTGAGAGAATAGCTTGGTTCATATCTCTTATGCCCAGTCTGGAAAAGTGTCCCATGGCCAAAATCAGTGTCCTAACTATTGAGCTCACAAAAGGGCTGAACAGCTTTAGTTCCTACTTCAAAGAGAGTTGAAGAGAGTTCTCTCCAGCTGAGAATTGAAGTCAGAAGTACATGCCTTTGCCTGCACAATTAGCCTTAGCCGAGTCTTGATGAATCTAAGTGACTAAGTTGTGCAGAACTGCACTTCGTTGGACTACAGCCTCATTTTATCTGCTTTATATTTGCTGGGATTTGCTCTTGCTGTTTGGCATGATGTCAGTGCTATATTTGAAAAACAAGTCTTTCCCAAAGAAAATTAGAGAAGGCAAGAGATCAGAGTTGAAAGGTTTTCTTGGAAGAAGTGTTTGTGTTTCTGGAGACAGTGATCACTGTTCAGCTGTTCAAATGATTTAAATTAAACAATTTGACATTAGTGAACAGTTCTATTACAAGACTCATTGTATGAGCAATGCCTTTCTAATATGGAGGCCTCTCAGTAAATAAAAAAGCAAAGTGAAATTAGTTTGTGCTCAGCCCCCAAATCAGGGACCATTTCAGTCTTATTTCCAAGGACTTAAAATCGTTTGGTACTGTTGGCCACATAAAGATCTGTTAAAATAAATTTTAGGAGACGGCACACCATTAGAAACAGTAACTTATGTTCACTGTTCCCTTTGGCTTCTTTCCCCAGTTCCTCAGTTTAAGAGAGCTGGAATATATACTCATTCCTGATGAGTCACATTCAAGGAATACCATTTGAGTAAGAAAAGCTGTCAAGGTGTTCTTCCTCTTCCACACATGTTTCTGGAAGGAACAATTCTTGTTATCATATGTTCTAAGTCATAATAACAAAGATTACTGGAAAGTTACAAAAGTCCTTAAAAAAGAAAATTAGGTGTAGCTCACTCATTTATCAGTCCTTTTCTAGAGAAAGGTACCAGGGCAGACATTATTTGAAACTCATGTAGTATTTGATCTTTCAGCAGAAGATATTAACATTAATTAGTCTTACGTACTGGTCATTTGTACTGTCTTTATTATGAAATAAAGAATAAATACAAATTCCAACAAAAATTCATCAAGACTTGTGATCGGTTGTTTTAAGGTTGACAACACCAAATTTTGTTATAAACATTTCAAAAATCCTTTCATATATCCATTATATGTTAACTATTTTAAATTTAAGCAGGCTAAGAAAGATTTTAATACATCCAACATAATTGCATGTTTTTTACTAACACACTACTGTGTGATTCTAAGTTAAAACTTACTATATATAAGGTGACTAACCACAATTAATATGTATTAAAGAAAAGTCAAATTTTTATACTATATTTTGACATCAAATAAGAAGAAAAAAGTAAGAAGTCAAGGAAATCTTTCAAAATGTAATAGGTTTCATTTTAATTGATCATTTTAATAGCACACAAGACGTAACAAAATTAAAAGCCTATTAGTGATCATTGTTCCAAAAATCCACTTTACTGACATTAACTTACATGATTTCAATGGAAGCACTTTTCAAGCACAGCTGTAAATATTTTTATCTTTGACTTTTTCTTTTACAGGAGCCTCTAAATGTTATTGATCCCAGTTTGATGGATCTAAATGGTCCAAGTGAAGATGCACTAGAATGGGATGAAACTGACATAAGTAATAAGCTGATCAGTATTCACGAAGACTTAAATGATCCTGATCAAGAGCTCAAGGATGATCTAAACCAGAAATCCTCTTCAGAAGAATGTGGCGATAATGATGCGAATGAAGATGAAAGTATCAGTAGTCGTGGAATTCCTCTTTATTCTCCCAACATTACTTCCCCTCCAAATCCTCACATCTATCAGGTCTATAGCCTTCATAATATTGAATTATCAGAAAAAAAACATATGCCTTTTTTGAAAAAAACATCCAGACTCTCCAATGTAATGGAGTCTAACATTTTAAACAAAAGTCTTAGTAAAGACTCATCATTTTCATCTACCAAATCCCTGCCAGATCTAATAGGAGGCACCACACTGGCAAAACCATGTAACTACATGTATCAGAGTGGAAACATAAGCAGGCATTCTGAGAGTGAGAGTGGGATAGTGAGTGAATGTGATACAGAAACTACAAATAATTCAGAAATTTTTTTGCTAAATGATATTGAAAACAGTCAGAGTAATCCTGAAACTGAGCATGTGGAAAGTCAAGTGGATGATGTAATAAAACCAAAACTAAAGCAAGATGAAGAAGATCATACTAGTCTTTCAGATGATTTCCAATTGGCTCCTTCTGCGTGTTGTGGAAGTGAAAATGATGAGGATTTGGACAGCATTACTGTGTCTAACCCTGGTTGCCTAGAAGAATTGCAAGGAAAACATGATGTGTTTACATTTTATGATTACTCATATCTTCAAGGCTCCAAATTTAAATTACCAGAGATAATGAAACAATCACAGATTGAAAAAACACATACAGAGAGTAGTTTGTTCCATGACTTTTGTTTTGAAAAAATACCTGGTAAATCTGAACATAAGTCTGGAGAGTCACAACCAGATGTGTTTATTCATGATCATACTCTGGCAAGTATCTGTGGAGAATCCGATCCCAATTCCTGTAAATCCACAGAAACGATAAGAAAATTACCTGTTACAGAGAATATAAGACAGGTTTCAACTTTATCTCATAGTTCTTCCTTAGAATCTTTGTCTGTAGTAGGTGATTTGTTCAGCTCAGGTATTTTTAAAAGTGGAGATGGTCTTCAGAGAAGTGCCTCTTTGGAGAGCTGGCTGACTTCCTACAAAAGCAATGAAGATCTTTTTAGTCATCATGGCTCTGGAGACATAAGTGCAAGCAGTGATTCTGTTGGAGAGCTCAGTAAAAGGACATTAGATCTTTTGAATCGCTTAGAGAATATCCAGAGTCCTTCAGACCAAAAAATAAAGCGAAGCATCTCTGATATAACACTCCAAAGTAGCTCTCAAAAAATGTCTTTTACTGGACAGATGTCTCTAGATATTGCATCTTCTATCAATGAAGATTCAGCAGCTTCTCTCACTGAACTCAGCAGCAGCGAGGATCTTTCTCTCTGCTCTGAAGACATTGTACTACATAGAAATAAAATACCAGATTCAAATGCATCATTTAGGAAACATCTTAATAGATCTGTAGCTGATGAGAGCGATGTCAATGTCAGCATGATTGTTAATGTCTCCTGCACTTCTGCTTGTACTGATGATGAAGATGACAGTGATTTGCTTTCAAGTTCCACCCTTACCTTAACTGAGGAAGAGCTAGGTATCAAAGATGAAGATGATGACTCCAGTATAGCAACTGATGAGGATATTTATGAAGAATGCAATTTAATTTCAGGACTTGATTATATAAAAAACGAACTCCAAACCTGGATAAGACCAAAATTTTCCTTGACAAGGGAGAAGAGAAAAAGTAACCTCAGTGATGAAATTCAGCGCAGTAAAGAAGTTAATAATGAAACATCAAAAGCCACAGATACATTAAGCATTGAAACACTATTGAATGGCTCAGTACAAAAAATACCAGAAAATAATGGCAATAGTAAGAATATACCATGTGATCATGAAAAAGGGACTAAGAGTCACCCAATGAAAGACATCTCTCAGGTTGTGAAGGATCAGCTTGTGGATGATATGGAGAATGGCAATGTTGAAAATACTCTTGGCAGTCAAAAGGAAGGTCTTGTTAAAGTAGCAGCAACCCCCAAAACTCATGCATCACTTGATGTCAGAGAAGCTGAAAATGAATGTGGTGTCTGTGAAGCATTTACAGACAGTTCAGATGATTCGCATATGGATGGCAAGGAGACTGTTCTGTCCTCAGCTGGATCCAGAAACTCTCCAAGAGAATGTCAAAGTCATCTTCAGCCTGATCATCAGTCTGTTGCTTCCTCTCCTGCAAAAAAGCCTTGCCTTGAATCTTCCTCAGAAATTAATTCTGTAGGCATACAGGATACAGCTTTACAGCCGTCCTTACCTAATGGTCAACAACATAGAATAAACATTACTGAAAAATTTCCTGATTGCTGTGCAGCCTTGAAATCCAGTGAATCAGAATGCAACTCATCAGCCAATGGTCTTGATTTGTGCTGTAACTGTGAATCTGATGATTTTAATAAAAAAAACATGGAAGATGGCTCAGTACACAATTTTGTGAGGGAGATAATAGACATGGCATCAACAGCTTTGAAAAGTAAGTCACAGCCTGAATGTGAGTCACCTGCTCCAGCTTCATTAGCACAGATCAAGGAAAAAGTGTTAGAACACTCTCACAGACCCATCCAGCTAAGAAAAGGGGACTTCTATTCTTATCTTTCACTTTCTTCTCATGATAGTGACTGTGGAGAGGTAATCAAATACATAGAGGAAAAGAGCAGCACTCCCGTGCCACTGGACTTTGCAGATGAAAGAGAAAGCATTGAATGCTTCTTTGAAGCCTGTCCTGAGGAAGAACGGGTTGAGCAGCAGCAGTCTATTTCTAATGGTTCTTCTGAAGCACAAGTAGAGCAGCAGCAACCTATTTCTAACCCTATTTCTGAAACATCTGCAGAATCATTAGGTGAAGTGACTTCAGAGTCATTAGAAGTTAAAGCTTCTTCTGAAGGTAGGGATTTATCTTTGTTATGTGGGGATGGCAATGATATAACTATACCAAATACTAACAAACAATATGCATCAAGCAATTTAAAAAATGCTGATGATGATTTGCTGTTTTCAGATGGACAAACTGAAAGTCTGGAAAAGAATTCTCCAGAGATTAGCACTAAAAAGAATAGTGCAGGAAAATCACCTGGAACAGCAGAGAAAAAAGGATGTGTTGCTGCTTCTGAAGATGCTTCAGCTACAGAGTTTCAGATAAAGCCTGGCCATTCACAGAAAAAGGATGTTTTACATCAGAACAGAAAAACTCTTACTTGTGAAGAAAATCTCCTGAAACTTCATAAGGAAAGACATATTAATATGCACAGATAGAATGTAACCCTCTCCAGGCACATAGATTATTCTAAAAACAGGTATGTACTCTACAAGTTGCACTTTTTAAAAATTTTTTTTTTACCTTTTTTTTGTTTTAACCTTTTTGTACAATGGAAGGAGATGAATCATCAGTCAGGGCTTCTGTTTCATGATAGTGCTATATCTTTTTTTGATTACACTATAATCCCAGTTTACATGCCACTAGTCAACCAATGCAGTGAACACTAATTGTTTTTTGCCCTTTGGCTTTGCACTGACTGGAGCTACTCCCTTCTGGAACAAGTCTGCTATCTTGCAGAACCTGGGAATTCTTCAAACATAATATATCAGCCTCCTTTCCCTCCTCAGCAGAGGGAACCAGAAACCAGCTCTGCTCATTGATAACCCTACTCTGCAATCAGCTGGTCTTAGGAGGGATTCAAAAGCACTTGATGAAGCTGAACTTCCAGTTCTATAAGAACTAGTTTATTTAACTAGTGAGTTGGAGTATATTGCCAGACAAACCATGAAGAATGGCTAAGCCGACTGGAGAATAGAGAGATAATAAGTCATCTCTTGATGTCAGTTTACCATGATTTAAATTCACTAAGCCATTATTAAGAACACAAGTATTACAACATAGCGTTAGGCCAAAAGCTGAGGTTACCAAAACAACAAATCTTTACAACTTCATGAAAGTACATAATGTGAGGGTAATGGAGATGGAAACTGATGGTCGCTCAGCAGTACTGCGACCTTTGGTTCTATTTTGTGGTAAGCATTTTGAAATATGAATAAGATGGTGGAACCTAAGGCAAAAACGTGGTCCTGATCTCTACCAATGTTTGAAAATGGTTCAAGTCTGGAATTTCTGACCTCATGTAAATGTCAAACAATAACTGCACATTTAACAACAGAAGAGGATCTCCAAAGCAACTTTTGAATCAGTTCCTAGCATGCAGCACTGCTGCTTTGAGTCTCACTAGTTTGGTGGCCCAAAAGCCAGCACAGCTCTATCAAATGCCATTAGTCTTTGGAAACACTCCTCCTATAGACCACAGCCAGAACAGCAGCTCCAAATGCCAACCAATTCCAAATGCCACTGCTTGCCAGAAGGTGTAGCAAGGGAATTTCCAATAAAACACAAGGCTAAGCATGGGACAGGTTTCTCTGAGAAGTTCTTGAATCTCCACCTGTGGAGATTTACAGAATACAAGTGGACATAGCCCTCAATAATCTTTTCTACGTTTGAAAGCAGCCTTCCTTTGAACAGGAGGTTGGAGCAGTTGACGTTCAAGTTTCCTTCCAACCTAAGTTATGCTATGATTCCATGATGTAGCCTGGAGAAAAGGCTGTTGTTCATCACTGCCCATGGAAACCATTAGTACTCTCCTGTTGCAAACTATGTAGCTGTAGCAGAGGATTTCATCCAATTTCTAAAAAAATAGATTTCTTTGCTGCTCTTAGAGATCTAACTTCCTCATTTTTGATTTCATTATTTTATATTACTATGCTTTGAGCTTTTTATTTATTGGTGGTTTACCCAGCATTCACACATTCACATATGTATATCTAGCAAAGCCTTTAGGTCATGACAACAATAGTCTACAGCTTGCTGCTATCTCAACACATCTCTATTTGACTAATGTGTTGTCTTGGAACCATCATAGCAAAGAGGATATTTCAGGAATGGCTTTGAAATAGGCCATCATGACCTGCTGATTGCCAATTAGGTTAATCCGTGGACACATCCAAACAACTGGAGAAGCAATGGGAATCAGCTATGAATTACAAAACTCATAGATGACACTATGTCTTCTAGAATTAAATTAAATGGATTATGTGTATATAGAAGCCTCTATTTGGAAATTGAGATGATGACAAAAGTCTGAGATTGTTAACTGAAAATGATGTAAACATAAGCTTTCCAAGTTACTGTTTAATTAGTTTTCTTATTTTTTCACTTATAATATTATTTTGAGGAAGAATGCTTGCTGTAGTGAGTGTGATTTTTATCCTTGTTCTCATTCTTTCGCTGATGAAGATAATATGTCTTTTCAATTTATTAGTACTTTTCCTCTGAGGATCTCAAAATACTGCATAAACTTATGTCACTCTTCAGAATTTCATAGTTACTTGCATGATAGCCAGATTTTTTTTTTTTTTCCTAAGACTTCATATAAAAGTATGCAGTTTGTGTGAGGACTAAGATTGGACATAGAGGATAGATTTAATAATAAATGCCCCACAATGCAATAAAATATAATGCAGAATCTGTATACAACTTAGTAGGGTTATGTCATAGGTTCCACTTTTGCCCAGGGATTGACATTATTTTAAGAGAACAAAGCCCTTCACACTACATTCCCACCTTTTATACATAGGAAGATACACTGGTTCTTAACTTGTACATATAGCATTACTTCCATAGAAACTATGTACTGTATTATTCCCAGTAGTAAAATTCTAGAATACATATAGTTTATCTCTGACACACCAAAAATGAAAATATGAGCTGCTAGGTTTGGTTTCACTAAAGTCTGAGCTCCCTTCCCCCATTCACAAGCTTGATGCTTTAACTTCATCTCTCATGCTATGGGGAATGAATTACAGAAGCAATCTATCCTAATTTGTTAACTTATTCAAATAACAGTTATTATACTTAACTATGCTAAAGATTATCTTTTTGGTGGCAGATTGTTTATTTTTTGATGAGGCTAATTACTGATTTTCCAAAGGTAATTTACATTTATTACTAATACATCTTTTAAAATGTGACAGATAAATGTTGTTCCCATAAGTGTATTATGAAAAAAGTTACTATTTAAAAACACATTATTTAATTTGAAAGATAAATGGCAAACACCATTATTTTTCCTGAAGCACCTGTGCTGTAAGCTCATTTAAATGTGTAATTCCATGTGTAGCTGCAATACTTAGAGAAATAAAATCTATAGTATATGTGTATCTTAAATGCATAATGAGAATTCAAAGCTGAAAAAGGCATGGTTTCAAATATAGGTTGATTTTGTACTGTTTTAGTATTTACCTTGGCTGTACAGGAGAATAAAACTAATAGTGAATAAATATTTTTGTCAAATGTTGCAATCCTGTTGTTTAACAATATGGTAAAAAAAAAAGACCATTGTGGGAAAATTGTAACAATTCTGTGGGCAGGCTCAAAAATATCTCTGACAGCACTGACTACTCTTTCACAAGAGCCAACATAGAGTTCTCTAACAGAGGTGCTCATAAAAGTATGTGGATTTTATTTTTCAGTTAGAGGTCATCTTGAAAGATCTATCTGTACATGAGATCATGTGATCTTCTGCTGTCACTGTGACCCATGACTCACCAATCATGGATGGGAACTTCTAGTTACAAATTCAATATGCATAGAGATCAATACGTTCAGGACATTTATGTGTTCTATCCAAAGTCTTTTCTAGAGGATGCCTTAGAATTCTATGTGTAATCTGTTAGTTCTTACAAGTAAATCCAAAAGCTATTTCCTTACTTCTGCAATTTAAATTTAAGTTTTAACTTAATTTAAGGGAAAAATAATTTACTTGCACTTAAGAAAACTCATTTGATTTTATCTAACAGTGCTGCAATATTAGATAGAATATTCTGCCACTTACTATCAGCAGGAGAAACCTAGCACTGGTGCTCAAAGCACCTGACTGTTATTTCCTGCTCAGCAATAGATTTTTTCTATGACTTTTTCCTTCCTTGTCTCGGTTTTTTTAGCAACAAAATAATGAGAATAATGATCAATGGCACCTATGAAGAATAGTTTATTTACTTAGAAGTATTTTGAGATCCACAGATAAAAGATGGTACATAAATGCAAAGGACTGTTAGTTATTTATTTACTATGGAAGAAAACAAAAAAACAAGTTTACATAATAGTAATATATAATAATTTACTTCTAGAGACTGGAACTACAATAAAAATCTAAATATTTCCTTACTTTTTTTTTTTTTTCCTAGAGATTTTTATAGGGAACTAAATAATATAAAGTTTCTTTATAGACTCTGAATTTTTAGCTCCTTGTGGTACCTGACTTTAAAAAGCTAAATAAACAGAGAATCTTGTATTGAAATCTATGAATTACATCATTTTTGAAAAACTTAACATAATTCCATCAGTGAGACTTTTCTTACTCATGCCAGCACAGTAGAAACCTTTTGATACAATCTTCCCCTTTATTCAGATCGGTTCTTCATTAATATCTAAACAGATGGTTGAGCTTTTCACTATTTTCAAGTAAGTGTATTTCTTGTATGAATGAGGAGAGATGTGGTCAGTTGCAGCAAAGAAGATCAAAGGAGATGGTAACTGGATAGATCCAGATATTCCTGCTTAACTTGGAAGGCACATAATGCATGTCTGGAGTGCCTCCTAGGAAATGCCTATGAGATGTACTTTGCACTAATCTTTGAGCTGTATTTTGACAGTTATTTCTTCATAATTCTCATCATAAGCCTATGCTCTTTGCTGAATAGTTTAACCCTAAACTCTTGAGCTGGATAATTCTGTAGTGTGCAAACTCAACTTATTGCTGGTACTAGAAATGTCTAAATGGCTATTTACAATTTAAAAATGCAGTGATGACACTGACGATTCTATTCATGGACCACTTCTGTGACAATCTTTTCCTCTTCTCCATTGAAGTCTCATTATATATGTTTGCACAAATATTAAAATAATTGTTGGATAGATCTTTTTGTTGCTTGACTTTTGAAATTTTCTATGTTTTCATTGGTTGGTGCACTTCTGAGTGTGCTGAAGGTAAGTTCGCAGGTAAGGATGAGGACAAGATCCAGGGAAAAGGTCCAATGTGATGAATACCCTTGTTTCTTTGGAAACAAGTCTTTATGAAAATCAGTGACTTTTCTACATCAGTTCATTTTTTTTACACTAACTTGTACCTCAGGCTGTTAAAAGTCATTGTTTGCCTACTGTATGCTTCTGCATTAAAGGCTCTGGCATGTGACCATTAATGGCTATGTATTATTGTTCTGGAAGACCTATGTTTGGAAAATAAAACTTCATTTTCTGTAACCTACTATTACTTTTTTGTTTCCTTTTAGAAACTTGGCTGCAATTCAGGTGCGGGTTCATCCTGTAAACCCTGGGATGACCTCCAATTCCATTGTATCACTGCCTTTCATTACACTGACTCCCAAGACAATTTTTTTTCCAAATGTGGTTTGTCCGTGTTGGCTTTGTAGTCAGGCTGCATATGCTAGTCCTATTTCAGTGATCATTTTGTATTGTAGCAAGGCCATTTGCTTTCATATGGATTCTTCTCCCAAGCTACCTCTAATGATTTCCCCTTCCTGAATTGGATGCTCCTGTACTACTTATCACTGGTTCTGTTCTTTAAAGTTCTATAGATTCATGATCAGTCTGGTTCATCTTTTCAGAATTGTACCTGTCAGTACTCTTCTATTTTATGTATCAAATTTAATATTAATCTGTATAATGCATAAGTTTATTGAAACTATTTTGCTTTTAAAGTGACTATTTTGTTGGATTGCAGCAAAAAGAAGTCATTGGTCCTCCTGATTCAGTGCATCTAAAAATTAAGCAATTAAAATAAATGGCATTTTATTTATTTAATTTAAAAATTTAATCTATGCAACACTTCAAGAAACAACTACATAGTGTTGTATATTAGAAACTGTTGACATTCTACTGAATTACGTATTACATTTTGGGTTTTTATGCTTCTTGAGGTGATAATGAGAAAAAAAGTTTTTAAAAAATGTGTGCCTTGCTGTATTTCTTATACCATTTATTAAAAAGCTGCTTTCACAGTAAAATTATGTTGGTTTGAAAGGAGGAAATAGCAAGGTTAAGATGTGTGAATAATTTCTGTATATATGTATAACCAACTGCAAACATTGATGTATAATGACAGTATAAAATGCTTTCATGTTTGTGATGTCCAGTGATGTGGAAAGTATAAGCCTTAAAACCATTAGATTGCATGGTAATTAGAATTGGCATAATAAACATAGTTTATTGGGGAAAAAAAAGCAGAATTGGTGATCTGTTTTACCTGCGTTCCAAGCACAGAATGCTTTATCAAAATTCAGAAGAATATGGTTTACTTTGCGACTATTTCCTAGAGATATGCGACTCCTTAACTGGTGAAGATTTGTATTATCTACCTCAGAGGTAAAGAACTTTGTCATTAAAGATTCTGCAGGTGTTTTGGGCCAAACAAGGAGACACAAATATTTAGTATCTTATATAGTATTTTATAGCAGACCTTTTCATTGTTTATCAGTAACAGTTTGTTATCCAATTCTTAAAATTTCATTCATTTACATAATTATATTGAATCAGCTCTCTCTATCTAGACGCTTTAGAAGCTGGCTGTTTTGATGACTTAGATTGTGCATTTCAAGTGCTTTTATATTGTGCTAAAACTATATTGAGTGGCCAAAAGAAGCCAGCAAGCCAGCTTTATAAGCCAACTCTGAAAGCATGGCATTCATCTCGTAAAAACACTATTGGGAAGGAATTTCAGGAAATGTAAAAGACAAGCAATGCCCTCTGATGCCACCTTTAATCATTATTTTTCCAAATATATAAATGTTTTTACAAAAAGTTTCAACATTCCTCCTTTAAAAACTGTACATCAGTTTGACAAGCTTAGAGAAACTACACTGACCAGAAGACATATTCATACAACACTGAAGTAACAGGTACTTAAAAACAACCTCATGTTTTCCAAATTTTAACATCTTCCTATTACTGTGAGAGGTAAATTATTTGTCTCCCAACTGAAATTTCCACAGTGTAGCCTTAGGCAGGTGTGTAGGGCAGCAGTAACAATTCTGAAAGTATAAATAATAAGAAGGATTTATTATGTGAACCTTTTGAATCTGCAGAGATTTCTGCACTTGCATATCTTGTATCATGTACAAGTCTAACAGGTTAACCTATAATTACCTAAAATGTGTAACAATATATCTAAATACCACTTAATTATATTTTAAATATTTTTTAAGATATATAAAGTATTTCAAAATATAACTCCTAATTTTAGTAAAATTTTTGCAGTGACAATTATGTTCTTAATGAGTTATCTCCACCATGATTTTTAAATGGTCTTGACAGAGGAATTGAGTTTAAAATTATTCTTCTTTTCTCTGCAGCATTTTCTGGTTTATGCTGTATTTTTTTAAACTTACTTTGACTATAGTCATACCTTACACTGTGACAACAGGCAAACTAATAAGTCAGAGGCTTTTCAGATCTGTCATCTCACCCAACAGACTGTGCAGAACTCCATCAATTACTTGTACCATTCTATTAGGCCATTTGCCACAAATTCACTTTTTTCCTGGGGGAAAGCAGTATTACTTGTCAAATCAATAAACCACATATTCATCATACAATATCTGGAATATTATATGGTCACAACTCAAATTTCTGTGGTTCCTTTCTGAGAGATTGGAACATTTTAATTTAACCAGTAATCCCAGATCTATATTATTTGGTCTCGTGAGATTAAAGTAATAATTTTTATGACTGTGACACAAGACCCATCATTATCAACTACTCCTTTTTTTGGCTAGAAGATTTACCCTTTTAAAATTTTTATTCTCAGAATTGACTTTGTTGTCAATAAAAATTGATTTCTGAAGTAAAATGATGATATAGATTTATATATTCCACAGGACTGTTTCCTATCTTAGCACATGTCAGGCTTATGGCCATATTGTGCAGGCACTTCTTGCTATTTCCTAAAGGAAAATATTGGTATGGTGTAAAACTAATGCTGACATACCAAGAGTACCTCTAAGATCAGGCCATGAAGAGAGTCCCATACAGAACTCATTCCCTGCTGGTGAAATTCTTTTGTGGTGCAGAAGAATGCTGCAAGCTTTCTGCAGAATTTATTCCCTACTAGCTGCTTTTTATTCCACACACTCCCTGGCTCATGCTTGAACAACATCTGCAATGTGTGAGGAGACCATTTGACAGCAATGGCCCTGACACATGGATCTCCTTTTCCTGCCTACTTCACATTCCTCCCACAGAGAGCAAGAGCTCTCCAGCTCTAAGCAAAGGGAGTGCACACTAACGCTAGTGCTAAAACACATGCCTGGGACTACAATTTAAAATGTTTTTTGCAATCACATTAATTTTAAATATGGATAGTCTTCTAAGCCTTGTTCCCTGACTTTCTCACATAATGGTTTGCATTTTTCCCAAGGAAAGTGAAAGATTTTTAGTGGAACACTGCCTCTCTACCACTGTACTGGTAAGAAAGTCAGGTGGTGTCTCTGTGTTCTTATGGTTGTTTGTGCTCTTCATTGTATACATGTGTACACATCAGCATAGAAATAAATGAAAATATACTGAAATTGTTTGGTTTGCAATGAACTCAAATAAAGAGTTGCTGTCATTTAGACAACATCTTGACCTTCCTCCTTGGTAACAGGATGCACAGATGACATAGCCTTCCACACCACATATTTTAGCATTTCATTCCAGTTCCCCTGTGTTGAGGAAAACAACATCATCTGGATAACATGTATCTGGTAGGAGGGCTGCTTTTGTTTCTTTGGTCATTATTTTTGGCCAGAAGACATCAGGAACAATGTTGTAAATTTTCCTGTGCTGTTGTGCACCAACAAGGGGTTACTAATGTTTAGACCAGACCGTACTAATACTTGGCTCAGGAGGATTAACAGGGATGTCGAGTTCTTAGCCAAGTCAATCTCCTTCACTGACAAGATTTTAAAAACTTATTCCTAATAATAGCATCGCTTTGAGAGGGATTTTGGCCAACAAATGACATCTGATCTATTGCCTTCAGTGCTGTATGTCTGATTTTTCAGAGTCTCTCTGTCTTTTATTCCTTTTCTACCAACCCAAAAAGCTTACATTTTTCATATGACTACTGTTTGCTCACTAAATACATGTTCATCCCTGATATCAGAAATGTCTTTAAGGACTGTGCCGTAAGTGAATTTGGCATTACTTAAGAGTATGTACTGGAGGAATTCTAAGTGATCCAGTGCTTTAAAAATGGAATTTCCTTTGCAATAGCAAGTAGTATTACTTGATTTCTGATGAGTGAAGAAATAAACTAAGTTAAAACTGAAGTTAGAATTGTATAAATCAGTAATTTTAGAGTACAAATATTACCGTGATATCATAGTTATTGTCAAACTAATTATTAAAATTTTTAAAAAATTACAGAATTGTATAATGATTAAAATTAAATTAAATATGGTATGAAAATAACAGTTAGATAAATAAATGTTTTTACCTCTTCTGTATGTTGAGCCCATGTCTCTGTGACATTCTGGGAGTGGAAGGGAAAATAATCTTTAAAACACATGAAATATTTAAAAAATTTTTCTCTTTCTTGCAATTAGTGTAAGGATGTTTTGAATGCAGCAAGAATCTAGTTTTAGCATTTTCCAAACATTATGAGAGTGACAGGGAAAGGAAAACATATTTGACAAGATTTCAAGAAATAGTGGAAAAACACAAACCATTCTTGATGCACTTCATTTACAGAATGAAAAAAATCAGACTTTGGAAGAATGGCTAGTCAACATCAACCATATAGTCCAAATATTTTCCTTTTTTTCATGGGGAGATAAGTGCTACTGAAAATAACATGCCCTTAGGCAAGGAGCTATGTCAATTTCTCAAACAGGCTATTGTGCATATATACCTGAATTTCTGCTGTGTAGCTCTTGAATAAAAAACCTGAACCTAGAATTCACTTTAGAGGACATGGGTTTTGTTGTTTTTCTTAAGGAAGAGGACCAAATTTGGGTTAAGAAACATCTCTCTCTAACAGCCTCTAAGCTTGAAAGAGAAATTGTAACAAGCAGATTTTAAATAACACACCATGGCGGACAAAAAAATGGTAAGAGGAAAAGGAATCAAAAGAAGCAATCATTCCATAAATCCTAGTAGTACCTCCCAGTAGTTTAATCAAGAATACTCTAAGTTGACTAGCATTATTATAGTTCTATTAACTAATCATTATTTATCCTGACACACTGATGTTAGACAAATCCATCTACAGTTTTTGCTTTATTTACGTCAAAGCAGGGCTTTTCAAAGTAATGAAAAGATTTTGGAAATGTATTTTTAATGGTTGAAATGGTCACATGAATCAAAAAAGCAACCCGACATCATCGTTCTGTTGGGTTGCTACCTGTGCCAGCTTATCTGATCAGTGCTGCTTTTGGCCATATTTTGTGGAGGCAAAGCCTTTAAAAAGCTTTTCATGCACATAGAGCTCAATTTTCCACTATCAATATGACTACTAAAGAAAGCCTCCTCTGTAAGGAGTTTGCCTTAAATGAAAACACAAATGTTTCTCAAACCTGCTGCTGCTCATTTTATATATTTCTGCATCTTATCCCCTGGTCTTCCAAACTGAACAGTTCTCCACTTGTACCTTTTCTTCTTGCACAGCTCAGGAACTAAAGGAAGGGTTTGCAACTTATGCTTGTAACAGACAATTTGCAGGTAACGCTTTAAAAGGTGGGCAAGTGGCACCAGAGCCATAGCGGCTTGAAGTGAAGAGAAAGTGGCTGACAGGAGGAATTCCAAGTGCTTCACTGCTTTAAAAGTGGAATTCCCTTTGCAATAGCAAGTGATATTATTTTATTTCTGGTTAGTGGGGGAATAAGATAAGTTAAAAGTGGAGATAGAATTGTATACTTCAGTAATTTTAGAGTACGTATTACTGGAGAATACATGATACTGAAGTTGTGCCAACTAGGCTGGAGGGAGGATACAGATTGTGAAATGTCATGCAGGCTGATAAAAGAAAAAGGAGAGAGAAGCAGAAGAGGAGGTGGAGCTTCAAGGATGGTTGATGGGAACTAGTTTTGGTTAAAATATTTGTAGAATGATAGGAGCATACACTGTTGTGAAACAGATTTACCTCTGTTGCTAGACTTGTTATTGGAAAGTGTAAAATGATACTATTCATGAATACTCATTTTTCTGAATCTGCTGTTCAGTTATGCCAAGCATATCAATCAGGTGTACCATTGTCAGTTAATTAACATTTGATTGCATTAAACACAGGGTGTTGAAGAGGAGGTTTCTTCTCAAGGGGGAGGGTATCTGTGTGATTTCTTTGGAGGGGGAGGAATGTGTTCTTAGTAATTATTGTCAGCTGTGAGAAAAGTCAAATTGTAATTTGTTAGTACGTATTTCCATGCCACTCACTGCTCTTAATGGCCACTGTAAGATGGGAAGACAAAGGCAGCAAGTACATCAGCACCTTAGTCCTCAGCCATACCATGTCCGGCATCTGGAAATATGTCTCCTGTGTAGAAGTAAAATATGTGAGAAAGGCAAGGAAAGGCAGGACAAAGCAAGGCAAGGAAAGGAAAGGCAAGGAAAAGAAAGGGAAATTAAAGAAGAAGGAATTTTGAGTTGTGCCTCAAATAGTTTATAACTATTTGATTGCATTTTGTAGCATAATAGACATGATAGCATTCAAAATAGTGATTTTGTTAAGACAAATCTGTCTTTCTTCTTTTCCTAGCCCCATAATAACAAGTCACTCATGGAAGTGAACTGGTAGTGAATTCAGACATGATGGAAGGAGATACTATACTCCTTCACATAATATATAATTAATCTGTGGAATTTCATTTTTTCAAGAAATTATTGAGTCTAATAGCTTAGTGGGATTGTAAAGGAGTGTAAATATAGAATACGGAGTTGTGCCAAGAGAGGAGGTTAGTCCACATGGATGACAGTGGAGAGCAAACTTCATTCTCCACGATGAAATCTGTTGTTTGCTGAAAGGACAGGGAAAATTTCCCAATCTCGGTGCAAAAATGACTAAAGCAAAATGGAAGATTTCTGTCTTTCCCTGAGGCAATCAAATATGAGCCAATGACAGACTCAAGGCACGTACAAAATGCATAGAAAATGTCTGGGTATCTTTTCCTTCCTCATCAGTCCACTGTTGAAAATGAAGATGCATTGTCAGAACTAAATTATTTCAATTACTTGACAAGCCATTGTGTTGCAGCATAAAAAAAATCAAAAATTTGATTTTTGTGGATAATTATAACCAGCTTTTAATATGTTGCATTTAACATATACATGTTTAGCCAGGAGTTGACTGTGATAAATTATATTTCAATAAAGAAAACACTCATATTTCAGGCCAATTGGGTAACAATATTTCAGAAGAATACACCTTCTTTAATCACATGCCTTGATGAAAGAATGCTCATGAGCACATCAGTACAACTCATTTCTTTTCACAGGGACTGACATCTTAAACTGCTCTACACAATGAATCACCTTGTCAAATAAAGAGCGAAATGGAAAAGTGTTTTTAAAATCATCTGATATAATGACATTTACTACAGCATGTTTGAGGTGATCAACCGATAATAATTGTATTTGTCTTAGGTGCAATAATATGCATCTTTTATTTCATTAAAGGCAGTTCTGTACCTGGATTTTTACTTAATGAGTCTTCAAAATAAGCCTGGAGAGAAACCATGTTTTGCATGCAACTAGAACTCTTAATTTTAAAATTTTCTTAGAAAAAACCCTATATAGTGTCAACTGCAAGCCAACATATCTATCCTCACAAAAAGATTCAGGTGGTTCTTTTAGAATATGATATACACTAAAATTATTTTTCTATGGTTTCTCAAGGATGATCAGCAATACATATCTTTACTGATCCTTATTGTGACAGTAAACACACTAATGAAATAGATCTCAAAGTACATCTTAGCTTTGTAAAACTAAAATGATGATATGATGAAAGTTCATATTAATCTTAGAAGTCTGCATTCTAAAAAGTTTTTTTTTTTGTATGCTCATGAAATTTATGCAGAGACGAAAAAGAAATTCCAGGAACATACTTCCTGTCACTCTTGCCACTACCAGAACAATGTTCTTGGTTTGCCCTATCTCACCTTCTGCAACCGGCATCTGTGAACAGAGGCTGAGATTTCATCAAAACAGATCTGCAACTGAACCCTGGCTTCTGTGAACAGGAGCTGAGATTTCATCCAGCTCTTCTAAAAAGAAGTTTGACATGACATTTTTAGAAGTATTAGAACTGCAGTTATTTAGTATCTGCAACAAACACATGGAGATTCTGGTGCTGTGGAAAAATGGGCCTCTGGGGAAAAGCTTGACTTTCAGCACTGAATATGTGTGTTGAGCTGGAAAACAAAGGCTTAAGAATGTGAGAGAAACTTCCCAGGCACGCTGGTGAATGGCAGCTGACAGTCTTTAATAGGAAAGAATGAAACCACAGACCAATTGCTTGGAAAGTAGAATTTGATAAGTGATATATATGAGCCAGCACATGGAGTAGAGTGATTTGGTGTGGTTTCTGCACAACAAAAGAAAACATTTTTCAAGGTAGGTGTGGGCTACTAACAGAACTATTGCAATGTCTACAATTAAATACTTGAATCTAAAAACTACCCAGTAAATAGATAATCTTTACAATATTATTTGCTGAAGCATCAGTTTGGATAAAAATGTCCTTATCTTATGCTTTGTTACCAATGAGATAACACACCAAAATGTTCAAATTAATATCTTATTTAAATAATTTCCCCCAGTCCTTCTTTTGTGCCTATACTGTTATTTTTGCCTTGCACTAAAGGTAACAATACAGTAGTTTTTGGGAGAATACATGTTTGTTACTAAAAGGTCGAAACAAAAAACCCCCCAACCCTTCTCTTTGTACTCCTTCTCTCAAATAAATATGATATGTTTCCCATCGTCCAAATTTTAAAAGGAAGCAAAGCTACAAAGTATAAAGTTCTTCCATTTATGGCCATCCACTTTTAAAAATAGGTCTGAAGTCCTTAAGTGTAATTTCATTGTGACAATCTTAGTGAACAGAAGCCAAGCTGTTCCTACACAAGGATCCATAAATAGTGGTTCTGAAAAATAAGCTCTTGCTGTTTCATCTTCTACTAATGCCTGCACCATAAAGCAGGCTACAGACTGTCACAGTTTGTCTTGCATATCAGGAAATTAGGTTCTCAACACAGAGAACATGGTTAGAATGAAAGGGGGAAAAGATCTTTGCGCATTTCTTCCTCTACAGTGTTGGAAAATGGAAGCTGGATAGTGAGGTCTTGTATTCACTAGGGCAAAAGCAGTGTATAAATAAATAGGTGGTGATACAAGATACAATACGGGAAACTGGATGAGACTAGCTGCTTAAAAAGGGAGTATTGTTATGATGTAAAACAATGCCACAGTGGCCCCATAAATAGTCGGTCTTTGTGCTAGATAATTTTCCATTACAAAGGTGGAAACCAGAAGCAACTAATATGAACTCGTAAAAGTGCTAATGAAGTGGGATGAGTCTGCCTAAGGAATCAGATGGCCAGTGCCTGTTTGAAGTGTGGCAAGTGACTGAAAGTATAGCAGTGCCTTTGCTTAGTACAGATCTTTGAACACCTTTGCATACTGTCAGCTTAAAAAAGGCATAGTGATTTCCTTGTGCTATAGCAGTTTCATCCAGACTATACTTCATCATCTGCCAATACTTTTGGCTAAGTAGCATTCTAGCATTTTAAATATGGTAAGCTTGCTAGGATGTTGCATATTACTTACTATTTTTCGTTATCTCATTCTAGACATAGAAATCTCTTTCAAGGTTCAGTTAGAAATAGAAGGTTTAAAACTTAATTTATCTCATAATTAAATCTTTACTTTCTACTGTAGTAAATATTTCGGAAAAAGGAAATATAAATGCCCGTGTTCTAAATAAATTTATTGATTAAATAATACATTAACTAGCTATGTATTTTAATTTGCATTGCAATTTATGATCAACACTAGATTTTGTAGCATTTAGAACGTTTTCACAATCCAAGTTGCTAAATGTACAGTGCAATAACACATGACAAATTGCCCTTTAGTACTGGCTAATGACAGAGACCAAGTTTATTTGTAACATACCATGTATATTAGAATATAAACATGAAAAAAAACCAATTACAGGAAAAGATCTTTAAATGAATGTTTCAAATAATTCTCCTAGATTAGATGATAGAGCAGTGCCTGGATTTCAATTCCTGGCCACTTGTGCAAGACTAAGCTTTTAATATTTTTTAAGACAAAAATGAAATTGTTACTGCAGTATTAACTTGTTTTACAATCTAAGAATTAAGAGTATTTATATAAGATGTTTCTGAAAGGCTCAGTTTTTATTAGTGTAAAAACAGAAGCTTTAATGTTTTTATATGTTTAATACTCTGTGTATTTCTAGTGCCGGTATATGGACTCTAGGCAGCTGAATAATTTAGTAATTCCAAAAAGTGCACTACTTTTCCTGTCCCAGCCATTACTGGCCTCTTTGCTCTCACCATGGCTAGACAAGCCCATACTTTTGTAGAGAACAAAAAAACTCTTATTCCCTCCCTTTTGAAAGGCACCAAAGCTGACCATAAATACACGGAAGAAAGTGTAAAGAAAAGCGTGTCTCGGAAAGTGGACTAGTATGGGGGCTCCACAGCAATAGCAGAAGAGAGACAGTCTTTGCTTACACTGGAACAACCTTGAATTTTCTTAAAATCAGTCCAGTAAGGCCAATATCCAAGTTCTAAGGCTGCCCAGAGGAAAAGGTCTGCCAGACTATAATCTTTGTGGAAAAGTTCTTCCTTGACCTTTTTTGCCACTGTATGTCTACGACAGCACAGGGAGGTCAAAAGTGCACTAGTTGTTAGCACCAAAGATGAAGCTTAACCAGACACTGAGAGCAATGATTGTCAAACGGCTCCATTTGCAAGACAAGAAGTGTATCCTTAGCAGAGCAAGGGGGATGAAAGAGATTATTTTCTAGGGGTCACATTTGTTCTTCTTTTTTTTGACCTCAAGTTTGCAAAAGAAGCAGTGAGAGTTTTCTATAGCAAAGAGGTGCAACAAAGAGAACGGGACTGAGCTTTTCTCATCTCTTCTCTGCTAGTCTTCCAGCCTCAGTTATGCCTTTCTTTCTTTCTATTTCATAAGAGTCAGTGAAAGCATAATAATTGAATACAGAAATTAAAAGGAAAATTTCAAGTGCCTATAATTTTACATTTTGAAGCCTTTTTTAGAACCTGAATCTGAATTTGAGGTAGGGTTTGGAGTTCTTTTTTGCTTCTTTTACTACCTCCCCAGTTTCTGTCTTTAGTACCAGTATGGCAGCTGCACCTAGGAGCCTTACCCATGGATATTTCCTGGAAAGGAATAA
This sequence comes from Vireo altiloquus, assembly GCA_013396875.1. Taxonomy (NCBI): domain Eukaryota; kingdom Metazoa; phylum Chordata; class Aves; order Passeriformes; family Vireonidae; genus Vireo; species Vireo altiloquus. The sequence goes on along the minus strand of VZRF01014365.1, from coordinate 10,779 downwards.
GCTCTTTCTGTTTTTCATTTTGAGCTGCCCTCTGTTTTTTATTGACTATCGCCTGAAATGAACTGGCCCGATTTAATTTCTGGTTCCCATAAACAATTCCATTCTGGGTGCTGGAACATTGCAGGGGACTGGAGGGTTGCAAAGCCATGCATATTCATGCCTTGGTTGGCAAGGCCCACTCCACAATGGTACAAATACGAAATGTTGCATTTCATTGCATTGAAGAGAGACCTTTAATAGGTACTCACCATTCTGAAGGCACTGCTGTGATACTAGAACAATTCGTAGAAGTATCTTAGCTGAGTTTAAACTATTTTGATACTTCTTAGAAGCAGGCAAAACATATTCAAAAGCTATTCTAGTTCTAGAATGTTACAGTCTTGAACTTGAAATAATAAAGTTTTGACCTAACACTGAAGTCTTCAGGTTATCATATATTGACAAGATGAATTATTTGTCAATCAAAATGATATGCCTTTTTTTAATAATTAGTGGGTATGAAACTCATTGCTTCTCAGCTCTTTGATAAAACATCAATGTGGTGGATAAATGAAGGGGTAAAATAAAATAAGGCACAGTGTGAAGTAGTTACCAATTTTTGCACTTCTCCACTGTGACCTAAAATTCAAGTTTGACCTGTTTTTAAAGATCAAGGAGAGGGGAAAGAGAAGTTCTAAGCAGAGGTGACTAAGACATGTATTTCAAAGCAATTGACTGGAAATACAGGATAGAACTCCCTAAGTTACCACAAAAAATAGCTATTGATTAGGTTTTCAAACACTCCCATTTTGACAGAGTAGTTAACAATTGAGATATTGCTTGATAAACTTCCCCATAGTGGGAATCTCAGATTGTGGCCAAACACTTCAGAGCTATGGGAAAATATCTTTTAAAATGCTACAAGTCAAATAGTATCTAAGGCTAAGAAAAGAGAAGAAATTCTGACAGTAATGGGCTACTTTGCTTAGCTTCAAATGGGATGTCATGTACCTTTGCAAAGCTCCCTATCATAGGAATGGATTCTGTGATTATTTTTCTTATGACTTTAACTTATGTTTTACCGTCAGTCATTGATGTTTGTTTAACACATGGAAAAGTTCTGTTTAAACATTCACTCAAACTACTTGGCTAAACTTGCTATCCATTGGATGCCTCAGAGGATAAATTATTGAAATCTAAGCAGACCAATACCTTGTGCTTATTCCCATGGCTAACACAGAATTTTGCAGTTAGAATGAGCTTTAAGCCAAAATTTTATTCAATGGAAAACTTTGCCTGCCTTACAAAGTAAACAGGTTCAAGTTACCTCCTAAGTTTGGGAGGAGCCCTTAAGAATTCCTAAATGTGGGAAGGATTGTCTGGCTGTCCCTGTGAGCCCAAAGAACAGCTTTTCAAAGGTGCTTTTCATAACTTAAACTCAAGCAGGCGACTCCCAGGTTACAAGGATAACCTAGGAACTGAAAAGATCTTTATAGGTATTTCATCTTGTTCTTGAATATCTTCACATCAGATTATGTTCTTCTGAAGGCACTAAAACGTCATCTTTAATAATAAAGTCACTACTTTATTCCAATTTCTGGACTGATTCAAAACATTGTTTTCCTGATAGTTAGAAACTTTGCTCTGATTTATTTTCTATGAAAAAGAATCTCTATTAACAAGATGTTAATGACAGTTATGATGCAAAAAGTATTTTATAGGTAAGACACATCTTCCTATCTTGTTTAATAAAAGATATTGAATGTGTGTTAAATGTCCTCAGTTTTGTAATTGCCACATTGCCTTGATTCTATTAATCTTTCTCTAAAAATTGTGCCCCACTTCTTCCTGTCAACAGCAACTATTTTTCTCACTGTTTACAATTCCTGTTAAAAGCTTAGAAGGTATGGCATTTGCTATCAAGACTGACAAAAGAGCATTTCCCCCTCTTTTCTTAGACAGGTATCTTCTAAGAAATTTTAGAATTTCACAGTACACCTCTAATGTCATAAAACACCTTTAAAAATACCCTCTTGTTTCACTTCAAAGGAACAGGGGGGGAAAAAACTAACAGAAACTAATCCATTTTTACAAAAACAAGACCTGAATAGAGAAATGCCTCGGCAATGCTACTGCAGACACTGTTGGTTCCCTCCACATTCTTTGAAGCTCTAAAAGCATGAAAGAACATCATGATCTAGTGCAAAATAATTGAATGTAGGTCTCAAAACTGGGGATCTCAATCCATATTTGAGTCTTGAAATAAGAGAGCTGTCTTCCAGAAATTCTGATTGCCCCCATTTAAATGACAGTTTTCAAATTAGGTCATGTAGATTGAATTTAGGCTCCCAAACTTGAAATACCTAATTTAGGTGCCCCAAAGTCATTAAATCTGATGATCTGAATGCTTAGCAGAGCTGTCAGAAAACTTTTAATTATCAAGGCCTATATTAAATACAGCTTTCACAGATAATATGGCTTGTGGCTCTGCCTCCTCAGTTCTCTTTCTCTTTCTATGCTTTTGAAATGAAAGATTATCCTTCATTATAGCAAATTAGGCAAAATTCAACATATAGCTCAACATTACTGTAATACAAACTGACTGTTGTGATAGGGGCCGTGCTTCCAGAAATGAGTACAAAATGCTGTACTTAGTCCATGTTTTTTCTTTTCTTAAATCTTCTGCCAAGCACATTTTAAAGAGCAGGCATAACCTAGCTCATTGAGCTCAGCATGTTTTACAAACTCAGCAGAGATGTGGAGAACACATAGAAAAAACATGCTTCTGCCTTGACATAAATCAGAAATAAACAAGAATATCACAGAGTTTGACCAGAGCATTATGGATGTATATCATGGACCAAGCCAGGATATGTGGTAGTTTAATTACTTCAGAAATATCTGAGTGACAAATAGCAATGATTAATTTAACAGCAAAAAAGTTATGCAAAATGTATCAAACCTAATGAAGATCCTACTGCAATTATTTCCTTGTGCTTGCTAAATCTTTCAAGATCCAGATGCTCTTCCAGTAATTAATTGCATAACTTACCATGCTTCTCTGATTTAACTTTTAATTATTTGCTTTGGAGAAAGGAAGTACTCAAGTTGGTTTGAGTTTTGAGGTGCAACCGTTTTTTTAAATACAGAGGTTACACCTTACATTATCTTCTAATTATACATTACTCTCTAAAAAGTAATTCATTTCACAGAATTCAATATAATTGGTTACTCTGCACCCAGAAGGGTTACTGTTGTTTGAATGAATGTCTTGCATTGGGATAAAAGAGAATATGTTGCCCAAGAAATATAGACTTCATGCAAAGAATCAGTTATCTGGTCGGTATTTATTTACTAACATACTCCAACAAAAGTAAAAGCATAGTATGATACCAGGAGTGCAACTATAAGGCCAGCTTGTTCTGAGATATAATAATGGTATATGATACCATAGATTATATCCTGACTGCATATAAACAAACTCATTGATACTTACTATTTATATATGGTCTATATTTACAGGAAGGACTCAGAAAAAAGAAAGAATGTGCGTTGTCCTCATAGGAACAGGTGCCATTCAAATTTCTAAGCCATCACTTGGTACTGGGTGATGTTGATGCTGTAGTTAGAATATGTTTGGAGTTTATTTGAATATTCAAGGTGTTTTTGTTTCAAGGTCACTAGGGGCCGTAAGTTCAGCTTTAAAATCCAGGGGGAAATGCCTGCTTTAATTGAACTCTTAATGCAAACGACTGAGGATTTAAACCCAGGTCTTTTGCGCTACATCCCTATACAGTCCAGTAAGTGTCTTAACTGGTGCAGAGCTACATTCACAGTCTTTGTCCTTGTGAATATTTAATAATTCAGGAGACAGGAATAACAAGGATTTCCATTCCAAAATCACTGCTGTCTTGTGGTTGTAGTACTAGCTAAACATTTGAAAATGAAGATTCAAGTCTCCTGAGGCAGAGTAATTTAAACTTTCTCCCGTATTCAGGAGTGCTCTTATCACAAAGATATTGTAGATAGGACAGTATTTTCTTTTGAAAGACGACTGATCATCCCAATGGTTCTTGAGTCTTTAGGGGAAAAAATGCTTTCCTAACATATCATAAATCTTCTTCAGTTTAGAAGGATAGTGTATAAAGCTCTCCCTTGTTTTGGAAAGACATAATTCAAAAGGTATTTGTTCACTTATATAGCCAGGCTATTAGCTGAAAATATTGCCAAATTTTCTTCAAAATTGCAAATGAATTAGGTGTCATGATTATTCTTTCTGTTTCTTTACCAAAGTTTTATACTTTATCCAGATGAGATAAACTATATTTGGTGGACAGGTAAAACATGTTACAGTTTCTTTTTCTAGTAACGTGATAGAGAGTTTCATTTTGGTTTGTCTGTTTTGGTATGTTTCTTTTTTATTTTAATGAATCACTTGTCCTGACAATGCCAAGAGAATAGAATCTATCTGAAATATTCAAGAAGATTTTGTAAAAGATTTTAAAATTGCTTTGAAATTCTTATTCAGAGCACAAGTTCATGTGCAATGGTACACTGTCATGGTGTCCAAAAAAGCCACCGCAAATGGAACACTCTTGAAGCTTAATGAAACAAGCAGAGTTTATAATCTTATTAAGCTGATGGCCTGCCTATATATAAAAGCTTCCCATGAAATTTGTATATAAATTCCATATTCCCAGTACCAGAAGAATATTTACTTTGCTGCAGTTAGGCCTCTTTAACAGAAAGGGAAATAAAGCACAAAAATTGGCGTTGGGGAATGAATTCATGAGCAGTTGTACTGAATCTATATGAGGTGAGCAACCGACAGAACAGCCATAAACAACACTCAGTAATAAGAAGAGAGTTTTACGTTAATGTTTCTTGGCCTGCTTTTGAGGAAGGCTATGTCAACAATCTTAATGGCAGATTTAGTCTCTGCCCCTGTAAATCACTCTGGCTGTAAACAAGAATCTGTCTATGTGGATGTCTTCACTGAATTCGGGACCACTAAGTGTTGTATTTTTTCTGGAAAGATTAGGAGTCACTTCAAACTGTACATATGAATAAATTTGGATACCAAGCAGGCAGTTCTAACACCAGTAAAACTCTCCCTGACTTGAAGGGAGTTTTGTCTATGTAGAGAACAGGATTAGCCCCCCATACAGTTATTTTCTCAGGGAAAGTATTAGTGGAATGATACATGATGCATTTTTTCTGGATTTAACATTATTTACTCAAAATAGTTTTCTCCTTTTTGGCATTTCCACATGCCAAAACACTCTTTGTGTTATTATATATGTCTGAAGTTCACTGACTTAAGGATCTTTTTTCTCCCTTTACGTCATAGAGCACAGAAATGGCTTCTGATCTCTCTTGATATAATTTCACAGATATTTTTATCATGCTATTAATTTATCATTAATGAGAATAATCCACAACAGAACAACAGTGACACAGCTGCTTCTGAGAATTCCATGCTGAAAATACTTTAAATTCACTTAGTGGGAATCTACACAGAATCTGTAGGTCTAGCGTATTTATAAATTACAGGTATAGCTCCACTTTCTGACTTATGTCTTGCAAAAGTCAGAGAAACAAATGAAAAGAACTCAATCGGCAAAGCCCTTTTCTAGTCTGAGAAAATTAAAGCTATGATAGAAAATATCTGATAATGCAGGTTAACAGCTACTACATTTGAGAGACTCATGTAGGTAGACACTTAGCTAACTGAACTAGTACCATAGGAAAGAAGACATTTGAACTCCAGCAATACTCTTTATTTCATAAATACATGGGGAATTTAGAATTTAGTATCATGTATTTTATTCAAGTGTAGGAAGGACAGAGTAACCATTGCAGAAGTCTCCAATCTGAATGACAGTTTTGCTCTGAAAACAGTCAATCCAGTCAGTGAATTGGACATGTAGTAATGGGCAAAATTGGACAATTATTACTAATTCTGGGATGTAGATCAATAGAGGATTTCAGCCTCTAAATTACTTTTCGAAAGTACTAGTTTAGAATGAAAACAAAGGATTTGATTCATAGCATGCTTCGAGAAGAGGTAATGGGAATGGGAAGGTAATGGGAAATCTGTAGAGGTTAGTAAAAGTTTTTTAGTGTTTTAAGTGTGCACCAGCTCCTTTACACCATGGCATATGTCTACAGACCTGCTCAAAACATGACTATCCGATGGAAGACTAACAGAAAACTTAAATTAGTGCACAAAACACCAATGCTTCTTACGCTATCAAAGAGAGAGTAAGAGAGAAAAATTAAATGAAAATAATTTAAAGTATTGCTTTATGTGTACAGGATGAAGAACAAAGCCCCTGTAATTCCCTACTCCATTAAGAGGTTTTTTTACCTCTGCCAAAAGTGCCTGCAACAAATCTCTGCTTCCTTTCAAAGCTTCCTGAAAATCTTAGTTAGAGGTCCCCTGGTTTCAAAGGAGTAAAATGATTACTTTGTACTCTGAGGGGAGGCCCAAAGAAGAATACCTGAACTTTGCATCATCTTTCTGCAACACATGCAATCAATACCTATCATTGCCCCATAAGCTTTATTCAGTTTCATCATATTGTCTGCTCTCTCTGTAATACCATTAATTCTACAGAACTTTTTTTTCTTTCATGTGGAAAAATAATTATATCATGCAAATATTGTTCTTCTGGTGCTAGGCACTTTATAGTTCTGCTGGAATTTCAAGAGAAGGAGTGTAAACATGAGCAACAATTATTGAAAGTATTTCCTTGCATTAACATTACTTAAATTAGTCAGTTTCAAATGCTTTGAACAAGAAGTCAGACTAACTAGTGTGAGATGCTTATTTTTGCATAGCCTACAGAATGCTATTTACTTAAGATTTTTGTAAGGAAAGCAAACTGTAGCTAAAAAAGCCAACACTGAGTCTGGTTTAAAATATGTTTATTGATCCCCTTTTGGTTGTGGCAAGAATATTGCACTTTTGATGGCAATGGATTAATAGCATCTGCACAGCATATTCTTTCCTGCAATAAATCCTGTAGATGGGTATTACGGCAATTACGTCCCCAAAAATTACTGGACCTGTGTTCTGTGTAGACAGATACCTTTATGTCAGCCTTTCTGGTACTTCCCATCTTTCTGAAATCTGAGCCAACATGTTTTGAGGAATGTCTTGTCTACACAGGGTTGCAAGGCAATTCTGAAAAAGTAGTGTAAAGGAAGTTCTTTCTTTACCTGTTTGTCTCATATCTCAGAGAGAAATATTGTGTCATGTGGATGTAGCAGAGTCTTTCACATAAATGAGAAAGTGATGAAAGAAAGAGACACAAGGAAAAAGTGTGAAGGAGAGACACAAGGGTTACAACTGCTCAGAAGTAAAGTACATGCTAGGATTTACATTTTATACGTCCCTTGGACTCACTTCCTTTCAGTCTCAGAATTACTCTCTGAAATCAGATCCAAAGGCATTTTATTACAGACATCAGTACTACTTCCGCATGAAAACATCAAAATTTCATACAATATTCTTGATAGGCAATTTAGAAATTGACACATACCATTCCATGTCTTAAACAGGTTTCTAATTAATTGCAGTGCTAGACAAGCTGGAATTTCATCATACTATAGAATCTAAATGGAATCTCAATTAAACCAATTTTACACCAAATCCATCAACTTCCACATTTCAAATAAAAGGAGAAATATATGACAAAGAAAAAAAGAAGGGACTCAAAAGAATGCTAACATAGGGAATGTCAAATGTGAGGTTGCAGTAGCATAAATAATTTTATATAATCACTGTCCTAGGACAGACTCTTATTGATATCTAAAGACACCAAAGTTAGTAGTGCTTATATTACAATGAGAAATACTTCAGGATGAGATTTCACAGTTGCATCACTTAAGGAGTTTTTTATCTTTATGGACATGAATGTGGGATTTGTACCATAGATTTCTATGCTCCCACTCACCCACTTCCTGGTCAAAAATTAGCTGTCATACCTCTCCCAGTGGCTGATCATATTCTTGCAGAAGTTCACTTATGACTCTTATAGCCTTAACTTGCTGCAGACCATTCATATTTAAGATTATTTATACCTATACTACCATTTAATTTGGATTCAAAGCATGTTTTGAGCAGTAGATCACAATGATTTCCATTTGCCAGACAAGTGGATTTTCACTTCACATTGCAGGTGATATGAAAGCACACAACCTGCACTGCTCCCAATTAAAACTTTTAGCCCAATACTCTAATGTATAGGAGCTCTATTGCACAGCTTTTATGTACAACAGCAGACTAAAGCAAGTTTAAAAGAACCCTTTTCCAATCCTTTAGGGGATATTCATTAGAAAATGCATGGTATGGGTGCTGGATCTTCAGCATCAGATGTTTCTCTCTAAAGATCTAACTTAGGCTGTGTTTATATGATGAAGTGGTGCAGCCAAAAGAAGCAGATTTGTAGAAGAAAACAATTCAAAACCGAGCAAAGAAACTTCCGATTTGTATGATATTTTGGTGGTTGGTTTGACTTTTACTGAAGTAATGCCAGTCTCCCCACTGATTTGAGTGCTGATTCTCTGTGTCTAATGAGCTGTAATTAAAAATAGCAAACGCTCTCCTCTCCCTCCTCCAAAATATGCCTGTTGCTCATCTGAAAGATTTCTCTTCTCAATTTGGTAATTATCCCTACTGTATTTCATGATTACTTTTTTCCTCCAAGGAGTAGTGCCAAAAATTAGGAGGCTGTATCAGTCCCATTAACAAGGAATTCACAGGCTGCTAAATCTGCTTTGTAATTTCAAAAGGGCAGTTGTCTTTACCTGCCTGGCAGCCACACATAAGATGCATGAGGTGAGCTTAGTGTTGGAGCTCTGCCCAGAGGGATGAGAACTCAAGATCAGAGTCTTGCTATTCCACACAGTGTGAACATGAGAAAAAAAAAAAGCTGGGACTTGTGTCCTGAGCAAGAGCATCTGCTGATGGTGGGGGAGTCAGCCAAACTGGCTGTCAGAAAATCAGTTATTTTTTCTCACAGTCTGATAGTTAAATTACTTGCAAAGAGCACTCTAGTCACATCTAGAGGAACCATGTTCTACAATGATTTGTTGACTAATGTTGTTTTCCTAATGGCTTATTATTTTAATGCATCCTATAAACTTTTTATGTTTTCTTCCTGCAAAGAATGAAGGAAATTAACCACCCTAGGAGGTCTTATCTACCACTTACAAGAAGGTGAAATATCCAATCCCAGCATGGGTTAAGTTTAGGCACTGGCTTGTGCCCTGTGATTCCAGAGCTTAAGGCCAGTCACTCCTGAGGCTGCCCATGCAGTTGTGACTGATGTTCTTTAAGAGAGCTTTGATGCTCAAAAAGCCTATTAGAAACAGACTGCTTCCAGTCTTCTATGGTTTTTCCTTTTGTTTTTGGTTTGTTTGTTTGTTTTGAAGATCCACAATCATTCTTTGCCACTTCAGGGGTTTTTTTGACTGAAAGTTATTCACCAAGGTTTCTTGAGTTTATTTCAGTTATTCCTTCAGCTAATATAAAGTGTCTTATTTCCTTAATTTTTTACATCAAAAAAGAATCTACTACTTCTTAAATGGATGTGTGTTTTCTAATTATATTAGTGGGAGCTCTGTGTACAAAATAAGAGATTTAATTCTTTTACTTGGAAAAAAGAAACAAAACAGCAAAGCAGCTTCTTTGGGTCTTTTCATAATAAAACAAACAGGGTACAAAGATGTCCCACCTTCTTCATCACTCAGGTAAAATTCTGCAATGGAAAGCCACCAAAAAAACCTGAAACTACAGTCTAAATTCAGAGAAAGTGCTCTTTGAATCCTATGAAAATTTTAGCAGAGGAATGATTTTAGGATCTAGTGAATAAGACCAAAATGAAGACTTAAAGTTCATGAGCTGAGAAGAAGCCTATGGTCAGTTTTATCAAAACATATTAGTTCACTTGCTACTGAAAATAAAAAAATCAGAGCATGAGGTTCAGGAGGCAGCCTTGTGAATTCATGATGAATAATGGAATAAGACTTTAACAAGAATCAACATGTGGATTGTGGAAATTGAAAATAAAATCAAGAGGGAAAAAGCCCAAACCCAAAACTCAGTCAAGGTGAGAAGGCAGAAATCATTTCAACCAAGTGATGTAATGATAACAAATGAATTAGCAAAAGAAATACCAAGGATAAAGTCAGTCTAACAGACAAGGTATTCACCCTGTGTGCTCATCAAGAGTATTTTCAGATATGTTTCAGCTCCTTTCCTGATCTGTCTTTACTTGGAAACCAAGTTGCATGGAGGGTGATTCCTGACTTTATCTCACTCTGGCACAGAGGTGAGCTACATATACATTGAGAAATGTGAACTTACTGCTATTCCTGAGCCTTCTGGACACAACATTTGCACTCCTGTTTACTTTAGAAAAAGCAAGGCTGAGCTAAGTGCTTGTCATAAATGATATGAGAAATTAAAATGATGCCTTAAAACTGTGTCAGGTGCAGTAAAAACAATTTTAAAATCTTTTTTTTGAAGGAAATAGAGGAAAAGGACATAAAAATTAAGGCAGACAGGCATGGTGAAATTTATATTGGAAAAGACTGAAAAATAGAACAAAAAAGAATACTTGAAATATGTGAGCACTTCCAAGCTTCTTGTTTAAGATGACTGACACTCTAGTAGTACCAAAAAAGTGTAAAGCTATGAAATTGTACTATTTCCATATTTATATATTTTAATTCCTGATAAAGTAAAACATACAGGACTGTGAGAAAGGAAGGTGCGGGAAAGTGCGGGGA